>JANJEY010000235.1:63902212-63918254 GCA_024703695.1 Erythroxylum cataractarum
AGAAAACATTATTGGCTCATTACTAAATTATAAACATGAAACCCACCTGAATTCCTTGCTTGGATACATGCTTAAAATATGCCTCTCCTCTTGATCCTCTTGCCTTCGATGATTCCCTTTATCAAATACAAAATTTTCATTCAATAGGAATACAAATTGAGGACCCAAATATTGCATATTCATTACGATAAATTATAAAAACTAAAACTCTTCCAAAAGTCCAAACATTCGGGTCAATTTTCTATGATCACTATGATCAAGTAAATGACAAAATATGGTAATATTCTCTTCTAGAAATGTTCCCCATTGTCTTAAACTTCTATTGACTCCAAAATAATTCAATTTGTTTTAGAAATCTGAAAGTTATACTCCAAATATATTGAGACTATCCTTATGTTGAAACAAGAATCTATACTCAACTTTCATCCAAAATTTGAGAACTTTAAAGACTGATTCAAAACTTCCTTTCTTCATAAAACTTATATACCTTTGTCTCTATTTTACAACGAATCAAAAATCACCTCATTTGCACATCTACATCAAAAGTTATGGCTAAAATACCAAAATATGCTTGTGCAGGAAAACAGAAGCTCGGCACGGCAAAATCATAAGCTTCGCCGCGGTGAAAAATGTTGGAGCTCGCCGCGGCAAAACCCAGAAGCTCACCGCGGAGAGGGCGCTCCCGCACGCCGCGTCGTGGGTACCTAAGCGAGCCGCGACGTGGACGCCTGCATGCGCTGCGGCGTGCGAGACCAAAAACTTCCCGAAAACTGATTTTCAACATTATTCATCTTCATACTTCTCATATTTTACAAATAACTCATCTTAACCCTAAATCATCATTCCTACTTCATTTCTAAACTCATTTCAACACAAAAATCATTCACAAACACAACAAAATCATTAACCTTAGAACACCGTTCAACAACAACTCACTTCACACATTTCACTTCATTTTCACTTCTAACGATCACTAAACATGATTCGTTCAACAAATCAAGAAGGGTTGAGTCTTGTACTTACTTGTTTAGCTCCAAGATTCGTCAAATTCTCCAAGATTTTCAAAACCCTAATTGTCCTCTTCTTCTCTTCTTCTTCCACGACTTCTTCTTCCATTTCCAAACAAAACAACCATTTCTTCTTCTTTTTATACCCTCAATGAGTGTGCAATGTTTATTTTGCCCTTTCCTTTAAGCCTTAAGTCTTATATGCTTAAGTGACTTGCCTAAAATGCCCTTATGCATTCCTACCACTTTTAATACAACCAAACCATATAATAAATTCTACTAACATTTACATAACAAGTAGCTCCACAACTTTATCCATCAAACCTTATAATTTATTTAAATCATGATTTATTTAACAAGAAAAATTCGAGAGCCAACATTATTCACTAATGTAACCACTTTATCAAACATGTACTCATAATAGCCAGTTGACATAACCTTGAGAACTTCTACATATATCATTATCACTTGCTTCATTTTCCATAAGTACATTTTTAATCAACTTAGAATTATAAACGCATAGCTATCTTGAAATTCTGATCTCAATTCACTAGCACCATCTTACACCAGATTATAAATTCTGAGTTCAACTTCTCAATTTCCACTTTGCTTGTACACCTTAAATCATGTCATTTATACTAATATCCCTTTATCCCTCGAACAATTCTTAACAATACATTCAAATCTATATCACATCCTGGGATATATCACCACAGTGCAACATTGATGTTATATTCAATAATGCATCCCCCAATCCAAATACATTGGATCCTGATCCGTCATATTTACCCTTATACTATATCTTAGTCAATTCATGAATATAATTTTACATCCATAACAATTTAGGTACCTATCCACAACAAAATTCTATCACCAAATTCACTGACATAACCATAAGTGCTGAATCCGTGCTTAAAATATTGGATTATGTAATATCTCTTATTTCTAATTATCCAAAAAATTTCATTTTCTCATATCATAAATGAGTATCATTTTTCTCATTAATTCTATCATCTCAAACTTTTAACAATTGCTCATGCATGTAACTTATACAAGTGTGCCCATGTAATATACTAAACCTAATGCTCTTATACCACAACTGTAGGACCTCATTTTTGGAGCCCAACTTCGGAGTCCTGAAATATGAGCATAATCCAATGAAATCTCCTTAATCCTCATCGGTTCATCTTCATGCTTTATTACCATAATTATTAGATCCTTGAGTACTAGGGGACAGGTTCGCCGTGTCGAACGGACGAGAATTCATGCGGAGACCCTTCAGGGAAAGTTTGTTGCGGTGAAATCTTGACTTCGCCGCGGCGAAGGTCCAGAATTTTTCCTTCCACTCCTCTAAAAAACCCCAATTTACCAAAATAACACCTTTCGGGATGGGTTTACTCAAGAGCCTTCCCTAGGTTTCTCCATCTATCCTAACCTAACTTCCACTCTAAGTTGTCCCAAATTCACTTCCTTTAAAGCAACATCATTACATAACCATTCAATTACCAATATTATTTCATCCTACTCTCTAATCTCTACTCATTTAATTCATTTCTTATAACTAATTCTCATACTTCATAATTTCCTATCTTTCTTTTTCCATAACATCTCACATATGTGTAACAACAATTTGTGTTCAAAATTCATCATCTCAAATCGATAACTTTCTTAAGTATACCTAACCTCAACTCAATCCTATTCATACACAAGTTCATACTTCAATTCAACATCATCTATACAAGATTCATAATTCATTTACATCAAAAGATAAAAGTTCTTACAAAGCTGTAATGACATTTCAAACCACAGTACATCAATATCTCAAAATCCCAAAATATATAAGATACTTGAACTAATAATCCTTTAAAAGCGACTAAAGCCTCATGATTAGAAAATTTAGCTTAAAATACAAAACATGCAGGAATCGAAGTGATGCCTTGACTCTTCATCACTCGATCTCATTTTCTTCACCTAAAGATGGGACGAAAGGGGGGGGGGGTGAGTTTAAAAGCTCGTGGGTAAAAAGTTTATAACAAATAACAAGCAAAATCATTTATAAAGCTCATTTCCATTGAACACTTTCATAAACATAGTGATTCCACATTTAAAATTACAAAACATTTATTTCTCAAAACTCTCAATAATGTAAATCATGTATGCATCAACTTGTCGACATATCATATGCACATAAGCACATGAAAATGGTTTGGGTAGATCCATAAATATGACGCACTACATATTTTCACATAATGGTCCTGTGTAGTTGTAAACTTGAGGGAGTCCATAAAGGAGCTCCTTGCCACTAGTGGGTAGGTGGGAGAAGCCTTTAACTTAGTTAACATGCACGTGACATTCTTGAGGGACTACCACAAACCCATATAACACATATTTCATGACTTGAAAGTAGATTGCCCAAATGGCACATTTCAAAACCATGATTTTTCTAGTCATTTTGCCACAAAGGAATATTTCGAAAACACAATTGTTCATGAACATGAAATATCTCCCATTACGTCAACCAAATTCACATATAAAACATGTAGCAATTTCTCAAATCATTTAAAGAAATAATGCAACAATTATGAAGAAATTTGAAATCATTTTATTCTCTTGCTTTCAAAGGAAACATTTATGGCTCCTTAATTTTACTATAAACATGAAACCCACCTTAAATTTCCTTGCTTAAGAAATTGGCTTAAAGATGTCCTTCCTCTTGCTCCTCTTGCCTTCTTTGATTTCCTTTATCAATGACAAAATTTCCCATTCAATAAGAATACAATTTAAGGACTTATATATAGCATAACCACTAAGATAAATCCTAAATACTCAAACTTTTCCGAAAGTCCCAACCTTTAGATCAATTTCCATGATCATTTAGATCAGTTAAATGGAAAATTTTGATAACACTTTATTTTTTAAAAAATTCCCATTATCTTAAGTTTCTAATGACACCAAAATCATTCAATTTGGTTTAGCAATCTAAAATTTATATCCCAAACATTTTTGGGTTGTTCTTATTCTAAAACAACATTCTATGTTCAACTTCCATTCAAACATTTGAAATCTTTACAGACTTAATTAGAAATCCATTTCAGCAGAAAAATTGTATCCCTTTGTCTGCAGTTTACACCAAATCAAAAATCATCTCATTTAGAAAACTACACAAAAAGTTATGCTCAAAATACCAAAGTATGTTCAGTATTGGAAAGTTGAGTTCACCGTGGTGAAACCCAAAAGTTCGCTGTGGCGAACTTGTCCCGAAAAATGTTCCGAGAACATGTTTTTCGACATTCTTCATCTTTTTACTTCCTATATCTTACATATAACCCATTCTAACCCTAAACCATCTCTTCTACTTCATTTACAACTTCATTTCAACCCAATATCATTTACAATTACATCATAATCTATCTTTGATCATTAACCAAACAATAAAACATTAACATAAACCACTCATCCACAACTTCCTACACATGTTCACTTTATTTTCTCTTCTAACTAACCCTAACTATGCTTCATCCAACAATCAAGAAGGGGTAATGCTTATACTTACTTGTTTTAGCCTCAAAGTCTTCAAGCTTTTCAAGATATCCCAAAAACCCTAGCTTCCTCTGTTTTCTTCCTCTCTTCCACGACACTCACTTCTGAAACAAGACAACAATTACTTCTTCTTCTATCTTATACTCTAAATGTATGATCAAAGTCCACTATGCTCTTCCATGTAATGCCTTACCCTCTAACCTTAAGTGATCTTCCACTTTTGCCCATGATACATTCTTACAACATTCACACTTGAATTCCATCAATCCATGCAATAAAATCCTACTAACCTTGACATAACAATTAACTCTAAAAATTTAATCTATCAAAACTTCAAAATCCTTTTAAATCATGCTTAATTAGAGAAAAAAAACTCTGGGGGCCAACGATGAGAGATATTCTTCCACACATAACCCGCAGGATCATTCCTCTCCTTAAATTTAGATGTCATATTTTTGGAACATGATCCAGACGTAATCAACCTAATATAAAAAGTAATTTTATACCATGAAGAAATCGATAAACCTATAACTTAACTAAAAACATATAATGTTTAATGTGATTTCACTTGCAGATTATTGACAATTGTTATGTACTTTCTTCTATCAAGTCCCTCAGCTTCAGACTAGTGGACGTCTCCTCAATCTGATAAAGGGGTAGTGGATGATGTATGAATTGGGGATGGTGTAGTATGACAAGCAGCAAGTGATGCCTCATTTGCAAATGTAGACCCTGGAGGAGGAGGAGGTGATTCAATGCCAGTTGCAGACTGTGACGGTCCTCCTTTAAAGTAAGTATCTCCGAACATGCCTTTAAACCTGGGCCACATTACCTCATGCTGTCTCTTTGGCCCTATATTCCTACCTGAATTTCATTGTATATTGAATTTTCTAGAAATATAAAAATTTGAATTAAGTATTTTACGCAATATATGGAAAAGGAAATAAGGCGGTCTGTTGAATATCATATTAAAGTACAAACTACAAAATAGAAGGTTAATAATTGTTAAAGTCATAAACCAAGAACAATAACAACCCATACTCAATAGGATGTAGGTTGACCCTTAATTAGTTGGGAGGTTGTTTGAAAAATTCTTATAGATACAACAATAAATCAACTTTAAGGCTAAATCTTGTGTATTGCATCAATAAATTACAATAATATAATTATTTTCTTAGATTCCATATGACATGAGAGTTGGTAAAGGTAAATGAGTGCCCAATGTCTGGATTCCCGATGAGGGTCCTGGCATGTTCAAACCACCAATTGAAACAATGATACTTCTTCCCTCAGGTGTAGGTTTTTAACACTTTCTTGCAACAACATTTCCGCTACAGATAAAATTGTAGAGGATACAGTAAATTAGTCGTCAGATTTAGTATGGAAGACTATCTCTTTAGATGAACTACTAGTACGGAGCGGTTTACCTAAAACACATTTGTGTTTGCACTTTTTACATGGACATTTGATCTTTGTTCCATCTATATATGCAGGTTGAGAATGTTCATAATGAATAAAAGCTTCAACTCCCTCAACAAATTTAGGATTAGTGAAACCATCAGGTGTTAATTGTCTATATATCAAAGATCTATCAACATTACTCATTTATGTAAAACTATTAATTTAAAGCAGTGAATCCATAGTTAGTATCATTCATGTTTTCCAAAGAAGACAAAACATGTAAGATAACACTTGTGAATAAAGAGAACAAGTTCTTGTCGTGATGGGAGCTCCATCACGAGTTATGGATTGAGATCTAAAATATTGTAAAATTGAAGATCGAACATATATGTTTGTAATCATATATGTTAGAAGTTTGATATTTAACCTATATTAAATATGTACTAGTAACAAATATAATAAGTATTCATCAACATATGAATTTGTATTTTAATAATCTTTTTTAACATATACAAATTTAAAAAAGATGATGCGTGCCAAAATTCCCATATGACAAGTAAAGAGAAGCTAATCATTTCAAAGAGCATAATTGAAATAACGAATTGACATTATTAAGATATTGAAATTATAATATAAGTCAAACTCTTCCTATATGAATTCATTGATAAACCGAAGTTCATATCATAAATAAGTTTCAAATGTTGCAGGCCATTTAAGAAAAAATGCAAGAAGTTCAAATGGGAAGTTTAAACAGAAAACAAATACCAAATTAAACCAAGTTCACAAAACGTAGTAAATATCAAAATCACTTACCTCAACCACCATGCAGAAGGGTTCTTCTAGAAGTAACTGAAGGAAGATGATGATGGAGCTAGAATGAAAATATAGAAAGTGAAACAAATTTGATTAAAATTTCTAAAAATTCATTGTTGACATTGTCAAAAATAAAAGGAGATGAAAGTCATTTCAATACCTACTAAAGCAGTATATTATCAATCTCCTTCAAAATAGAAATACTGCCAACAAATTAGTTCCTACAAACAAGAACAAAATTCTTCACAATTTAGAAAGCGGGATATATTAAAACAACCATATTAAACAAATTTCATACATATCAATGGTGAGCAATATTGATTTAAAGGTGGTAAATATTAGAGAATTGACTAATTCAAACATAGAGGATATCATGATTATTGAAATTCAAAAGAAGGGTAGATGAATGAGTGCTATAATGAAGGACATTAACAAGGCTTATCTTCACTTAAAAAGTCTACATAATATAGCAGTATGATTTATGATTTATGACTCATCATTTTTTTCTAAACCAAATTGTACTAAGAAGGTCTAGGAGCAATGTGTCTAAGAATTTTCCTATAAGATTCAGCGGTGAACTACTTTGAGGAGTGTCCTACTTAAATAGCTTTGTCAACTATAATAGAAGATGAATCTTACAAATTAACTGGAAGATAATGTAGTGAAAAGTAATATGATGAGTAGGTTTTGTGTTGTCAATATAGTATCATCTTTGTTGGTTATTTAGAGAGTTAATGCTTATATACACAACATGCAAGAAGACAATATTTGTTAAAGTGCTAGGATTTGCCCATTTGGTTTCATCAACTATCCATTCTTTGAGTAATAAAAATGGAAGAAGAGAAAAGAGAAGATAGTGAGCCATATCAAAGAGGTTATCATCATCATGCATCATCTCAGTCATATATTGAAAGGCCAATTTCAACAAGTAATTCCAATAATAACTTCTATTTAAACAACTTCATCTTAAAGTTGTAAGCTAATTCCAATAAAATACATTCAATGAACTCCAAAAAATGACAAGTAATTTGATAATTAAGTCTAATACCAGAATAACTTTCATTATAACAATACGAATATATAAAAAAATTTAAAACAATATAATTTTATAACAATCCAAAATGGAATAATAAGAGAATTCATAACAAGTTCAAAAATCATACTGGAATGAATCTATATGCCTTGTTCTCTTTTTGTCCCTGTCACTACATGAGATTAAAGAAGTGATGATATTCTTACCATTCCTTCCCTTTTAGCTCGACCAAGCATTCTCTTTATTTTTAATGGCTGAATGATATTCAGGCTAAATATTAATCCATCAAGTGGCTGTAAAGAATACTTATATATTTGTATATACTTCACGACAATCTAGAATAATACATTAAGTTGTATGATAATAAGGACTTCAAACTCTTAGTAACGTATTATGATCCTATTTATCCCCAAAATGACTTTTTTTGTGCATCCTCTTTATCACTATATTCCAAATATGCCCCAACATGCTAAAAATAGGCTTCAACTACGCCTCCAATATCTAATTATTGAAGCTATTACTACCCATATAAGTGTATTTAGCGTTGATATTGAAATATACCTTGCATTTTGTCTCTTTGGGATATTTCAACAAATCTTTAACACAACCTAGCCTCAATTCATTTAGAACATGCAACTAATCATTGAAATCCTGGATAAAATCTTAGAGAAACTTCTACGCTCATCATTTTTTATTAGGTTTTTAATTGCATTAAGAAAATCTTAGAGAAACTTCTTTTAAAAATCCCATAACCCTTAGACAAAGAATGATGAAGTTCCACTCCACTCTATCAAAAGCCTTACGAACATTAACCTTAAGAGCACAATTCTTGCATGAACCTTTCAGCTCATAATTCTTGAATAAGTATTGAAATATTAGCACATTATCATGCACTTGCCCTCAATCAAAGTAGCCTAAGCTTGGTTTACAATGAATGGTAACACCTACTTAAGCCTAATTAATAGGACTTTTAAAATGCTCTACATTTTATCTCACAAGAGGCATTTTGTCAAACACCTAATATGCATGAACAAATCATCCCAACATCACATAAAAATTTCAAAATTTATCCTTTTAACATTAACATTTCTACCTTAAATGTTCTTATCCACTCACAAAATATGAAAACATACTAAACAAATCAAAGACACAAACAAATGAAAATAACACAAAATACAACTTAAAAAATATTATGTTAGAAAATTTATAACTTCAAAAACCTGCCAGTAATTCCTGCCTTGTTTGCCGACAGTAATTGTTCATCGCTAAGTTATATTTTCATGTCAAATTTCCAATGGAAACTAAATACCATCGGTAATTTGAAACAATTTCTTTTCCACTGTTAATTTTCCCTCACCAATCCCTTATTTTCTTATAGTGATATATTATATTTCATAAAAATAAATGTATTCAGGTTAAAGTGATTTTGAATTTGCTCACCAAGCCTAATAATGAACAAAAATATAGTTTATTATTATAACATTGAAAAACAACGATCATATTCTAAATATGTTCTGAACATGTATTTACTTGTGCATTTTATCATCTTACAAGTATCAAATAATAAAGGAGATAGCTTATGTGTTGACCTTTTATAAGATAGCAACATGTCAACGTAATCCCCGATGACCCTAACGATCAATGATCCACTACCTTATATATTATCTTCCTTGGTAACACACCCATTAGTTTGAGCTCCAAGAAACAACATATGGTGTCCCACTCTTCAATTGAAGCCGAATATTGAACCATCATAGCAACCGTTGCAAAACTCAATTGGATCATACAACTCCTCTTTGAACTTCACAACAACATTTCTCACACTCCAGTCATCTACTGCAACAATGTTGGTGCAACGTATGTTTGTGCCAATCCTATCTTCTATAATTGCATGAAGCATGTTGCCATCGTCTTCTTCTTCGTTTGGGACCAAGTTGTATGAAATCATCTACGTATCTCACATGTTCACTCTGCAGATCAATTAGCTGATTCCCTATCAAGGCACTTCCTTGCCAACAATTTCATCTTCAACGATCCAAGATAGGCATCGGTCTTGGACACTTAATCTTATGGGGCCATGATAACAACATTTCAACATAATCCCTTAAATAAAGGATTACTGATTCAACAAACAAAATTAAGCCACCAATCATGGATTATTAACTCAATATAATTTACTTACTGTGTCTAGCTACCATTAACTCTTTATATATAGACACAATGACATCAATGAGAAAATGAGTTCACCAATTACATAAATCTGTTATTATGCACTTGCCCTTGTTCAATGTTAAACTCTTTATCTTTCCTTTTTTGTAGCTCACTTATTTCTGATTCATTTAAAATTAAATTTACGTGCCAAGCTCCTCGCCTATATATCTTGCAATGCCATATGTACTTACAATTTACTATCCCTAACAAAATAAGGTATATGTAGGGAGGTAGCCAAACAATGCTTTAAAAGGTGTTATTTGAATGGATAAATAGAAATTTGTGTTGTATCACCCTTCTGTGAAGGAAAGCCAATTTGTCCATTTGTGTGGATAAGCACTTGTCTTACATTTTAAGTAGGTTTTTAAAAACTTCAAGTAGGTCTTTAAACCTATAAAAATTTGAGAAAATATTTCCCTTTAATTAACCATTATCAAGTTTTTAGGCAAAGGGTTCCAATGGTTGAATATGATAAACATAGAAAGCTGTAAAATGATCGTTGTTAATAACGTGAGGTATCTCAAGGAATTTGTAAAGAAAACATCGTAGCCACATTAACTAGTAAATAAGGATGAGAAAGGGTCATGAGCATAATAGTGTAAAAAAATTATAACAGTAAATTTTTTGAAATTTTTTTCTTGTTAATATATATATATTTAATTTTGATACTAAAAGCATAGCCACAAATGGTCGATGTTAAGTTATTGAAACCAAAAATGTAAAGGAGATATGAAGCTTTTAAACTACAATATTAATAAAAGAAATTAATAAAAGGAGAGAATGATATTTGAGTTGCTCATTGCTGTTATTAGTTATTATCATTATTATGTATAATACAATATTTTATGTCCATTTTATAGTAAAGCATTCTCTTTAGTCTTTATATCACAAGTATATGTGCTGAAGTGCTCTCTTGGTCTCCTTCATCCCTGTTCCAAAGGCATTAAATAGCCAAGAAACACATGAAAACATTTATTACACGATGGCCAAGTAGAATCAAGTTTCTCAGTCTATGTTATACTTTTGAACATGTTATATTGTTAGGCTAAAGAGTACTCTTCATTTATTTTTCTTCTTTTAATCAAGTCATGCTTCTTCAAAGAAAATATGTATATGTAAACAAGTTTTAATTAATTGCAATAAATTTTACTTAGACGGTACTACTTATGCATCAATTTGTGAAGAAACAACTATAATTATTTTTGTTATTAAAATGACAAGAAGTTGAAATCAATCGAAGGGCCTTAATGAAATGCAAACATAGTAGATTATACTATCAAGCATGCATTCAAAAACCAACAATCACCATTTCCTTTATTAATTATGGTAAGATGCAAATAGTAATTAGTTAACCCTTCTGAATGCGAAAGGGAAAGCACGACCATCCAAGACGACCAATCTCTTTTCATTCTCTTCCAAAATGCCTATATCTCCACATTTAACCCCATAATTGGGTTAGGATTCAATGGGACAAAATGCCAAATTATAGACTCCAATTCCAACCTGCTCCTTGTTTGAGGATCCTCTTCTCCTATTCTCCAAGAAGTTAATTGATTGCAAGTAGAGTTGGAATTATTCCCATGACCCAATCATTATGTAATAGATTGAACACTTTAATTTTGTGATTATTAATTTTTATTAATAACATGGCAAATGATTTTATTATCATATTACGTTTATTTTTTTATTTTAATATGATAAGTCCTTGATTAAATTACTTTCCATCATAATGGAGATTATGATAATGAGAGTCAAGTTTATAGGATTTAATCTGAAAATGTTCTTGATCATAGGATCATCAAGTAAGGACTTTAATGATCCGATTAGATCAATATATATGTAATAGTTTCTGTTGGATAGATATTAGCAGATCTCATTTACTAAGTTACATATATAGATGATGCATATGGAGATATGATCATTAAACTGACCAATTTGAAAAATCCCAATGGTTAATATTACCTATGACCTGTCAAGTAAGATATTCTTAAAAGGATTTAAATGTATATTTTTCCTTTGTCCTGAGATCATCATAGTAATCAATAGGTCACTAATTATGTTTTGATGTCAGACACCTAGTGTATAAAAATGGTAGTTGAATGATCATTGGATATAATTAAGTATCTATCTGATTAGTGGTGAGTCAAGATGGGATCCATCGATTCTAGGTAATGAGTTTAAGCTCTATGTTGTCATTGATCTTAATGATTGTTTCAAGACCTTAGCCAGGACGATTGAATGAGTAAGGAAAAAGAGTTTTCTAAGTCATTCACCAATCATTAATGATCAAAATATAACATAGTTAGTTATCTAAAAAGGTTTGACAATTAAACCATACCTTAGGATAATTCGAAGTTGTAATGATGGAATGTAATAATACATTATCCTTAAATTAAGGTTCTGTCTTTGTAAGGTTGTTATTTCACACTATTTGGTCATTGAGGAATGTTACTAGTTACCAATCTTGATTAATAATTAATTAGATTAATTACTACCTACTTAGTGATGAACCTGTGTGGTCACACACTTACGAGTGTAAGATTTCTTGTTTATGATTATTTAATTTATTATGAAATAATTTATTAAATAATCTATATAACATATTATTATAATTTTTGCTAGAACATAAAATATAATTAATATTGGAAATTCTCTTGTATAAAATAAATGAATAAAATAAAATAGTTTTATTTATTTTATTTTATAAATAATAATAATTATTTATTATTTAAAAAAGGAAGGAAAGAAAGAAAGAAAGAAAAAGGGAGTTGGCATTTTGGACTTGGTGGTTGTGTTTTTGGTTTCAACACTTAAAACAAAAAAAATGGAACGATGTGTTGTTTGTTTTTAAAAGGAATATAATGTGAATAGTTTTTAATCTTACTTTTGAAAAAAAAAAGTAACATTGATATATATGACTTGCAAAGAAAAGAGAGTTTCAATATACGCTCGGTTTTGAGTACGTGAAAAATAGTGAAGTGTAAAAAGCATCACTTATGAAGAGAAAATTCTCTCATATACTCATTCATTGGTTTTGTCTTTTAAGGACGTGCATGAAAAACGAAAAGAAGGGTAAAAAATAGATATAGTTTTTTTGTTTTTGTATATAATAATATAAACAAGAGAAAAATAGAGAAAACTATTTTCTCCGTTTTGAAGAAATGGTTCTTCAAATTTATCCAAAGCCATATCAAGTGTTGAAAGTGGGACTTATTTCTCGGTGTGGAGTAAATAAAGACTTCGTAATTTTTAAGTTCCTTATTCATTAATCTTCACATTCCACATATTTATTCAACCTATTTTAATTACAAGTATGATTTTTAAATACAATAGATAAATATATGATTGCAATTTGATTTCTGCTACGTATTGCGATCCTTCAAGTAGTGGCTGCTGAGAAAGTAACAGTATAGTCTCTGGACTCTCTGATAATGGTCTCTCTAGCAGCACACGGTCTAAATATCGATGGAAGGCCATGTGATACCACTTCTGTAGGGGGTTCTTGGCCAATGTACTAAGGGCACCGTCTGCTGTGATTAAGCAAGGTTAAACCATGTTACTGCCTTTATTTCTTATCATCAAAAGTTCCAGTCACGTGTTGCCCATAAGGGGTTACTTAATT
This sequence comes from Erythroxylum cataractarum, assembly GCA_024703695.1. Classification (NCBI taxonomy): domain Eukaryota; kingdom Viridiplantae; phylum Streptophyta; class Magnoliopsida; order Malpighiales; family Erythroxylaceae; genus Erythroxylum; species Erythroxylum cataractarum. The sequence goes on from JANJEY010000235.1 coordinate 63,915,840, forward strand.
AGTTAAAATTACGTTTTTGTACATATAGATTATTGTTTGCTTATTTTTGTCTTGTAGCTTGTATATGAACACATGTGATACACATTTTTTGGGTAAGAAAAAACATTATACCCCTTACATCTCTCGATTCTTCTTTCAACATTCTCTAGATTCTTTTACTTTCAATATGGTGTCAGAGCTAGGAGAACCCTAGTTTCTTTGATTTTTCTTTCAAACATTCTTTTCATTCGATTGATTTTGATTTGTTTTTCATTCTTTTTGTCAATCGATTTAGGAATGAGTTCTTCGATTCAAATTGATACAAATAATCCTCTCTACTTGTATGCTTCTGATATTCCAAGTCAGTGCTCGTCAATAAATTGTTCGATGGAAGCAGTTTTCAATCATGGAAAAGGTCTGTGAAGATTGCACTTTCAGCAAGGAACAAATTAAGACTTATCGATGGTTTCATTCCTAAACCAAATCAAGAACATGAATCTTTCAGAAATTGGTAGAGAGTGAATGATATGGTAACTTCCTGGCTTCTAAATTTGATTGAGAAAGGTACAACTGATAGTCTTTTGTATTGTAATAGTGCAAGAGAACTTTGGATTAAGTTAGAGAATCATTTTAAACAAAGTAATGGAACTTAATTGTTTCAACTTCAAAAAGAACTGATGTCAATTTCTTAAGGACCTAGTAGTATTGCTGCATATTACACTCGTATAAAAAAGATTTGGGATGAGCTGCTTAGTTTATGTGTTACACCACCTTGTGCATATGGAACAGCTTCACAAATAACAAATTTCCAGCAAGAGCAAAAATTGATTCAGTTTCTAATGGGATTGGATGAAAGCTATATGGTAATTAAAGGAAATATTTTGATGATGAAACCATTGTCGACAATAGCATAAACTTATGCTTTTTTAATTCAAGAAGAAAAGCAGAGAGAGGTGAATTCAAAGGTGCAATTTGTTAGAGGAAATGCATATTTTCATGTAAATGTCAGTAAAGGAAGGGGAACTTGTCAGAAAGGTACTAGTGGTAACGGAGGAGATAATAAGAATGTGGAGTGTAGATATTGTAAAAAGATAGGGCATACCATAGAAAAATGTTATAAACTTCATAGTTATCATTCTCATTTCACTTTTAGAAAAGGAAAGAAAGTTGCAGCACATGTTCAAGTGAACAAACAAGGCGTTGATGTTTTTGAAACATCTATCTACAGTGATGCTTCAGTCAAGAAGAGGGTATTTCACATCAAACATATGTGAGAGATACACCTCAATAAAATAGAGTGGTTGAGAGAAAACATAGACATCTTTTAGAAGTTTGTAGGGCTTTGTTATTTCAATCCAATCTTCCTTTATATTTTTAGGCTCATTGCTCGCTTACAGCTACATACTTGCAAATAGATATTCCTCCAGTGTGTTGAAAGGTTTAACTCCATATGAAGCATTGTTTAGAGTAAAACCTTCTTATTCCCACCTCAAATCTTTTGGTTATCTATACTATGTTAGCACATAAAACACGGGAGAGATAAACTCCAAGCATATGTATTTGTTAGATATCCTATGGGTCAAAATGCTTATAAAGTTTTTGAGTTATCAACCAAGAAAATTTTTGTTTCAAAAGATATTGTTTTCCATGAACAAATATTTCCATTTCATTTATCATCTTGGAATCATTTTGCTGATGCTCCCTTTCTTCCACTTCCTATATCGGAACACTTTGATAGTTGTGCTCCTTATGATACTACTCAACTCAATTCTTCTTCTTTTAAACCAATGAACTCAAATTCTGGTCTTCAATTATCACAATCTTCTTCTCTTCCACACTGTGAAGTTAGGCCATAAAGAACTAGGAGACAACCTCAATACTTAAAAGATTATGTTTTTCATATTAAAGTCCCTAAAATCTTACCTACAACCATACTTACTGATTCATCTATAACCACTTCTTTTTCTATACCTATTCATCCTTCTTTTAATAATAATGCCTCACATCATTCTGTTTTCAATGTCATTGCTCATACTTCAACTCATCATTTATTTGAACCAATGGATTATGAAGAAGTTGCTGTTATTCCTAAATGGCAGTTTGCTATGCAACGAGAGTTTAATGCTCTTATTGCTAATGATACTTGGGAGTTAGTGCCTTTGCCCACAAGTAAAAGGCCAATAGGGTGCAAATGGGTGTACAAAATTAAATATAAGGCAGATGGGACCATAGAAAGATGTAAAGCTAGATTAATTGCCAAACGTTTTACACAAAAAGACGGACTTGATTATACAAAAAAAATTTCTCCAGTGGTGAGAATGACAACAATACGGTGTTTGGTTATTATGGTTGTTAAGAACAATTGGCCGCCTTTTCAATTGGATGTGAATAATGCATTTCTTCATGGTTGGTTAGATGATGAAGTGTACATGTCAC
>JANJEY010000235.1:64225590-64239131 GCA_024703695.1 Erythroxylum cataractarum
GCATACTATAGAATCTCCAAATCCATACGATATAATTAATATCAGTATAATTCCTCAAAATTTTCTTTACTTTCATTTCTCATACGCGTTACACATTTTTCTTCTCATATTCGAGTTATTCTTCTCAAATTTTTGAATACCTTTAATGCATCATCAAATTTCTCTTGGATCACTTTAATCTTCAATACCAGGTACTATCGGGGCAATTGTTAACTCAAACAATTATTATCAAACTCCATATGTCCATGATTAGCCCATCTAATTAGGACTATATCTAATAGGATTAAGTTACATAATAATAATATGATAAAAGATTACACTATATAGGAATGATCTATCTATATCCATGAAGATGTCTACAATTTTTAAAAGATTCTCTAGTATGATCTTTATCCTTTGGAGCTAATGTTTAACCTCTGTGATCTTATCGACCACATCATCCAAGATCTCCTCATATCTGTTCGTTAATGATGATTCATTAAGCTAATAATGCACTGGTCTATCCAATGTTTTCCCGTGCCATATCCATTAGCCATGGTCTGTCTATTTGAGCATACACTAAATCCTTATTCCTTTAAGAACCAAGCCTTAGCTAAGTCAACTCATACAAGGTATCAAACTCTCCCAAATAAGTCACCTTAGAGCTCTCGCATATTCCGTCATGTTTGTGATCAAGCTAACCTTGCACCTAATGTCAATCTAAAACCTTCTTTTAGTCTCATATCTGAATCTTGCATCTCGACAAAGATTTCCGTCAATGTGCTCCAACACATGCCAACGCTTAATATTGCCCTTTTCATCCTTACCTCCTTGTAAGTCTTTGCCTTGTTCCATTGTTTTGCATGTCGAATATTAGTCAAGGCTGGCTAATGCCTATATAATTTTACTATCTTGATCTTAATGTTCTAATAAATAGTTGTTACAAAGGTTTTCCTTCGAGCACAAACTTGACCTATAAGATGCACCAAACCTTTTTTACGACAATCTCATTTAGCTTTATTAAAGTAAGATTTAACCTTGTCTTATGACTTCTGACAAACCTACTTATTTTCAAATGCCTCGTGACCCTCGCAGTGTTTCATTATCACGTCTTTATAAGAAAACTATGAAATATTTAAATAATAATAGCAATAATAATAACAAGTGAAAAAGATACGACAAATCACAACCTTTATTACTTTCCTCAAAGTATACAAAGGAATGCTCTCTCAATCCCTAAGTATCTCCCACACTCATCATATGAAGAGTAAAGCTCAAATGAGCTATTTATAGGCTCTTCTAGATGACTAAGTTAGAATCCTAATAGAACTTTACAAGCTAAGATCACAATCTCATCCTTATCAGATTACATCAAACTAACTAATAAAATGACATCCCAATCCAATTAGGACTCTATCTAATAGGATTAAGCTATATTATAATAACAAGATAAAAGATTACACATGGTCTACCCTTATCCAGAAGATGTCCACTATCTTTAGAAGATCCTTCTGCGTGATCCTTATCCTTTAGAGCTGATGTTTATCCTCCGTGATCTTATCTGCTACATTATCTAAGATCTCCTCATCTTTATCTGTTGATGATGAGTCATCCAAGCCATTAGCACACTAGTCTATCCAATTCTTTCCCATGCCATATCCATTATCCATGGTATATCCATTTGAGCATACACTAAGTCCTTAGTCCTTCAAGAACCTAGCCTTAGCTAAGTCAACTCGTATAAGGTCTGAAACTCTCCCAAAACTCTCCTAAAACTTGCATCATGCTTGATCTAACTTGTCGAGCCACTTTGAAACTCTAGTATATTCCCGACATGCTTGTGATTTTGCTAACTTTCTACTCGATGTCCATCTTGTATCTTCTTTTGGTCTCATATCCGAATCTTGTATATCGTCGAAGATTTCGGCCAATGTGCACCAATGCATGTTAACTCTAGACATTGCCTCTTTTTATCCTTGCCTCCTCACAAGTCTTTTCTTTGTTCCATTATTCCATGTGTAGAACACTAGTCAAGGCTCACTAATGCCCGTACAATTTCACTATCTCAGACTTAGGGTTCTAACAAACCACCCCTACCAGAAGAGCTTGACGCCCTCGTCGAAATAATGTGTGGAAACTCCTTCAAGTGTAGTTTCCTTAAAGACTCCTTAACCATTTACACATATCCCAAGTACCATATTCCCTCTCCATCAGGTGTCTCCTTGCTTTCGTTCGAATGCTCCTTAAGAAGTGCCATTATGCCCAACATAGAAAAACTACTGAGGTAGGCTTTTGTCGTCGATTCCTCCTCTCATTCTCCTTGATTGTTCTCAACCATGGTATTTTCTTGCTCCTCACATGCCTTTTGTCTTGGGCATTCTTGAGAAAAATGTGCCCCTTCACTAATGAAACAAGCGATATCCCTTTTTAATTGTTTCTTATTTTAAGAAGATTCACCAACCTTCTCCTTGCCTTTCTCCGAGCCATTCTACATCCCACCATTCTTCTTGCCCTAACAACTAGTTTGAATCAGTGGTAGCATTTAAAGATCCACCAAGGCATGAGCGGCCACTATCGTGCATGGAAGGTCTTTCACGTTCTACCTTCAAACACATCGAACATCAAAGATGTGAATTTCCTCACATACTCCTACACTGAGTTATCTTTCTTCAACCTCTTCAAAGCTTCCCTTATAAGCCATGAAGTTTTGTTATGGAGCAACTGATCCATTAGTTCCTTCTTCATCTTCTCCCAAATGTTGGTGGGAGGTCTACCCATACTGATGTCATTGGAGGGTCTCATTCTCCACCACAGCTTTGCATCCTCCACAAAATACATCGCTGTGATCGACACCTTCTCTGAGTCAGCAACCTTTGCCACTGCAAAGTATTTAGTCCATGTCCTATAAGAAATTTTTGAGCTTTTTGGCACTCCACTTGTCATCAAAAACTTGTGGCACTTGGACCTTCACTAAAGTGTTTTTCGCTTTTCCAGTATCCTGTGTTACAACGACATGCCTTAGGATTGTGATCACACATCTAGAATCCTTTTGTGCCCTCATCAACTTTAGTATTTGATGCTACAACTATTGGATTTGTGCCTCCAACATCTTGAATCGAGTGTTGTAAGAAGTGACCTCCTCCTCCCATTAAGGAATCGGCCTAACGAATGCCTCCACTCTATTGATACATTTTATCAAATTGCTGCCTCTCGCCATCTCTAAATTTGGCTCCAATACTTGTTGTTACAAAGTTTTTCCTTCAAGAATTAACTTGTCTTATAAGATAGACCAATCCTTTTGCATGACAATCCCACTTAGCTTTGTTAAAGCAAGATTCAACCTTGTCTCATTACCATCGACTAACCTACTTAGTCTCGATCGCCTCATGAAACTCACAGTGTTTCACTGTCATACCCTTGCAAGAGAACTACACAAGAACTAAATAATAATGGCAAAAAAAGAACACGTGAAAGAGATACCACAAACACCAATCTTTATTACTTTCCTCAAAGTATAGAAAGGAATGCTTTGTAAATCCATAAGTGTCTCCTACACTCATCATATGAAGAGCAAAACTTAAATGAGCTATTTATAGACTCCTCTAGATGACTAAGTTAGAATCCTAATAAAACTCTACTAGCTAAGATCACAATCTTATCATATCTTATCCTTATCAAATTACGTGACACTAACCAATAAAATGACGTCCCCATTCAATTAAGACTCTATTCAATAGGAATAACCTACATTACAGTAACAAGATAAAAGAGGATACCTGATCTACCTTTATCCATGAAGATGTCCACTATCTTCATAAGATCCTCCGGCATGATCTTTATCCTTTAGAGCTGATCTTTATCCTCTATGATCTTATCTGCCACATTATCCAAGATCTTCTCATCTTTATCCATTGATGATGAGTCATCCAAGCCATTAACACATTAGTCCATCCAATGCTTACCTATTCCATATCCATTATTTATGGTCTGTCTATTTGAGTACACAGTAAGTCCTTAATCCTTCAAAAGCCTAGCCTTAGCTAAGTCAACTCTTATAAGGTTTGAAACTCTCCCAAAACTTGCACCATGTTTGATCTAACTTGCTGAGTCACCTTGGAACTCTCTTATATTCCTATTATGTGTCTAGCTAACCTTCTACTTAATGTTCATCTCAATTCTTCTTTTGGACTTACATCTGAATCTTACATATCGTTGAAGATTTCGACCAATGTACACCAATGCATATCAACTCTAGACATCGCCCTTTTGGTCCTTACCTCCTCGCAAGTATTTGCGTTGTTCCATTGTTCCATATGTAGAAAATTGGTCAAAGCAATGCCTACATAATTTCACTATCTTAAACTTAAGGGTCCCTACTAGAAGAGCTTGATGCCCTCGTCGAAATAATCTGGGAAACTCCTTCAAGTGTGGCTTTTTTGAAGACTCCTTAGCTATTGACACATATCCCAAGTACCATACTCCCTCTCCATAGAGTTTCTCCTTGCTTTCATTTGAATGCTCCTTCACAAGTCCCATTGTGCCCAACATAGCAAAACTACTGAGCTAGGTTTTTATCATCGAGTCCTCCTCTCCTTCTCTTTGATCGTTCGCGACCATGGTATTTACTTGCCCCTTACCTGGCTTCTATCTTGGGCATTCTTGAGCAAAATGTAGCCCTTCATAACTGAAACAAGCAATATACCTTTTTGATTTCTTCTTACCTTAAGAATATTCACCAAGCTTCTCCTTGCCTTTCTCTGAGCCATTCCGCATACCACCATTCTTCTTACCCTAATAGCTAGTTTGAATTGGTGGTAGCATTTGAAGATCCATCAAGGCATTAGTAGCCATTATCGCACTTGGAAGGTCTTTCATGTTATACCTTTGAAGCTCCATTTGTGCCCAACCTTGCAACCCGCTTATGAAGTTGAACAATTTGTCCTCCTCCAACATGTTCCACATGTCTAACATCAAAGATGTGAATTTCCACACATAATCCTGCAATAAATCGTCTTGCTTGAACCTCTTCAAAGCTTCCCTCATAATCCATGAAGTTTTGTTGGGGAGGAACTGATTCGTTAGCTAATTCTTCATCTTCTCCCAAGTGTCGATGGGAGGTCTACCTGTACTGATGTCGTTGGAGGGTCACATTCTCCACCACAGCTTTGCATCCTCCACTAAATACATAGCTGTGAACGACACCGTCTTTAAGACAGCCACCTTTGTCACTATAAAGTACTACTCCATGTCCTATAAGAAATTTTTGAGCTCCTAAGCACTCTTCTTGTGGTCGAAAACTTGTTGCTCTCGCACCTTCACCAAAGAGCTTTCTACTCGTCCAACGTCTTGTGTTGCAATGACACACCTGAGGATCGTGATCTCGTAGCTAGAATCCTTTTGTGCCTTCATCAACTTTGCTATTTGTTGTTGCAACTATTGGATTTGCACTTTCGACATCTCAAATCAAGTGTTGTAAGAAGTGACCTCCTCATCATAATAACAAGATAAAAAATTACACATGATTTAACCTTATCCACGAAGATGACCACTATCTTCAAAAGATCCTCCCGTATGATCTTTATCCTGTAGAATTTATATTTATCCTTTGTGATCTTATCTGCCACATCATCCAAGATCTCCCCATCTTTATCAGTTGATAATGAGTCATCCAAGCCAATAGCACATTAGTCTGTCCAATGCTTTCCCATGCCATATCCATTAGCTATAATCTATCCATTAGCCATGTCCTTAATCTTTCAAGAACCTAATTATAAGTACTGCCAGATTTTCGTCCAAAATAATCTAACATTAAGGAGAATCGATAACGTTTGAACTTTATTTGAATAGGTTAAAATGTTTGACCCTAAATTGATTAAATAAAAAAACGTTTGACCCATAATTGGGCATTTAGCCCCTAAATCTTACTTATTTTCAAACATGTGCGGATTAATTGTCTATAATCAAAAATAAATATTTAGTAATTTAAATATTTAAATAAATCATTAAATAAATTAATATAGATGCATATATATTAAATAGGAAAATTAATTCAAATATATCTAAAGAATGTTAATTATTTATTTTATTTTATTTAAAATATGGTACATTATGGTAAAAACAACTATATTATTCGTTACAAGTTGACATATGTTATAAAAATTGAAGTATGATATAAAAATATTTTTATTATGTGTAATTATAGGATATAAAACTTATTACTTGGGAGTTTCTAAACATATATGCTTTGTTAAAATGTAAAATTGATTTCAAATTTGAAAATTATTAAATCAAACAATTAAAACATATTGTAAAAATAAATAAATAATGCCCTTTTATTAATAGTGCAATTGATCTCAAATATTATCTTTGATTATTATAACTATTCTATACTATAACAAATATTTTAAAACTAAAATTTATTTATACAAAACATAATATTTCCTACTCAATTCATGATGATTGAATGGCCAACAGAAATAGATCTAACTAAATCTTTCAAACTTATCGAAATAACGAACTTTGTTATTGGTGTACTTGTAAGTTGTAATTGCTCGTAATGCTCTAAGCACGATTAATGAGAAAATTCAGAATATTTTCTCAAAATAAATAAAAACATCTAAAAAATCTCTTAAAAAAGATACGAGGCATTTAAATATTATTTAGTAAATATAAAATATAAATAATAACACAATAAAATAATAATAATAAATATTTTAAATAATTATATAAATTTATATAAAATTAAAAAAGGGTATTGGATAGCGAGTTTAGTTTAACTATAGAATTATGTTACATAAAAATAAATACTTGTCGAAAAGATGTTTTTGAAGAAAAGATTGTAGTTTTTTATTTCTAATTTTTAAAAATAGAAAATAAATCTGGTTAGACCGAGTCAAGCTTGAACTTGGACCCGATCAGGCCTCGGGTCAAATCAAGCCCTATTAAAAGCTGGGGTCCAACTCGACCTAACTTATTGTCATCCTATTTGAGATAATTTGAATTTCAATTATATGTACATATGTATAAGGATAAAAGACAAAAACAACCCCTATACTTAAGATAATTTATTATAATTTGAAATTATCCAAAAAAAAGTTCCTTTTCTTTTACATTTGACTTCGATTAAAGAAATTAATGGCATATGTGACGTGAAAATATTAAGCCACTTCATGCAACATATGAAGAAATTCTCTGACCTAAGCTGCCCTAAGTAAAAAATAAAAAACCCACCCTTCTCTTTCACCAAACCTGTTCCTCCAAAAACTTATTTTCTTCTTCATTTTATTTTATTCTAGGGTCTAGATCTGCTTCTGTTTTCCAAATTCCAGTTTCGTCTCCTCAACCATTTCTTTCATCTTCACCCATCCTTTATAGCTTCTTTCCAGCATTGTCTTTCATGACAGTGTTTTCCCTATAAAACAAAACATTCTTGGACTTCATTACAAACTATAATAGAGATATATTTCCCACCTCTACCATACTCTTCTCCTTATTCCCTCCCTTGATCCCCCTCTTTGTCCCCAACACACTCCACAAACCAAACTACCCCACCTCTACCACCAACCAGTACTTTTCCACTTCCATATGACAGTGTGTATCCACAAAACACAAGGGCTAGAAAGACTTGGAATTAGATTGTGGGTGATAATTTGAATTCTTCCTTGATCTACTATCCACCAGTAGAGGTTGATGGAAAGCTAGTGATAACTCCAAGGTTAGACATTCTGTAAGAGGGAGCTAGGTCATGGGAAGCAACACTCATTTTTTAATGGATAAAAGCTCAGCTTTTCCAGTCATACTAGCTTGGACCCAGACAAATTGGAAAGGTAAGGGGCTAATGGAAGTTATGCTAATAGAGGAAGATAACCTAATCTTTACCTTCTCCTCTAAATTAGAAGCTCAAAAGGTAATTGAAGAAGGCCTTTGGCGCATTTCTCCTTTATTTCTTCAAAATTGGCAACCAGGTATGGAATCAGAGAAAATTTTCATTGAAAATATTCCTATTTGGGTCAATATCCATAATATTCCTTTGGAATATTGGACAACTAAAGGATTGAGTATACTAGCTAGTTATTTAGGAAAACCAATTTGTATGGATGAAAACATTGCTTTGAGAAAACATATTGGATTTGCACGATTAAGTGTAAGTATGAATATTTCTAAGGAAATGAAAGATAGCATACCCATCCTAAGATTGGATGATGGGCATTCTCTCAGAGAAGACAAGGTATTGGTTACATACCAATGAAGGTCTTCTTTAAAAGCATAAGGCAAAAAATGGAAACCAATACGGAAAGTTTTCACTAGAGGAGATTATTGGGAAGTGTCGGGTTTGGAGAAGAAAAATTCTGCAAATAAAAAAGAGTTAGAGGAAGTTAAATATATTTCAAATAATCTTGTGAGACAAGGTAGTTGGTTCAAGTTGAAAGTGAACTAACTATAAAATATGAGAGTGCCTTAGTGGAAATCCTTCTAGATTCACATCTACAAGTGGAAATTCAATAACAACCTTTAACTACCTCCAATAAATTGTCAATGAATAACTAGGAAAGTAAAAAGGAAATTGGTGAGACAAATCCTTGTCATAGAGGCAAGGAAATCCAACTAAATGAGCATACTTAAAAGTTGGAAGAATAGCAAAAAGGAGCTACTTAAAAGGAACATTTTGAATAAGTAATTTCACAGAAAAGTAATAGGAGCAGTAGGAAAGGCTCCAAAGGGAAAATCAAGCTCATATGACCCTGATAGTTTGGAAAGTAAGAGGAATAAATAACCCTTGTAAGCTTAATGTGGTAAGGGATTTTGTTTTAAAGGAAAAGCCTTTGTTATTTTCTTTGCTGGAAACAAAAATTAGGAAAGCTAATCTGAATAAATTAGGTTGTTTGGGAAGCAAATGGAAATGTCTCATTAACCACCAATGTCACGCTTAAGGAAGGATTATTATTGTTTATGATGGAGATTTCTTAGAAGTGAAGGTATTGGAAACCAATCAGCAATTCATTCACACGACGCTTAAATTCAAAATTGAAAACACTTATGCTCTTGATAAATTTGTTTGCGGCTTTAATATAAGTTTTTAGAGAACTAAATTATTGAACTCCCTTCAAAGACTTAAAGCTTCAGTTAGGGGTCTATGGATAGTTAATGGGGATTTTAATGCAACTATATACAAAACAGAGGCAGAAAGGAATTGCAACCTACTCAATTACACTATGGATATGTTTGATTGCATATAGGATGTGTAGTTTGTTAAGTCAAAATGACTTTACGATTAATAATTTTGATGAAGATCAAATAATAATGCAGATACAAAATGAGAGGGAAGTTAAAAATGAGACGGAAGATAAAAATGAGATGGAAGCTGAAAATGAGAAAGAAGCTAAAAATGAGACACAAAAAATGAGACGCAAGAATGAGATGCAAGAAATGAGATGGAAGAATATGAGACGGAAGCAAAAGCCGAATATGAGATGAAAGAAAATGAGACGATAGAAGTGATACGAAGTGAAGCAAAATAAGACGGAAGAAATTGAGACGAAAGAATCGAAGATGAAGAACCGATACCACGTCGGATGATAAATCAGTTTCAGTTAGTTACAGAACTCAACTGAATAACTATTTCTTTAAAGATCAAGAAACAAGAAGAAAGAATAAGTTTTCAAGAAGCAGTTGAAGACAAAGGCTATAAATACGAGTTGGAGTCTAAGATTGAAAAAGTTAGTAATTTTCAAGAAAGGCTAGAGATTCAAAAGCTAGAAATTTTATTCATTATACTAAACTAAGAGCTACTATTATCTGTAACAAAACTCGAAACATCTTTCAGTAGAAGGAAGAAAAGTTGATAGTCTGAAGAGGCTAAGTCAGAAAAGAATACTTGCTGTAAGAGACCTGAAGAGGCTCGATGAAAAGAATACTTGTATCTTTGAGAAGTATAGTGAAATCTTAGAAAGAGTTCTGAGGACTGGACGTAGCCCACGGCTTGGGGTGAATCAGTATAAAACTGCTGTGTTGATTCTTACTCTCAACTCTCAACTTTGAATTTCTATACTTCATAATACTGTTTTTAATCGTTTGAGATAGCAAATTTTTCTCAAAAAAGAAGTTTGTTTAAAAGGGGATTGTAATCAAAAAGGGATACACAATTCAACCCCCCCTTCTTGTTTGTTTTGTATATTGAATATTAAGTCTATACTAATGTGTGATTCACTTCAATTGGTATCAGAGCTCGGTGTCCAAGAACCACCGTAACAAGGTGTGGATAAAGATTCATGGCAGAGTCACACATATATATAACTGAAGGTGCCTCCGTCACTAGACCTCCAGCGTTCAATGGAGAAGACTACCATTACTAGAATGACAGGATGTGGCTCTTCATTGAATCTACTCATATTGACCTTTGGGAGATAATTGAAAAGGGACCGTATACACCAATAGATAAAGAAGGAAATGTTCTTCTATGAATCAGATGGCCTACAAAACAAAAAGCAAGATTCCAGCTAAATTTGAAGGCCAAGTTCTTTCTAAGTTGTGCCTTAAGCAAAAGTGAGTACGATAAAGTTCACGGAAGCGAAACTGCGAAGGAGATGTGGGATACGCTATCCATCGCACATGAAGGCACAAATCAAGTAAAGGAATCCAAGATAAGCATTCTTGTACACCAGTATGAGCTGTTCAAGATGAAGGACGAAGAGTCTATCATTTAGATGTTTGGAAGATTTCAAACTACCGTCAATGGACTTAAAGCTCTCGGTAGAACTTATGACAATCAAGATCACGATAGAAAGATCCTCAGAAGTTTACCAAAGAGATGGAGACCAAAAGTCATAGTTGTACAAGAAGCTAAGGATTTGAGCGTATTGAAGCTTGATGAATTGCTTGGATCTCTGAAGATACATAAAGTTGAACTCGATGTAGAAGATAAGCCTAGACGGGACAAATCCATTGCATTGAAGGCCAAACAGAAGAATCACAAGAATCAAAGAAGAGGAGCTCATCGTCGAAAGCGCTGAAGATTGAGGAAGAAAGATGACGATTCCATTGAATCAGATCATGGTTTAAGTGAAGAAGATGATGAACTATCCTTTATCTTGAGGAAGATCAGACACATATGGAAGAAAAGATTAAAGGAAACAAAGAGTCCTACCTCAAGAAGAATAGAAAAGATGAAGGAAAGAATGGGAAAACATCCATCGTATACTATGAATGCAATAAACTGGGACATTATAAGTCCGAATTCCCATTGTTAAAAACAAAGCCAAAGAAGAGTAGAGAAGGCAAGAAAAGCATGATGACAACTTGGAAAGATCTAGATTCATCTGAATCAGATACTGATTCAGAGCCATCGGTGCAAGCAAATATTTGCCTGGTACCTGAAGGAGAAAGTGATGAGGAGGTAACCTCAAAACTTAATTAATTATAAGACGCATATTCAGAGTTATTAGAAGATTCTCATGCTATTCTAAAGCAGTATAAGTTGCTTAAGAAAAAGTTCATAGAAAACTTGAAAAACACGCAAGTGTTAGAAAAGGAGAATGTCTGCTTAAAGAAACAGATAGACTAGATGAAGAAAAAGGTAGTTGTAGATAGATCTGAAGAGATCAATCAGTTGAAAAAAGAATAAACAGTCTTTTAGTTGATCTATCAACATTTACAGAGAGTATTAGAAAAATGAACGATATGTTAGGGAAATATAGACACCCTAATGATAAAACTGGATTAGGGTTTGCTAAAAACTTTACTCAACATAAATAGAATTATGCTCCATTTAGGAAGAAATTTCATCAACCTCATCATCATCATCAGAAATATCATCAGTTGTGAAGTGAATCAAACGTTAATACAACACTTAGAAAACGATATTAGAATGCATAAGAAGGGGGGTTGAATTGTGTATTCCACTTTTTATACATCTTTTGAAAACTATTTGTTAGAAATAAAATTCTTTACAGAATTTTTATAGATTCTGATTAATCAAAATTTTCAATACTATATATAAGAACTAAGTAATGATAAATTTTGAGACTAAAATAGAGATAGAGAGTAAGAGTGGTAGACATGAAGATTTATCCTGGTTCACCCCAAACCGTGGGCTACGTCCAGTCCTCAGAGTTTCTTCTGAGATTTCACTATCTATTCAATCGTTACAAGTATTCTTTAACGAGCCTCTTCAGGTCTCTACAATTAGTATTCTTTCACGCTTAGCCTCTGCAGGCTATCTATACAACTTTTCTTCTCGAAAGTATTTGAACACTTGTTACAGAAAAATAGCACTAAGCTAAATCGCCTTTTTGCATTGTCTGTAAGTACGTAGCTTTGTGTGTGTATATCTTCTTTTTGTTCGAAAGTCAGTAACATGTAATCTTCGTTTTCGATTTGTATTTATAGTCTTCGTCTGTAACTGCTTCTTGATTCTTGAATATTGAAACGGTTAATCAGTTGAGTTCTATAACTAACTCGAACTGACTCTTGCGTTTGTGTCTGCTTTGCGTCTGCGTCTACGTCTGCTTTGCGTTTGCGTCTGCGTCTGCGTCTGCTTTGCTTTGCGTCTGCGTCTGTGTTGACTTCAACTGTTTGTGTCTTTGCTTGACTTCAGTTATTTCAACTTCGTTTGTGTCCGACTTCGTCTGTGTCTGTGTTCGACTTCGTCTGTGTCTGTGTTCGACTTCGTCTGTGTCTGTGTTTGACTTCGTCTGTGTCTGTGTTCGACTTCGTTTGTGTCTATGTTTCTTTATATTTGTTCTCTTTTATTGTTATATCTCAAAATCATATTTAAGTAAAGTCGTTTTGACTTAACAATCTCCCCCTTTTTGAGTATAACAAATTATGTACAAGAAAGGAAAGAACAAATTACAGATGTAGCATAAGAAACACAAAAGAACTTATCTTCTCCCTTTCTTCGTCTTTGTGATCACACCTTTTCTTTGTCAGCGCATCCTCTCTTTCGTTCTGCTTTTCTTCCTTTCTTCTCTTCTCTTCTCTCCCCCTATTTGTTATAATAAAAAAAGATTAACGATGCTGGCTTTTCAGCAGTTCTGCTATCATCTTTTTCAGATCATCCATCGTTTCCTTCATGTCTCTGAGTTCACCACGTAATCTGCTAACTTCATCTGGTGGCTCAGACGATGTGGAGGTTGGATCAACTTCTGCTGATGGAGGAGTGAAGGGAATGGAGGTAGTATAAGCATCAGAGGATGGTCTGTAATCTTCATTGATCTCAAAGGTAGGTGGACAAATGAATGTTTCAGCTTCAGGGAGATCTAAATCAAAAGGAGCAGGCAGCATCAGCAACTGTCTTCCTTGCAGGGATAGGGCTTGTGCTTCAATAGACAGTGTACTAGTCAAAGGGCTAATAAGAAGAACTGTCTCAACAAGATATTCAATAAATGATCCTGTTCTTAGTCTTCCCCCTACTGGACAGTCTTCCTCATGATTAGTATAGTTGCAGCTCGCTTTATCTGGATCCTTTGCAGAAATGCATGCCTCATTAATTTTTCGCACTTCTTCTGCAATTTGATCTGCGGACAGATCATCACTAGCATCATCTTCAGGATATAATTTTGATT
>JANJEY010000235.1:64245630-64262028 GCA_024703695.1 Erythroxylum cataractarum
TGTTATGTACTAGTTTTGAAAATTTGATAAAAAATGAGTTTGAGATGAGCATGATGGGTGAGTTAAAATTCTTTCTTGGGTTACAAGTTAAGCAAACCGCAAAAAAGATTTGTATTCATCAACAGAAGTATGTTAAGGAACTGTTGACTAAATATGATATGAAAAAAGTAAAACCAATGTCAACTCCGATGCATCCTTCAAACCTTTTGTCCAAGGACGAAATTGGCAAGAAGGTTTATCAAACCCTGTATAGAGAGATTATTGGATCCTTACTTTACCTTACAGCAAGCAAACCTAACATTTTGTTTAGTGTTTGCTTGTGTGCAAGATTTCAGGCAGATCCTAGACAGTCTCATTACATTTTTGTTAAAAGAATTTTGAGATATCTATCAGGTACTACTGATCTTTGCTTAATGTATGAAAAAGGTAAAGATTTTAGGTTAATTAGCTACTATGATGCGGATTATGCCAGAGATAGGATTGATAAAAAAAGTACGAGTGGAGGATATCACTTCCTTGTCCACAACCTATTTTCATGGTCAAGTAAGAGGCAAAGCTCAATTGTTATATCAACTGCAGAAGTCGAGTATATATCAGCCGCAAGTTGCTGTTCACAGACGTTATAGATTAAGTACTAGCTAGAGGACTACTCGGTACAAGAAGAAGAAATCCCAATCTACTATGACAACACAAGTGCCATCAACCTGTCAAAGAACCCTATACAATACTCAAGAGTTAAATATATCGAAGTAAGATACCATTTTCTACGAGACTACGTTCAGAGGAAGACCGTAAGTCTTCAGTTTGTTAAGACGAACTATCAGTGGAAAGACATCTTCACTAAGCCATTAAGTGAAGAAAGATTCAAAGAAATCAGACAAAACCTTAACATGGTTATGCTAAGTGATCAACCGTCTGACATGTCATGACTCAGATAAAAAGGTCGAAAGAGTTAACAGTAACAGTAACAGTGAGTTACAACTGGTAACATCCGTTATAAGAAAGTTTTGGAGGGAAAGTTTCTCATATCCTTAAGAACGCCACTTATTCTAGAACACTCTTGACATACCCTGACATCGACCTTTCAAGAACCCTCAACAAAAGCTCTTCATTACTCTGTTTGGATATCAAACCTTCCTTGCTCACACTTTCAACCTCAGAAACCGACTTCAACTCTTTGAAAAATACTTCTGTGCATTCAGTTCGTTGTTAACTATAGAAACAAATGGAGCCAGTTATGACAAGTGGAAGACTTATTGATTTTGAATCCTTGAAGCAGGACAAGATGGATATTGAACCGAAGATTGTGGCAGCCAGGTGGAGGAATTTCTTTCGAGTTCGAGAGACGGTCCACATGAATGAAGTGTATGACTTCTGGAGAAATATGGAAGTGGTAGACGATATTCTTGTATCTACGGTGGATAGATTGTCGATTATAGTGAAAATGAAGATAATCGAGAAGGTCATTGAGTGTCCATATGATGGAGAAAAGCTCACAAATAAAGCTAGATGGATGACGCAAGCTAGCATGAAGGAGACTCAAATTAATCGGCAATTATATGGAAGCAATGATCCAAAGGAGAAGAAGGCTTCAAGTCTTGTTCCAAAAGCTAGGGTTCTACACTCACTTCTTTTCCATTGTGTTCTACCAAGAACAGGATCAAGGCATTTGGTAACAATGCTAGATGAATAATGCTTATTTCATCTACTTAATCGCCAGCCTATAAACCTACCATTCCTTATTTTCCATTACATAGAAAAGAAGAAAAAAGGCTCGATCGCTCTACCATATGGAATGATGCTGACAAGAATATTCAGAGAATCTGGAGTCCTTCTGGAGAGAGGAAACAGGATGAAGCTGAATATTAGAAGCACCATCAATTCCGCAACAATTGGTAAAATGGGCTTGAGGAATATGGAGAAAGAAGAAGCAGATTCTACGACGAAAGCAAGGATTGAGGGGGATCGTGCAATTGAAGTAAGAGAATCTCCCTCAAGGAAATTAAATCCCAATCCGTTGAGAGAATGCCTACAGAAAGGGAAAAGAAATCGTCAGATGAATCAATAAAGGAAAAGGAGTTTTCTCATAAAGAAGGAAGCTAGGTGCAATATAGGGAGAAAGTGACCCTGAAAAGAAAGGAGGAAATACTCCTTTTGAAGAGACTAAAGCAAACAAAAAGGTCGCCTAGAGTTGGAACCCTGTGTTAATAAGAAGAAAAGAAAAGGAAAGAGTTGACTCATGGTGGAGACTCTAAGAAGAAATTACCTCAGGCAACCAGGTTGTTAGTTGCAATTTTGAATGAAGATACAGCAAAATTGGCTGAAGAGACTGACATTAAGAGAAAATTGGAGTTTGAAAAAGAGAAATCTCAATCTCAGTAGACTTCTGGACTGATTAAAGAGAATAAGAAGCAGAAAATTAGTGTGAAAAAGAGCACTCCTACTGGTGTTCAGAAGAAGAAGAAGCTAGTTAAACGCAGTCCAGCACAGGTCAATACTTCTCAACCGTTACGAAAAGAAGACTTGAGAGTCAAAATTATTGAAGAAAGCCAACCTGTCAGGAGTACCAACTCTATAATCATCAGAGAAAACCCAAAAAGGTCAATCAAGGCACAATTACAACCAATCTTGGTAAATAATAGTACAATGCATCTGTTGAGTGAGGACGAGAAAAGTATGTATGGTTTTCTAAAGGATGAAGGAACCAAACCATATCCCACGCAGATGACAAGGCAGAAGTACATTATTTTACCAATCACAAAGAGAATTGTGATTAAGGTTATGCCTGACATACAACCAAGACCTTTAATTGTTCGCAATGAGAAAAAAGGGAAGAAGAAATTGTTTCCTGAAGGAACAACAGGTGATCTGACAAAAGAAAAGATCGAAGCTGAAGTGAGAAACACTGATAAAACATGCTATGAAGTCCAGCAGAAAGGAACCTATGTTTTCTACTACATTTTGAAAGCATCAGGAATCAATTGTGGTCAGCGAAGCACTGAAGACTCTTCTCAGGTGGTTGGAAGACTTACAAAAGGGTAGCACAAATCGATTAGGATTAGAGACTGAAGCTATTCAATAGAGTCAATTGTGCTTCACATTATGCACATTAGACCTTTAACAATTTTGTCTTCAATTGGAGATGTTCTACACCTACTTGGAAGACAAGTTCCTCGACTAACCAGTCCTGATGATCTTGATCTCCCAAAACCAAACTTATTTTTCAAACCTCCTACCTTTACAATAACTGAACTAGGTGTCATATCTTCAGACGCATATACTACGACCATTGGTATTGAAGAAGTACAACAAAAACATGATGAAGACATTGAAGATAAAGTTGATAATCTGTGTGCTTCTGTGGTTGACTTGCATAAAGAAGTAGAGTATATTCGAAAAGATATCAAGTCACTCCGCACTGAAATGAGAGAAATGTTTTCTGAAGTTATGAAGCATTTGCAGAAATGATCTTTTTGATCAATAACAAATAGGGGGAGAAAGGAGAAAATGAGAAAGAAATGACAAAGATAGGGCAAGAACAAGATGAGAAGATTTTGAACAGAAGAAGAAGATTTTGGATACAATTTTTTTATTTTGACTACAATTTTTTTTACTTTATGATTATTTGTTATCATCAAAAAGGCGGAGATTGTTAAGTCAAAATAGCTTTACGATTAATAATTTTGATGAAGATCAAATAATAATGCAGATATAAAATGAGACGAAAGCTGAAAATGAGACGGAAGCTGAAAATGAGACGGAAGATGCAAATGAGACAGAAGAAAATGAGACGAAAAAAATGAGACGGAAGAATGAGACGCAAGAAATGAGACGTAAGAATATGAGACAGAAGCGAAAGCCGAATATGAGATGAAAGAAAATGAGACGAAGCGAAGCTAAAAATGAGATGATAGAAGTGAGACAAAGTGAAGCAAAATGAAATGGAAGAAAATGAGACGAAAGAATCGAAGATGAAGACTCGATACCACGTCGGATGATAAATCAGTTTGAGTTAGTTACAGAACTCAACTGAATAACTGTTTCTTTAAAGATCAAGAAATAAGAAGAAAGAAGCAATTTTCAAGAAGTAGTTGAAGAAGAAGACTATAAATATGAGTTGGAGTAGAAGACTAAAAAAGTTAGTAATTTTTAAGAAAGGCTAGAGATTTAAAAGCCAGAAATTCTATTCATTGTACTAAACTTAGAGCTACTATTATCTGTACCAAAGCTCAAAACATTTTTCAATAGAAGGAAGAAAAGCTGATAGCCTGAAGAGGCTAATTCAGAAAAGAATACTTGTTGTAAGAGACCTGAAGAGGCTCGGTGAAAAGAATATTTGTATATTTGAGAAGTATAGTGAAATCTCAGAAAGAATTCTGAGGACGAGACGTAGCCCACGGTTAGGGTGAACCAGTATAAAACTGCTTTGTTGATTCTTACTCTCAACTCTCAACTTTGAATTTCTATACTTCATAATATTGTTTTTCAATCATTTCAGAAAGCAAATTTTTCTTAAAAACGAAGTTTGTTTAAAAGGGGGTTGTATTCAAAAAGGGATACACAATTTAACCCCCCCTCCCGCACGCTTCTTGTGCATTTGATATATTGAATATTAAGTCTATAGTAACATGTGATTCACTTCATAGTTAATAGATTTAAAATCTGAAGGTCATAAATTCACTTAGTCTAACAAATAATGTTCTAATTGGTTTGTTCGGAAAAAGTTAAACAGAGCAATGGTGAATGTCGACTAGTTAACTACCTTTTCAGAGAGTTCAACCAACTTCCTAGACTCTAATTTCTTATCATACCCTTATCAAGGAGCATAACTTGTTCAAAATGATTAGAATCCACCACCCTTTCAAATTTAATAATTTTCTAGTTAATATGTCAAGGTTTCAAGAAGCTATTACTAAAGGATTGGAGCATGAGATCTATGGTACTAAGCATTTTATTTGTTTGTAAAAGTTCAAGGCTATCAAACAGGAATTAAAGTTGTTAAATTTAAGGAGAGGTTAGAATTTCACAAAGGAGGTCAATAAGCAAGAAGCAAGTTATCAATAATCCATTAATCCTTAGAAAATAACCTAACTGATTGCAATCTAGCTATAGCTAAAAAGGAAGATGTAAGATCTTGTAAATGGTGGATAATCAATGTTCTTTATTAAAGCAGAGGGCTAGAATTAATTGGATTAAAGACAAGGACGAATTTACTAAATTTTTTCCAGCTTGATGACAACCAGGAGAAATATCAATAGAATTACTTCAATAAAATCTGAAATTGGGGAAACTATATTTGGATGGGCTGAAATTGCTAAGAAAGCTAAGATTTATTTCTAGAATCTATTAGGCACAGAAGCTTGTGGTAGCAATGGAGTGAATCTTAGGCAATATGTTACAGTCAGGATTCCTGAACAGGAAGCCTGGCCCTATCATGGATCAGGAAATAGAGAAGATAGTTTTCAATATGAATGGATCCAAGGCTCTAGGCCCTGATGGATTAAGTAGGTTTTCTCTTCCAAAAAACTTAGGGAAACATTGGGAGTCTTGTAAAGGAAGCTGTCAAGGAGTTTTTCCAAAATGTAGACTTGCTTAAGGAGATCAATAAGACCTTTCTATATTTAATCCCTAAGAGCTCTAACCCGTAACCCGATCATTTGGAATGATTTTAGACCTATATCATGCATAAATTTTCTTTATAAGATCATAACCAAGATATTGACAAATAGGCTAAAAGAAGTTCTTCACTTACTCATTAGTGAGAACCGAGGAGCTTTTATAAGTAGACATATTGGGGATAATATTCTTCTATTGCAGGAGCTTTTGAAAGGGTACACTCGAGAAAGAAGCCCTCAAAATTGTACTATTAAAGTGGACCTACAAAAAGCTTTCGATAGTGTTAATTGGAGTTTTTTGCTACATACTATAGAAGTTATGAATTTTCCCCACAAATTTATCGAATGGATGTAGGAATGTATTTCAACTACCTCATATGGAATACTGATTAATGGAAACATTATAGAGACCTTTAAAGGCAAGGGACCTTACCTATTCTTTATTTACATGGAGGTCCTCACCCTTATACTAAAACATAACATCTCATCTCATTCCAATTTCAGATACAATTCTAAATGTAAGAAGCTTTCCTTAACTAGATTATGTTTTACAAATGATGTTATACTTCTATGTAACACAAATGCTCCTTAAGTTTCTCTAATGATGAGTACTCTCTATAGTTTTAAGGAGATGCTTGGATTAAGTATCAATTTGCACAAAAACTTCTTCTTACTCTCTAAAAGTGATGATCTCCTAAAACATTCCTTATTATAAGTAACGGAATGAAAAAAGCATGATCATCCTCTACTATATTTAGGCATTGCTGTTGGACCCTGTTTTTGGACCCCAGCTATCAGGAATATCATAAAACGTGAGCATATTATCCTATAGAGTTATTTCCATGGAATCTACTTAGCCAACACCAGTTTATCTTCATTCTCATAACATCCCAGAAATTTCCTATTTGATCAATATAGATCAAGATATGATTAAAAAGTCAAAGTATGTTCATAACTAATTCATGCTCCTCTAACCGATTCCCTCACTTTCTTTCCATCAATATATTTTAAATCAACACCAAAGGCTACCATTTTTTTTAGATAGAAATTTTTTTTAGGAATCCATTGGTTTAAGAATCCTTTCATTAGGAGGTTGGATGATGAAGTTATGGACAAAAAAATCAAACATGATTATGTCCTCAATCATATTGTACCTTTTTTGGGATAATTGACGTAACTTTCACTAAAGTTATTAAATTGAAATCTTTTTTAGAATGGTTTTGAATAAGACGAGATCTACAACTTTTATGAAGGCCCTAAAGGGAGATTTTGCCATTTAGAGGGTCAAAATCGCAAATTTCTGAAAGTGTACAGTGTACATTCGTTAAACAGACATACACGAAGTCTTGAGGGTTTTCTAGCCCCGTGAAGGTCCGTTTAACAAACCTAAAGTCTGTCTAATGGACCTAGGTGAGACAAAACTCCCTCAAAAGCATCTCCAATGGTTCCTACATCCATTCTAACATCACTTTCAATCATACTCTTCCCAAATTCAACTCTTTTAGTGCAATATCAATTCATAACAATTCAACTACCAACTTTGATTCATTAAAATCTCAAATATCTATTCATTTGGTTCATCACTACAACAAACTCTCATCAATTCCTATAGCTATCTTGTATATATATCCTATACAGCATCATCAACTTATACGGATCATATTTCTCAACTCCGATATCTAAAAATTTCATACTTTATATAGTTGGAAAGCTAGAAAAATAAGCTACAACTTTAAGAAGAAAACTTTTTCAAATTCAGCCTAAATCAATACAATTTTTCCCTTGAAGTCATAACACATATTCTATCTTTGTGAAAGACTTGAAAATGTAATGTACCAACTTTGAGAGTCATGAGCAAAAATACAATCATATTTCATTATCATCCAAAGGATAAGGGTTTTAAAAAGCTTCAATGGAATTTTAAGCCACACTACACCAGTATCTCAAAATTCCAAAATACATAAAATACTTGAAGTATAATTGCTCAAAATACGACTACAGCCTTGTTTTACATAAATTACTCCAAAACAAAGCAAAACATGCAAATCCGGAGTGATGCCTTGACTCTCGGTCACTTGATCTCTTGCTCATCACCTGCAGATGGGATCGATGGGGGTGAGTTTAAAGCTCGTGGGTAACAATTTTATAATCAGTAACAAGAAAAAACTATTGAAATATTCATTTTCATTGTAAAACTCACACTAAATCATGAAACACACATTTCCCAATTCTCAATTTATCAAACAATTTATAAGCAACCCAAATCATGCATTTAATAAACTTATCAACACATAAGCACATCAAAATAGTTTAGGAGGTCCATAAACAGAACAAACTAACACATTCCCATAAAATGGTCCTGTGTAGTCGTGAATAGAACGAACTAACACAATCCCACATAGTAGTTTTTGCGTAGTCGAAAACATGAGGGAGTCCATGAAAGAGCTCCATGCCACTGGCATGTAGGCAGGAAAGGCTTTAAGTTGAAGTACACTTAACATACAAAATAGACCAAACCAAACCCATATAACATGTATTTCATAACTTGTAAACTTGATGCCCAAAATGACACTTTTTTTTGGAAAGTGGTTTCATAAACATAGTATCTTTTTTCAAAAATCATTTTCATATTATTTTTATAAATCAACGATACAATATTCACATGCCAAACACATAGCACTTTCTTAAAGTATTCTAAGAGCAATAAATGCACATTTATAACACAATTGAAAAAAATTAACTTTTTTTATTTGAAAGAAACGTTAATGACTTATTACTCAATTATAAAAATGTAACCCACCTTGAATTCCTTGCTTAAAGACTTGCTCAAAAATGCCTTTTCTTTAGCTCCTCTTAACTCTGTTGATTCCCTTAACATTGACAAAATTTCCAATTCAATAGGAATTTAATTTGAGGACCCAAAGAAACATATGCATAAAATTAATCCTAGAAAGCTTAAACTCATATATTTCCTAAGCTTCTTGAACTAAAACCCATCCAAAAATCCAAAAGATTCAAAATGGCCTTACCTTGATTCTTCACCAAATAATGAGTTTTTTGGCTAAAAAAAACTCTTTTCTTCCTCTACCTTTTTCTCTTCTTGAACAACTTCAAAATCTCTCTAGAAAGCTAAGAAAAATTGAAACCTAACTTAAACCTCCTTCTTTTCTATCTTCTCCCCGACACTCTCTTCTTTCTCTCTTCTATTTTCATTCTTCTCCCTCAATTCACGTTTTCTCCTTCGCTTAAATGCAAGACCACATTTTCAACTTCCAATCCTACCCTTAATGAGTGTGCGATGTCCATTTTACCCTTAAATATACATCGTATGTATATTGTCTAGTTCGTCGATTTTTTGGATTTGTAAAGCTATTAATTAATTAAATCTGAGATCGTATCCAGGTTATTGATTAATAAAGGTTAATTCAAATACATGTTTTGGTTAACTAAACATAAGAGAAAATGGGTAAATAAATTTACCACAATGAATGCTTAACTAATAAATCGGTTATTTTTAGTGTTGATGATCAACGAAAGTTCAATAATGAAGGAGACTGAAAACCAAGATTTGTTTCTATTGATTGTTAAATTCTGATTGTTTTGTTATTATTTATTTTTCATTTTCATACTCCAATTAAATTCTGTTTAATTCACAATTTAAAACCCCCCTTTTATTGCGTAACTATTAACGTCTGAATTCCTCATGGGAACGATCCCTACTTTTCACTACTACATTAATTTGAGTTCCAAGAAGTTGGTTTTTTTATATTTGGTTGCAGACGTTAGCAATTACCAGCCACTCCCTATCTTGATAGACTAATTTATTTTTTGGAGATAATTAGCATGTTAATGTGAGTAAGATTTTATGACATAGGTTAATTGAATTAAAGTGTTAAGGTGGTAAGTTTGCATGAGGGGCATTTTTGGAAGATCATGTAAGTTGGAAAGTCTTAAGGCATTGAAGGAAGGGCAAAATGGGAAGAAGGAATTGTTGTCTTGCACTTGAGAAGAGAAAAATATGAGTGAAGAGTGCTAGAAGAGAGAAAATGCGAAAATAGGAAAGGGAGAGAGAGTGTCGTGGGTTGAGAGAAAGAAGAGAGTTGAGCTAGGTTTCAATTTTTTTTAGTTTTAGAGAGTGATTTTGAAGCTGTGTAAGGAGAGAAAAAGAAAGAGGAAGGTTAGAGCTTCTATTAGAGCCAAGAAACTCATTATTTGGTGAAGATTCAAGGTAAGTTTATATTTAATCTTTTGGATTTTTTATAGGGTTTTGGTTCAAAGAGCTTAGAAAATGCATGGATTTAAGTATTCTATGATCAATTTCATAAATATGTTCTTTGGGTTTTCCAATTTAAGTTCCTATTGAATGGGGATTTCTTTTTGTTGTCAATGTTGAAGGGAGGCAAGAGAGGCAAAAGCGGCAAGAGGAGATGCATCCTTGAGTAAGTTTTCAAGCAAGGAAATTACGGTGGGTTTCATTTTTATAATTGGTTAATAAGACATTATGTTTCAAGACAATAAAATGATTTCTCATTGCTATATAATTGTGGCATTTATTGCTTTTGAATGATTTGAGAAATTGTAATATACTTGGTATTTGAATTTTGGTTGATAAATTGTCGAAAGTTGATGGAAGTGCATATGAAATATTTCATGTTCATGACAAACATGTTTTCAAAATGTGTCATTTGGGAAACATGTTTACAAGTTATGAAATGCATGTTATGTGGGTTTGGTTTAGTTCCTTAAGTATGTCAAGTGCACTTTAACTAAAGGCTTCTCCCACCTGTCCGCTAATAGCATGGAGCTCCTTCACGGACTACCATAATTTCATGGCTATGCAAAACCATTTTGTGGGATTGTGATAATACGTTCTGTTCATGGCTACATAGGTACCTTATGGGAAATGTGTAGTACATTTTGTTTTTGGACCTACCCAAACTATTCTGATGTGTTTATGTGTTCATGAAATGTTGACAAGATTGATGCATAAATGATTTGTATTGTTGTGAATTTGGTTGAGAATTTGAGAACTATGCTTTTTATGCGTCAGTACAAATTTTGATGGCAAATCAACATTTTAAATAATTTTTCTTGTTATTCGTTATAAACCTGTTACCCACAAGCTTTTAAGCTCACCCCTCCATTTCCTTTCTATCTTCAGGTGATGAGCATGAGAACGAGTAACCAATGGTCAAGGCATCACTCCGATTATACATACTTTTGTATTTAAGCTTGTTTTGTAAACCATGGCTTTAGTTGCATTTGGAACAAATTACTATTCATGTATCTTTTGTATTTTGGGATTTTGAGATATTGACGTATTGTAGCTCAAAATGCCTATTAAAGCTTTGTAAAACTCTATGTTTTGATGTTAATGAAGTATGATTGTGTTTTGCCAGTGACATTTCCAAATTGTTCATTTCACTCTCAAGTTTTCCATAGGGTTAAGAATGGGTGTTCCGATTTCAGGGGAAACACTGTATTTATCTAGGCTAAATTGGACAAAGTTGTCTTATTGGAAGTTGTAGTTTATCTTTCTAGCTTTCCAACCCTATATAGTATGAAATTTTTGGATTTCGGAGTTAAAAGATATGATCATTAGAAGTTTGTAATACTGCATAGGATTGACATTCGGGACAGTTATATTGACTTGAAATTTTAACCTTTTTAGAGGCAAAATATCTTTTTGGACTCTTCATGGAAGTTGTAGGTCTAGAAGTCTTCTTCGAAAGATTTTTGAATGACCTTAATCCAATATTTCTAGTGAAAATTATGCCCTTTTAACCAATATAGGTTGGAAGAAGAAAATCAGGAAGGTGAAAGCCGCAATCGTGACTCTGCGGGCTTGCGCAAAAATTGCGATTACGACTCGCAGGTCCCCCCTTTGGCCCGCCCCCCAATAAAACTTAAACATATTCCACTCTTTTGATCATAACTTTGTTTTCCGAACTTCAAATGACCTGATTTTTAAACCAATGAATTCTTAACACATTTCTCTATCTCTCCATAAAACTTTATAGCTTTTGGTATTGATTCAAAAAAGATTGATCAAATCAAAGTAAAGGTATCCATTGGAAGAGCATGAACTGGATATTTTATGGAGCCTACTTCGGTATTTTGATGATATCTTGATCTATAGAGTTTCAAATGAGATGATTCTTAGTTCTAAATAAACTAAAGACATAGAGATACTAATCCTCTGAAGAAATTGAAATTTAATTCAGCCTATAAGATTTTTAATTTCAGGATGGGAGTTGAGTATAGTGTACTATTTCAACTTAATAACAATCCGAAAATGCTTGGGCTATAACTTTCGTATTTCTGAACTAAATTGAATGATTTTGGTTTCATTAGAAACTTAAGACAATGGGGAACAAATGTTCTGAAAAAGTCAATTTGTAATTACGATTTGAAGTTTCCCAAAAATCCATTCTAAAAAAGGAGAAATGAGTTTGATTTTGATGTTTGACTAGTGTGGGCACGCCACCCTTGTGAGATGAGCTTTCAAATGTCACATAGGACGTCGAGCACGTGACTCGTGAGGTCGGGGTCCCAAAATATCTTAGAATGGAAATGGAAGCATATTATGAAGGATTTTATGGTTGCAATTTCGCAAATTCTAAGTGAATATGATAGTATACAAGAGATAAAGGATCAAATTATAAAGTCTACTCATTTTCTAACTATCCAAAGTAGGTATTCTATTGATAGACTAATCAAGTTATAAGTGACTGGAAGGGTATAGTTACATAAAGTGTTGATATATAAAGATTAGATAAATGAAAGAAAATTGGTTAGATCGAACTACTTTAGATAACTGCAAATAAGATCAAAATGATTCAGGTCAAAGTGATAATACCTAAAATCAACTACAGAGCTACGTGTAGGAAGAATTTGGAGTTTAAAGTTAAAAATCAAATAATTTTTGCTAATATCATCATAGAAGGGACAGTTTGTTTTAGACAATGTGACAACTTAAGCTCATGATATGAAGGTCCCTATGAAGTGATTGACAGAGTGAAAGCACAAAGAGTGGATGCGAAGTCAACATCCATATTTTTGAGATAACTAAGTTTGTTTAAAATTTCAAGAACAAAAATTGTATAAGGAGGGTGACTGTAAAACTTCATACCACTCCTTTCATTGAATATAAATTTTTATTTTTGGTGAATAGCATTTTTGAATGAATAGTAAATCTAGGTGAATAGTGATTTTTTGGGGACTCAACCCCGGAATATTGAAAAATATCCAGAATAAGTATTAGAGCTTAATGATACTGAAACAAATTGAAAATAAATCCAATCGGATGGATTTTGGAAGTTTCGAAAGTTTAGAACTAAAATGTCCTTTTTAGAAAAATAATGAGTATTGATGATTTTAAACCCATTCGAATTTTTTTAAAGCATCCAATCAATAGGTGTTGACCCTAATTAGATTATTTCAAGGTCAATTTGATAATAAGATAGTTACGGAATATTTTTAGAATTTAAATCAGTTAATTGGTGAATTAAATTCATTAAACGACAATTTGGTTTTTTTATGTACGATGGTGTGAGTGGATTAGTGAGTCACACCTAATGACCAATTAAAGGTTATCTTAAGAGTTAAGTGTCATTAATTAAATGGATGATGAGTCATTAGAGAGAACTAATAGGAAAATGACATGTGTAAAGCATTAAAGATTATAAAAAGCAAGAATTAAGACATAAGTTGATTCATTTGGTGAGTAGTCATGAGAGAGCATAGTCAAGGAGCCCAAAAAAAAAAAAGAAAAGAAGAGAGAAGTAAGGAGAAATGTTGGCCATTATTAGATAAAGGAGGCAAGAGAGAGAAAAAAAGAAAAAAAAATGAAAAAGAAGAAGAGGGAGCTTCATTTATGACTTAGAAAAGTGTTTCAAAGAGTTTTCAATGCTCTCCTACCTTCAATAAAACATCCAACATGATCTCATAGCCATCCAAATGAAGAGGAAGAAGAAAATAGGCTGGTAAGCTTACTAATTTTGTTGAAAAATTGGATTTGTTGTGTTATAGTTGAGATTTGGTTTTGATGGTGTGAATTACACCCTTTTGTTATGATATGAAGGTTTTGTTGCATTGGAAGTGATTAAACTTAGTGTGTGGAATCTTGGTCAAACTTGGTTAAAGGCAAGATCCATTGCCTAAAGTGTTTTATTTTGTCATTTTATGATTTAAGATTAATGAAAGGCATTAGGAAGTTAGTTTAATGACGAAAAAATGGAAGAAAAACCATGGAAATGACTAGAGGAAATTTCAAGCCATGGCTAGGGTTTTTAATGTGTTATAATCCAAAATTTTATTTTGATGTTGTATGATGTTCATGGCTTGATTTTGATGCTAATGAAGTAAAGAACTGAAAAGGAATTAATTTAGAATTATTTTTGGTTGAAATTTGGCCAAGAGTGTATGATTATGTAAAAAAAAGTTGTTAATGAAATTTTATGGCTTAAATATGTATACTGAAATGTCAAGGACGTGAATTTGGATTGGTTTTAAGTGTTAGAAATCAAATGAAATTGAATCAGAAAAGTTTGATATAAGATATGTTAAGTTTAGTCGTAAGGACATTTTCGATATAAAAGTATGGTTTTGTTGTAATGACCATATGAATGTGATTAAAAATGGTCATTAAGTGTATTTGTGGTATTAAAATTATTAAATTAAGTATTGTGATATTATTTGGAGAAAAAAATTAGTATACGGAGTGCATGTGGAAAGTAATGAAGTTGATGTGGTTTATGGTGTATTTGGTTGGAAAATGTATTAAGAAGTTGAATGTATTTGTATTAGGTTTTTTAATCAGAAAATGAAGCCAACTGAAAGATTTCGAAGTGGTGAAATGGAAACTAGTGAGTGTTCTTTAAATTGATTTTATGTAAATGGTTTCTATTTTATCATGAAAAGAATATTTATGTAGAGTTTTATGTGAATGACATGTTACAAATAAATATTGCTTGCATAAGTTCATGTTTTAGCAATATATGAATTGAAATTTGAAAGTTGAATTTCATATTATTTGAAATTACATTAAAGTTATTTTACTGGTTGATAAAAAGGAAATAGGTTTTTAGCCTATATTACACTATTAAGCATTATACATGTTATTATACCAAGGTTATCAGTTAACCTAGTGCGGGTAAACAATGTATAACCAACTCCGTAATTAGTGATTAAACTATTGTAGGTAAGCGATGTAGAAACAACTTTGTAACTACCTGTATATAGCGGTTAACCTAGTATAGATAAGCGAGGTAAAACTAGCTCTGTAACTACTTATAGGTAAGCGATATAGAACCAGCTCCATGACTTTATGCCTAAGAGTATCATTTGGCAATAAAGTTAGTGGTGGGTTATGTCATGTAAGAATAATCATGAAAATGATAATACTACCACTATTTATTTTAAAATTAATTTGAGAGGCAATGTATGGTACCAATTCTAGTGGTTGGCTTATTTTTTTAGTGTAGAATTTTTCAAAAAACTTATTCCCATCATTGTATATTGTTTAAGGAAAATGGAAAATGGAAAATGAAACTTGTATATTATAATCTTAATTTCAAAAAAGCATTTTGAAATAGTTTTTAAAACAAACTGAAATTGTGTTATACAAAATGTTATTTTATAAGTAGAGTTTATGATATACGAATGAATGTTTATGGCATTTATTTTACCATGAGCTTTCTTATTATATAAGATTATTTCAATTATGATGTTAAGAAAGGTTTAATTTTAAGTAAAATGATTAACACTACTGAGCTCATTTAGCTCACCTATATTTTTATTTTTTTAAATAAACCACCCCAGGTATGCAAACAGGTGTTATAGTAGCTGGGATCCCACTGCAAAATTAGTAGTATTGTCGGATGTTGTTGTGCTTGTGTCATTTTGCTATTTACATTTGTGTAAATAATGGATATAAAGGCTTTTAAATGAAATGCATGAATATGTTTTAGCTTTTAAAGTTTATTGAAGTGATTGTTGAGAATTATTTGTTTGTGGTTGCTTATGAGTAAACTTGAAATTTAAAATTTGTAGTTGAGAAATTGATGTGAATATAAAAGTGTTTCAAAATTTTACAAGGCTTTTGAAAATTTGGGGAATGTCAAAATACAGTCGTTATGCTACCAAAATTTTTAATAAAATGATTTTAAAAGCTACAAAAAAAATTCCACTATTTTTCGCACTTTTAACTTTTAAAATATGAAAGATTTTTAACAATTAAACAACTTAGCTTTGTAAGTCGATTGAGTTACATATTGATTGGAGGGTTACCGTAGGGTCGCTGGGAGGATTCCCCTTAGGTTCTAGAAGGTGAACTCTAGGATAAGTCCTTTCACATATAATGTCAACACCTATAAGATAGAATATCCAAACACAAGACCATGGACATTCTCAAACATGTAAGTTGACCAATTCAAATACTAACTTAAAAGGTCACTGATCGCGGCTCTGTCGATGCGATCTTACGATCGATCTTTGGAAACCGGTCAAATAAAATAAATTCTAAAATTGCTGTATAGAATGCAACCTCGGGTCGTCTCACTTAATTGGAGCCAAATAAAAATGGTCTAAACTAGCCTAAATGTCAAAAATTACAATTGAAGTTGATAAACGGGGGTTTGGTATTTTGTTCAAAACCGATAAAGTAATCAAAATTAAACAAAAAGTATTAAAGAATATTTTTGGTATTTTTGAATTAATGCAAATAACAAAGAATCAGATAAAAATCAAATTGATAAAATCCTCTTGAAAATGAGGCTCAGGC
>JANJEY010000235.1:64292469-64319200 GCA_024703695.1 Erythroxylum cataractarum
AAATGCATGAAACATAATGGCTGTTATGACCAGACTAGCTATTGATCAGAGCTTAAAGCTTAACGTGTGAAAAATAGTCTGGAGCTCAAAAGTGATTCAGAGCCTCAGGCTCAACGTTTAATGATCCCTATATGGGACATTTTAGGCACTCGATCAAAACAAAGTAACAAATGAAAAGTAAGTCTCATGTGCATTGCATATGCATAAAATAAATGATTAAATGTATTAAATGTGAAATGTGAATTATGTGTTCTGTGACTGGGTGAGCCATCGATGATGGTCACTCACTGAGTTCACAAAACTCATCCAAAATTTGCAAATATTTTTCAGGACTCTGAAGAATACCCCGTTAGGCTAACGGGAGTATACATACAGCATTCAAGTGAAGGATAGAGGTCACAATTAGTTCGCATTTGCATTTCATTTCTCTATTTTTGTATTGCATTGTATATTCTGCAAACTTTTGTATAAATTTGTATTTTAAAATGAATCGAGTGTTTTGTATTTGTGGAAGGCCCGAATGGCTATTGAAAATTTTGTTTATTGAAATTGGTTATGCATGAATGTGGGCCCAATGTGAGTTTCGATTTCTTCATATATGTTAATGGTTTTGGAAAAAAATATTTCAATTTTTGAATGATTGAGTGCTTAAGCATGTCACTCTGTTGGGGCACGGACTCGGATATCATCATTTATGTTGGGTTCGAGTCATCACGGGAGTGGGGTGCTGCACTTAACTTACCTGAAGGTGCCTGGTGTTCAGTATTGACTTGCTGACACACTAGACACTTTCTTGCATACTCTGTTACATCCCTCTTCACACCTTTCCACCAGAAATGCTCTCTTAAATCTCTATACATCCTGGTGCTACTTGAGTGCATGGCATAAGACACATTGTGTGCCTCATCCAGTATCTCATCCTTCACCTCCTTGACATTCGGAATGCAAAATCTGTTTCTTACTGTCATGAGTCCATCATCTGTCATTACCACTTCAGATTTCTTGCCCTTCTGAATTTCTTCTCGAAACTTACTTAATTTTGCATCATGTGCTTGTAATTTCCTAACCTTCTCCCTAAGTATCGGTCTTACTCTAAAGTTAGCAAGAATGCAATTTGGTTCCTCCTATTTCAAGCTCATCTTAAGCTTATCCATTTCTTCCAATAAAGGTAGATAAACTGTCTGAACATGGGCTATTGAGGATTTCCTACTCAAAACACCCACCATTATATTTGTCTTTCCTGGATGATACTCAATCAACAAATCATAATCCTTAAGCAACTCAATCCACCTTCTCTGTCTCAAATTCAATTCCTTCTGACTCAACAGATACTTGAGACTTTTGTGATTTGTAAAAATCCTCGTCTGAACCCCAAACAAATAATGTCTCCAAATTTTCAAGACAAAAATCATTGTTGCCAATTCCAAATCATGAGTCAGATAATTCAATTCATAAGGCTTCAGCTGCCATGAAGCATAAACTATCACCCGGGCTCCTTGTATCAACACACAACCTAAACCCTTTCTTGAAGCATCAATATACACTGTATAACCTTCATCTCCAGTAAGTAAAATCAAAACTGGAGCACTTGTCAATCTGGGCTTGAGCTCCTCAAAACTTTTCTGACATTCCTCAATCCAGAAAAATTTCTAATTCTTCCTCAATAATTTAGTCATCGGAACAACTATTATAGAAAATCCTTCCACAAATCTCCTATAATAACCTACCAGACCCAAAAAACTCCTCACCTCTATCATTGTTTTAGGTGCATGCCAATTCACTACTTCTTAAATCTTTCTCGGATCAACATGAACCCTATCTTTAGAAATCACATGTCCAAGGAATATCACCTTATGAAACCAGAATTCACATCTGTTGAATTTGGCATAAAGTTCCCTTTCCCTCAATGTCTGCAACACAATCTTGAGATGCTCCTCATGTTCTCCTTCACTCTTGGAATACACCAGAATGTCATTGATAAACACTATGACAAACTGATCCAGATATTCCTTGAAAACCCTATTCATAAGATCCATGAAAGCAGCTGGAGCATTGGTCAAACCAAATGGCATGACTAGGAACTCATAATGCCCATAACGAGTTCTAAAGGTTGTCTTACTCACATCAGACTCCTTGATTCTGAGCTAATGATAGCTCGATCTAAGGTCAATCTTGGAAAAGACCCTTTCTCTCTACAGCTGGTCAAACAGATCATCAATCCGAGGAAAATGATACTTGTTCTTAATAGTCACCCTATTGAGTCTCCGGTAATCGATACACATCCACCATGTTCCATCTTTTTACTTAACAAACAGAACCGGTGCTCCCCATGGTGCCAAACCCGGCCTTATATACCCTTTCTCTAGTAGTTCCTCCAATTTTTCCTTAAGCTCTTTCAATTCAGCTAGAGTCATTCTATGCGGTGGTATCGAAATAGACGCAGTACTGGGAATCAAGTCGATGGCAAACTCGATTTCCCTTACTAGTGGCAAACCAGGTAAATCCTCTAGGAACACATCTGAAAACTCCCTCATAATCGAAAAATCCTTTAACTTCCCTTCATTCACATTAGTGTCCACAACGTACGCCAAAAAGGCTTCACACCCCTTTCCCATCATTCTGTCAGCTAGTAAAGCTTAAATAATTCTTAATGATGGTGTTTTCCTATCCCCTTTGAAAATCACCTTCTCACCATTGCCCAGATCAAATTCAACCTCCTTAAGGCCATAATCTAACTTCACATGATACTTTTCCATAACATCGATTCCCAGTATGACATCTAAGCCTTTTAGGTCTAGAGGCAGTAAGTCCATTACCAATCGAGCACCATTTATGAAAAACTCATAGCTTTTATATACTTGACTGATTATCACATTCCTCCCTAGAGGTGTACTAACAAGCAAAGGACTATTCAAAGGAACTGAATTCACACCATGCAAAATCATACTTGCAGAAACAAAGTAATGCGTGGAATCAAAATCAATTAACACATATACTGCAGAATCAAATAACTAGGCCATACCAGTGACAACCTATGGTGCGATTACTGCTTCCTCCCTTGTCATGGCAAACACTCTTGCCTATGCCTGACTCCTTATCCTTCCTAAAAGAATAGCCTTCTTTGCAGCTCCAGAACTGCCCACCTCAGTAATTGGCTTGGTTCCCACTGTTTCTACTCTCCTCAGGGCTTGAAACTGCAATCCCTCTTGCCTTGGTACCTGGGGACAGTCTCTAATCATATGTCCCTTCTCTCCACATCGAAAACATGCTCCAGTTAATTTGAAGCACTCTCCTTCGTAAAGTTTCCCACAATGCTTACATTGGAGGTTTGTGTATCTACTCCTCCCTGTCCTTTCAGTGCCTCCCACATTTAAGGCTTGCCTTGAAACTGCCTTTGCCTGCTTGTTCTTAGTAGAGCCACTGCTTCCCACTTCACTCTACGTGTGATAACTCCTCGAACTCCTCTCAGGCATTGGAGCACTCATCCCTTTCTTAGAAAATTGATCCATGTTCTTCCTCTTCCTGTTTACTTCGTTTTGTACGTTCTCCAGTTTTTCAGCCTAGAGTGCAGCATCTACCAATTGTTGGTAGTCGCAGAAGTTGTGGATTAAGACTTTTTCCTTGACCCCCAAATGAAGCCCTATCTCAAACTTATGACATTTTTCTTCCTCATTCGCCACAATATTGGCTGCATATCGGGAAAGCTGAGTAAACTTTAGCTCATACTCACTCTCACTCATATCCCTCTGTGTGAGATTTAGAAATTCCCTAGTCTTCTCTTGTATATAAACTCTGGAGAGGTACTTCTTCCTAAACACTTCCACAAAATCTCTCCATGATAGTACCGGAGGCATAACCTGACTATGGGGCACTGATTCCCACCAGTGGAGTGCATCCTCCTGTAGCAAACTAACTGCATAGTTCAATTTCTCTTCATCATTGCACTCATCTAAATTAGGACTCTCTTTGTCCTCTTCAACCATGCTTCAGCCTCTTCGAGATTTGTAGTTCTGTTGAAATCTACAACCTAAACTTACGGAGCTTATCATATTGCCCACTCCTATCCACTGGAGCTGGCATCGACACTTATAATCCTTGGCCCATGACATAGGTAAAAGCCTAGGCGAAGGCTTGAAAGAACCATGGATCCATAGAGTTTGTTTAAGGCTTCTGAGGGGGCGGTAGAGACACTTCCTGTTGCATACTAGATACCTCAGAATTCAGAGCAAAATGTGTCCTCGCATCTTACAGGACATAGGATTCATCCGTGCTCCCTTGGCAAGAGCAAGATCGATTCATAGCTCCTTGAGTTCTCTTTCGAGGTGGCATTTTCACTCCTTCAATTTAAAACCATTGAAAACTTTTAATTTAGGCAAAACAATTCTCAAAGTATGTAAAACAGTTCAAATCATATAAAACAATTTCAAATCATGTGAAATAATTTAAAACAATGCAAGTTATTCATTTAAAACAACGCACATTCATTTTATATCTTAATCTACCCATTTCATGCCTAAACCTAGTCCTACACCTAGACCTAAACCTAGTCACTCTGATACCACAATATGTTGGACCCCATTTCCAGAGCCCAACATCGAACATGGAATCATGAAGCTTGAGCGTGAAGGGAGGCTTAGAAATTTCAAATTTTAAAAGAAAAATCTTTCAGAAACAAAGGCGGGCTTTGCCGCAACGAACACACGTGAGAAAATCCTCTAGACCTCTCAGGAATTTTACCCCACGGCGAACAATTTAACTTTCGCCACAGCAAACCTGCAATCATATTTTCGCCGCGACGACCATTTGGTCTCGCCGCAGCGAACTCCCCACACCAGCGAAAATAAAAAGCTTCGGGTTAATTATGCCGCAGCAAACTTTTTGTTTCTCCACGGCAAAATCCCCTGAAGCAGATCTCAAAACCTCTTGAAACCTACCTTACTTAATACAAACATAAATCTTTTCAACCACCCTCATTCATTCAATTCCAAGGACAAAATACACATAAACATAAACACCAACTACTTCCCAAAACCTTAAACTCATTTGAACATCAAATGCAATGTGAAAACTTAAAAGTGGTCATAACAAACCCAAAATACATTCCATTCATATTAATAGGACAAAGTCTTTACAAAACTTTAATGACATTTCAAGCCACAATACATCAATTGAGTTTGAGAACCAAAACACAAAATAAACTTGAACTAGTAAAACTTGAAATGCATCTAAAGCCTTGAATTCCCAAAAATCTAACTTAAAAATACAAAAGAATGCCAATTCGGAGTGATGCCATAATACTTGGCCTACTTGATCTCTTGCTCATAAATTGAATAAGGGGAGGAGAATGTGGGTGAGCTTAAAGCTTGTGGGTAATAATGTTATAACCAGTAACAAGCAACACCATTGAAAATTTATTTTCCATTGTAACAAAAACTCACATTGAGTCACAAAGCATATATTTCTCAAATTCTCAACCAAATTTTCAATAATGCAAATCAGGTATCCATCAATCTTTTCAATGTATCTTGAGCACATATGCACATCAAAATAGTCTAGAAGGTCATAAACAGAATGAACTAATACATTTTTGTATAATGGTCCTGTGAATTCGTGAATAGAACGAACTAGCACAATTTCACTTAGTGGTTTTTTGTAGTCATAA
Source organism: Erythroxylum cataractarum (assembly GCA_024703695.1). Lineage (NCBI taxonomy): Eukaryota > Viridiplantae > Streptophyta > Magnoliopsida > Malpighiales > Erythroxylaceae > Erythroxylum > Erythroxylum cataractarum. The sequence goes on from JANJEY010000235.1 coordinate 64,298,132, forward strand.
ACATAAAGGAGTCTATAAAAGAGTTCCATGCCACTAGTGGGCAGGCGGGAGAAGCTTTTAGTTGAAGTGCACTTGACAACAGAATGGACCAAAGCAAACCTACGTAATATATATTTCATAATCTTGTAAGCTTGTTGCCCAAAATGGCAAATTTTCAAAACTTGATCTTTTTCAAACATAATTTCTTTTCAAAAATAATTTTCATGTTCTTGTCATAAATCATCAACACCATCAGCTCATACCAAACACACAACACTTTTTGAAAACATTCAAAGAGTTATAATGCATATTCATGAAGTAGTTGAAAGCATTTATTTCCATCATTTGCAAGAAAATATTTATAGCCTATTACTTAATTATAAAATTGTAACCCACTTTGAAATCCTTGCTTGTTACTTGATCAAATGTGCCCTTCCTCTTGCTCCTATTGGCTCACTTGTCTCACTTGATTTCCTTAAACAATAACCAAAATTCCATTCAATTCGGTTCAACAATCGGAAAGTTACTACCTAAACAATTTCGGACTATCCTTATGCATGAAACAAAATTCTATGCTCGACTTCCATCCTAACATTGAGATTCTTAAAGAATGAATTTAGAATTGATTCCTCACAAAATTTATAGCCCCATGTCTCTAGTTTACACTAAATTAAAAATCATCTCATTTGTACCTCTACACAAAAGTTATGCCCAAAATACTGCAACATGTCTGTGTAGAAAAAATGGAGTTCGCCGCGGTGAACTTTTCCATAAACTCATTCCGAAGACATTTTTTTCGACATTCTTCATCTTTTTACTTCCCATATCTTAGATATAACCCATCTTAACACTAAAACACCTCTTCTACTTCATTTCCAAGCTCAATTCAACCCAATATCATTGACAAATACATCAAAATGTATCTTTGATCATTAACCCTAAAAGAGAACACTTGCCTATAGCATTCACTAATAACTTCCCACACATGTTAAGCTATATTTGAGTTTCATCTAACCAAACAAGATGGAATAATGCTCATACTTACTTGTTGATGCTTCAAATTCTTCAAGATATCCCAAAAACCCTAGCTTTTCTCTTATTTGTTTCCTTTCTTCTCCCTCACTCACGATTCTTTCTTCAATTTCAATGCAAGACAACAACTTCTTTCACTTATGCCTTAAATGAATGAGCAATGACCACTATGCCCTTCCATGTAATGCCTTAGCCTTCTAACCTTAAGTGATCTTCCAATTTTGACCTTATACATTCTTACTTCTTCAATTTAACTTACACCATACTATACTCTAAATTAATCTTACTTTCTCCATTTAATACTTCTAATTCCATCAGGCTAAGCAATAAATCCTCCAATCATTGACATGCTAGTTAAACTCCAAACAAAATAATTTATATTCCAAGACCACAAAATTTAATCAATTCATGCTTAATAAAATTAAAAAAATTGGGGTCTAACAGGACCTAACCCCCCGATGGCACAACCTATGTCTTATTGTGCTGCTGTAACCATCGATCATCCAACAGGGGATGAAGATGAGATTGCATGGCCTGAGGAATCTCTGCCTAAGGTAGAAGAACGAGGCATCATAAGAGTGCAAGGAGTCTACAGCCAAGCGATTGAATTGTCTTCAACGTTTAAAATTGTTTATATAAAACTTGGGAAAAAGCAGTAGTTGTTAAGTTACTGGGAAAAAGTATTGGCTACCGATTATTACAAAACTGACTCAAAATAATATGAAATCTGCCTGGCCCTTTCATGGTCGTTGATCTAGATAATGATTTTTTCCTGGTTAACTTAGTTGATACGAACGACTATGAGACAGCACTGACCAAAGGACCATGGGTCATCTTTGGTCATGCTTTGGTAGTACAACAGTGGAGTCTGCAGTTCAGGCTAGGAACTAGAAAAGTCTCAAAAGTTGTGGTGTGGGTGCGTTTTTCCGACCTCCTGGTGTTGCGTTACCATCCGGCGATCCTCCAAACCCTGGGAAACCTTGTAGGACACACAGTGAGAATCGATACCACTATACAATGGACATAAAGGGGAAAGTTTGCCAGAGTTGCTGTAGAAATTGATTTAATAGAACCAATTGTTTCGAGAATTGAATTAGATGGGGAAGAGATTAAGGTGGCTTTTGAAGGCTTACCTCAAATCTGTTTCTCTTGAAAGAGAGTGGGCCATAGTGCAGAGCTATGTCAAGATAAACCTCAAACTACCCAAGACCCTCCTATTATGGATGGTGAAAGACTCGGCAAGGGAATAGGCGACACCCAAAAACCACTATCAACTAGGGAGACTCACCACGATGCTTATAGGCTATAGGTACAGGTACCCAAATGCGTCAGAAGACCACCACTCCATTGGAATAAACAGGGACGACACACCCTTCCCGAGGATGGACATGTTCCCTCTCATGGATAACGATTTATAACACTTCCTGAAGAGGAAATCCAATCTGAAATTAATGCAAGATCTAGTGAACCTAATAGCTATAAGACTACCAACCCAGAACAGCTCGGTATAAGCAACTTGGTGGCATATGGTCGTAAGGAAAAGACTCGAACAACTCCCCCAAAACATCTCGGCTCGACTAAAACTAGACTAGTGAACAAAGGCAAGGAGATTTTACAAACTGAGCCCCTAAGTCTCCCCATGCATGACGCACAAAAGACAACTGACATTAGCATCCATCAGCAAGGTACCATGCATGCAACTACGTCCACTGTCTCGAAAACAATGTCTTACCAAGCAATTCTTATCTCTACGCATCAAGACATAGTTTACCATTCCTCATATTTTTGTTTACCAGGTGTCGAAGAAATGGAGTATGAGAAGACTGAGGTGGTGGTGGAGGCAACTAGTGTTCACCATTTGACCATACCACACTTGCAATACCTCACTCCACAACTTGAACCACCTGACTCGACAGCTGATCCTGGTCGGGAAGGCGATGTGGAAATGGTTATTAACTCTCAATAGGAGGCACAACAACAAGATTTAATTATGGAACCAATTGGAGTGACTGAAACCCAGGCCATGGTTGACCATGCTTAAGAAACGAGGTGTTAAAATTCACATTATCAAGTATGTCAATACTCATTTGGAATTGCCAGGTATGGGAGGGAAGCTACTGAAACCTGTGTTGTTACAACTTCTTCGAACTCATAAACTGTTCATGGTTATCTTGGTTGAAACTCGAATTAGCAGTAGCTATGCTGACAAGGTCATTCATCGGTTGGGTTTTCAGTAATCTTATCGTGTAAAAGCAGTCGGTTTTTTTTTGGGTATATAGCTCTTATGGAGGGAGTATATTGACGTTCAAATTCTGGCCTCTAATCGACAATTTGTGCACACGTCTATAAAAAAGGATGGTGTACAGTTTGTATTTATAGCCATCTATGCTAGCCCACAAAATCACTACAAAAAATATTTATGGCACAACTTGATGCTAATTCAACAAACCACGATGGGAGCTTGGCTGCTTGGAGGCAACTTTAATGCAAAGCTGGAAGCCAGAGACCAACGAGGGGGCTTATCCACAAGCATAATAGTTAATAAAGAATTTCAAGAATGTATTCAAACCTGCCAACTCCATGATCTTGGTTTTGAGAGATCACGTTACACCTGAAGGAGGGGTACTCTTGCAGCACAATTAGATAGAGTTTTTTACTCCAGTGAATGGCATAATGGTTTCTCTAATACCACAGTATCCCATTTGCCTTATATTAAATCTGACCACCGATCCATTTTGATCAAAATCTAACAGCCATCTCTGTCGTCCACAGTCAACCGTCAGTTTCGGTTTCATTCGGCATGACTGGCGAATGAGTCTTTTGGTTCCATGGTGCAACAGTGCTGGACACACGAACATCATAATTTATGTGGTTCCCTCCATCGCTTTCCAAGAGAACTACAGAAATGGAACAAAGAGGAATTTGGCAATATTTTTAAACACAAAAATAGTTTATTAGCCCGAATAGCAGACATTCAGCGTGCCCTAGAGGTGAGACATTCCGACACGCTCCAACAGTTGGAGGTGATTCTTACCCGAGACCTTGAATAAGTATTAAGTGAAGAGGAATTATACTGGTATCAAAAATCTCGTTCCCAATGGTTACTTCATGGTTATCGAACGAATTATTACCATGCAATAACCAAATATAAATGGAAACGCACCACAATCCACTCCCTGAGATCCGAGGGTGGAAGCGTTATATCCGATCAGACAGCTTTGTAGTCTTTGGCGAGGGACTACGTACAAAACCTGTATACAAGCGAACAAACTAGTTCACTGCGTCTCTTATCCCAAGAGACATTTCCAACCTTACCACCTCATGCTAAACAGGAAATTGGAGGCCCACTTCAGCCGGAAGAAATCAAAACAATCATGTCTCAAATAGCTGCCAACAAAGCACCGGGAGTCGATGGATTTTAAGCACTATTTTTCCATAAACATTGGGACATTGTTGGTTTCATTGTGGAGGAATTTATTCAAAAAAAAATAAACTAGAGCTTTGGGACGCAGAGCTCAATCAAACACTCCTAGTCCTCATTCCAAAAATTTCTTCACCATCTTTTATCTCACAGTTCAAACCTATCAGCCTCTGTTCGGTCCCTTATAAGGTAGTGGCCAAAATAGTGGCAAACAAGATCAAAACCTATCTCCTCAATTTGGTGACTTCAACCCAGAGTAGTTTCGTCCTTCTCCAATAAATAACAGACAATATCATTATAGTACAAAAGGTTATCCATGCCAAGAGGAAAAAGCAAGGGCATTTCGCCTATAGCTTTAAAAGTTGACCTTAAAAAAGCATATGATCGTTTGAACTGGGAGTTCATTAGAGACACATTGATACAGACGGGACTACCTGATAACCTCATTGCCCTCACTATGAAATACATCACCACAGTGTCCATGCAAGTGAATTGGGGAGGTGAGCTCTCGGGCAGTTTCGTACCGACTAGGGGCATTTTCCAGGGAGATCCATTATCCCCATATATTTTTGTTCTGTGCCTTGAGAGATTGGGACATTTGATTACTGAAGCAGTCAAAGTCAGACAATGGAAGCCTATACGGTTGAGTCACAGAAGCCCTTTACTCACACATCTTTTCTTCGTAGATGATCTTATCCTCTTTTCCAAAGTTTAAGTTGATCAAAGGCTCGTAATTCACCAGCTTCTAGACCTCTTTTGTACAACTTCTGGACAACAGGTGAGCCCCATTAAGACAAGGTTCTTTTTCTCTAAAAATGTCCCCCCTAGTCGGGCGTGGCAACTAAGTCGACAACTAGGTTTTCAACATGCCCTTAATTTAGGAAAATACTTTGGAGTTCCAATCATCCATGAGCGCTTGTCCAAAAGATCCTATCAGTATATCCTGGATAAAGTACAACAGAAACTTGAAGGTTGACATGGCAAACTTTTATCATTAACGGGCAGGAGCAAACTAATCTAATCTATATTGTCTGCTCTTCCAAACTATACTATGCAAATAGTGAGACTACCTTATCAATTATGTGATGATCTCGAAAGGATTATTCGTCATTTCCTTTGGGAATCAACAGAGGAGCACAAGAAGAATGGGTTGCTTAACTGGGATTCAGTGTGCAAGACAAAAGCAACTGGAGGCTTTGGCATCCAAAAAATAAGGGAAACTAACTATGCGTTTCTGACTAAACTTGGTTGGCATATGATTACTCAACCTGATTCTTTATAGGTACAGGTTTTAAGTGCCAAATATAATTTCAACTGCAACAACTTACCCACTCATATCACAGCTACCAGAGGGTCAATGGTTTGGAGAGGAATAGCGTTTGTATGGGAACATGTCCTCTAAGGATTGAAATAGGTGGTGGGCAATGGTGACCGAACACAGTTTTGGCATGATGCATGAGTCCATGACTTTGGCCCTCTTAAAGACCTGAAAATTCACTATATCCCCATCCACTTGTTGAATAAACTAGTAAAGGATTTTGTGGATGTCCGAGGAGGTTGGCAATGGCAACTATTCCATGATATCCTACCTTCATCAATCTGTATGGCGATTGCTGACATCCTACCTACATGCCCTCAATTAGGTCCAGACCGCATACTTTGGGAAGCATCATCAAACGGTATTTTTTCCATAAACTCTACCTATAATTTGACAACTCAGCAGACAGAAAATCACCGAAGTATATTATGGTAAGAGATATGGAAATGGGAGGGTCCATAAAAAATTTGAGCATTCTTATGGCTCCTGGCTCATGACAAACTTCCCTCTAATAAACAACGAACTCTCAGGTATCAATCAAACGATCTATCTTGCCAATGCTGTGGGGAGGTTGAATCAATTCTGCACGTTGTTAGAGACGACTGTCGAGCTCGTCAGTTATGGAGCAGGTTTGCCAGCAACAGTATCTTCGATGATTTCTTCCAGGAGGACAAAAACCACTGGTTGCTAGATAATTTACATCAACATTAGACACTCTAAGGTCTCGATTAGTCATTATTTTTTGGAAAAGCATGTTGGTACCTATGGAATTGACGTAATAAATTAATTTTTGATCCTCAGTTCTCGTGGCTGGTTAACCCTCATATTGTCTTCTTTAAATATGTCCAATCAATTATTCAAGAAAAAATTTGGTTGGACGTGCACTACTGTGTCCATGAAAGCATGTGGAAACTCTTATTGGTTGGAGTAACCCTCCACAGGACTGGATACGTCTCAATACTGATGGAGCGTACTGCACATTGACTTCGCGGGATACAGCAGGAGGCCTCTTGCGGGACATCACAAGGAAAAGGCTAGGTGGATTTATGCATAATATTGATCATTGCACATCAGTTTGTGCTGAACTCTGGGAGGTATTCTCAAGATTAACCTTGGCATGGAGCATGGGGTATCGGATAGTGGAACTTGACATGGACTCATTTATCGTTATCAATTTAGTATCATCCTCAGTTCCATTTAACACTCTAATTTTGGGGATTCAACAAGTACTACAATGCCAATGGATAGTGAAAGCTAGGCAAATATACTGTGAAGCTAATAGAGCTGCGGATTGGTTAGCAAATCAGGCCAAGTATCTAGACCTAGGCATCTATTGGTATCAAAACCTGCTTGTGGGTTATGTTGATATCCTCCTAGAAGATATATTTGGGGTCTCTTTTTCCCACCTGGTAGCTTAATCTGTTTGTAATTCTCCTTCAGGAAACAAAAATCGATATAGCTTATACTTGACTTGTCTTCATTTTTCTCATGATTTTGGGTGGTTTTGGTTGCTCTTTTCTTTTTGCCCATGAGGTGTTTTAGGAGAGTCCCAATTATGGAAAGGCACCTTTAAGTCATTCACATCCAAATTAATCCCTACTCGAGTCGAGTAAGTCTTTTGTAGGAGGAGAAGCTCTGGTCCCAACTTATCTTACGAGAGCTGATACGTCGCTCGTTTTTTTTAGTTAGTAGCTAGGAGTTAGATTTAAATTAACAAACAAGATTAGAGTTGGTTTGAAGTTAACAATTGAGATCTTTTGGTTACATGGTAAATAACTCAAAGCTTTTAGGGCATTTTATTTATCATGAATGGATGCTCGAGGATGATGCCATTCAGATAAGCATCAGTGGTTGAAACTAACAAAATAATGACGCATGTCTTACAGTCATATATCGATAGTGAAGTGACACATTAGAGGGGAGATGGAAATGAAAGTCGTGTATAAGAGAGAACACATTTTTCTTAGACCATTGGATTGTCGTGCAAACATCTTCAATTCACACGTAGCGATCGATGCCTCGCTTAATGTGTAGCTTTTCTAATTAAAGATTATTTTTTGTTGATTATTATTCTAATATCTTCAAAAATATAACTTTAGATGATGTATTTTATTTTTGGAAGGTTTGATCAATTATTCAGTGTTGTGTTATTGTTGTTAATTAGTTTTTGTTGTCATTTTAAGTTTACCACATCGTTTCAAATGTGGCTTTTCAACATTTTAACTTTTTGCTCTATCAAAACAACCGCTCTATTCTTTTATTTTTGTATTTTGATCCTCATATAGTTTACAATTAGGTTTTTATTATAGCTTTCTTTTATCTTTTTAACTCAAAATTTCTTTGACCTCTAAAATTGAGCCCAAATTTTATTCAAATTGACTAAAATTTAATAAAACACAATCAATGTCTAAGAAATTAGATTATTTTATGATAAAAACAAAACAAATGCCAATTAATTTAAAAAATGAGCAAAAATTTTAAAACAAAAAATAAAGTAACTTTAAAATTAAATTAATGAAAATCACTAAATATATGAAATCAACAATTAAAATGCTTTTTATTAATATTTTTTTACTAATTTTATAAACAGAAAATAGATATAAAATTAAATCAGATAGGACAAAAAAAAGCTCCTACAAAGAGACATTGACCTACAATGACATATGTAACAATGGTATATTGACTTAAAATTCTAACATGACATCTATATGGATGACACGTCAATATAAGAGTAACATGATATGTCCAGGTGATATTGCGAACCCATAATGGTATGTATATTATTGTGCTCACGTATCTAGAATCTCTTATATGATAATATTAATGTTGCACGCCACTTTTACATTTATTGTAACCACAAAATGTTTTATATTAAAAAAACCTCTAACATGAATAACTCAATTAAAATAATAATAAGAATGGAATAAAAATATCAATATCCTATTAAATAAATCAACAAAGAAACTTTAAATAATCTAATTCACTTTCATTAAGACACCATTTTAAGAAAAAAAAAAGTGACATGAGATTATTAAGTCAATTGGATCTATTTAAAAAGAATTATTTTAAATAATAAATACACAAGTTTGTATATCTTTTTCTCACCAAAAAGAATATATGTGTATTTATTTTATTATTGTAATTACAATATTTCAATAAATAACTTGAAGAAAATCCTTGTTCTTCATATTTTATTCCTTTCTCAACCATGAATATTAACTAGTTGTTTATTTATTTCAATAAACTCCTTTCATATCTTCTATATTAGATTTTACTCTCAACAGGGAAAAAAAAATGTACCGCAAAGTCTTAATATCAAACTCCAGTCTGGAAAACAACGAGAATGCAAATGCAAATGATAGGAAGGTGCATTGATTAGTTCCTTAGCTTGATTAGTGCACCGAAAAAGTAGAAAAAAGAGGAATATATGTCAACTTTATTAAAGTCAAGATAATCCTGATTGCACCATATAGGGATTAGGGGGTAGAGACGGAGGGATCTTTCAGCATGCTTTGAAGTAACGTGAGAGTGATTATCTTTTATGTTTTTAAGCAATTAATACTAATCATCCCATGCTTTATATATATATATATATATATATATAATGAAGGCTCACCATAATTATAAAAAGCCAAGCCCGCCCTAAACTGTCATGTTTCCATCACCAACCCACAACGCCACTTGTGGTGCTTTTTTTGAAAGCCCTCAATTGGAAAAGGACTTACCTGAAGAAAAAAACAATTATCTGTGCCTTCCACCACCACTGACTGACTCAAAAGTCAAAGCACCAATCGGCACAGTGGAGATTGGAGAGCCCCACATTAACAAAGAGTTTGAAATTAAAACAAAAGTGAAAACTATTAAAGAGGAAGGAAAGAAGAGAAAAAAAAAAAAAAAAAAGCAATCAACTCACAACGAACGAGGAGAGACGGAGCCAGCCGCGTGATGGAACGTGCTGGCACCACTCCATTGGAACATCCTTTGACATCATCGTACGGAACACAACACTGACGTGTTCCTATAAAATCGTTGTACGGACACAACATGGTTTAGAGGAGTTTGGGTGCTTTTTTACTTTGCTCTGCTTCACATCCACGGTGTCCACTGAGTGCCTGAGTTATTCATGCAACCTTTTGGAACATGTCTCATGTCTGAGAGAAATTGGCAATCGACAGGAATGTTCGCTGTCTTTCACTTCACATGCTAAGTTGCCTCTCCGTCGGATACCGGAAGCGGGCGTTGTCAGTTTCTCCGAACAGGTGTCACCAAGGAAAACGATGGGCATCAAACTTTTGGCGCCTCTAGATGTGGCTTTCATTGGGTGGAGTAATAATGGGAATCACATGTAATTTTGCGTCTCTTTCATTCATATATACTATTATTACCTGATGTATATACATTATTCCCTCTTTTCTTTTTTTGGGAGGTTCTGTTTTTTCTGCTCGATTTTCCAAAAGAAGAAAGGGAATAGGTTCTCTTTTTATAGGTTTATAACTACCCCTCCTACTGCTACTTGCTAGGTGTGTCATCACTAAATTCGAACTTTGTCCTTCACCATTTCCTCTAGGATAATATCTTCCCTCTAGGGTTTGTATCGTCTTCCTTGTTTCCGTCTTCCATCTCTTTGCAGATTTCCAACTTCCCTATTCATCTTATTTTCCTTTATTTTCTTCTTTTCCTTGCCCGCCTCCATTATTAATATAACACAAAAGGTTTGTTGTCAGCTGTTTCCTAATTGGTCAGATTTGGTTACCCCTCTCTCTTTTTGGGAGCCTTAATTATCTGCGTTTTGTCCGCCTATTTTCAACCTTTGATGTTTGAACTAGGTTGTCTATCAGAAATCAGTCTGTTTTCACTTCACAGGAACTGAAAAATCTGCCATTTTTATTTTCTGGGTCTTCCTGTTTTGACTCATTTTCTTGCGTTTTACGTCCCTCCAATTTCTGATTCGTTTCTTTGTCCAGGTTCTCTACAGCAATGGTGAGAGGAAAGACTCAGATGAAAAGAATAGAGAATGCAACAAGCAGGCAAGTGACCTTTTCAAAGAGAAGAAATGGATTGCTTAAGAAGGCCTTTGAGTTATCAGTTCTCTGCGATGCTGAAGTTGCACTTATCATTTTTTCTCCAAGAGGGAAGCTTTGTGAGTTTTCCAGTTCTAGGTACAATCCTTTTGCTATATCCTTTTATTATGAAGTCCAAAGGCATTAGCTTTTCTGATTCAATTCTTTTCGGTCTTTATATATATATATTTTTGTTCTTGCTATTTTTTGATGTATTCAACGCACTGATTTGACTAACCCATAACTCGTTGTTTTTGTAACCTCTTTAGATTCTATATATGGGAATATCAGTGTTCTTGATTGAGCTAAAAATCCAATTCATGAAAGCTTTGGCAGCTAGCTAGCTAGCTACTCAAGTTCTTAAGAATCAAAATAGTACGATCTATCAGTCTTTGTTTGTCATAATTAAGAGCGTCGTTTTGAAATCAAATCTTAGGTCTTGGTCAAAATCCTTTTGTTTTTATTTTGTTTCTTCATGTTTTTCCCTTTATCTCCTGTGAGTGTACTTTCTGGGTCCAAAGATGTCAGTCGCTTCTCCAAAAGAGATTGACAGCTAACATGATTTAGGGTTCAACTCAATCCGTTAGATCTATTGAATACTTCACATCCAGGATTAACAGCAAAAGAACAATCTTGATGGCAGCAACCAGACTTGTCATAAAATAATATACGGCTACTTAGCCTCCTTGAACATTCTTCTTTTTCCCCACAGGTAAACCAGATAAGAAAATTGAACACCGAGTTTTCGTCAAGAGTATAGAATTCTATGCGAAACTCAATTTGTTAATAATCCATGATAGCTTATACGAAGCTTGCTATATCTTTCAGTAAGTCCCATGGTTTTAAATACATGTAGAGAGTAGAATTTCATGTGAGAATTAACATTAAATAGACACAAAATTAAAAACATGGGACTTACTGAAAGATACAGCAAGCTTCGTATAAGCTGTCATGGATTATTAACAAACTGAGTTTAGCATAGAATTCACAAATTTTTTTTAAAAAAAAAAGGAAAGGAAAAAAAAGCAAATGAAAACATGGAATCTAGCTGACTGCTTGGGGGTGGGGTACTCTGAGAATTTGTGCACAGATGCTACGTATTTGTGTTCCTTACCTTATACAGTTTCCTGCCCTCTTTATACATTTAAATTGCATAGTAGTTCTGAAAAGGAAATGCAATGCGTTCCCCAAGATAATCAGACTCATAAATATATATTGGTCAAAAGAGATTTCTTCTTCTTGATGTTGGTGTTAAGTGGGGTTATTTCCGAGATAATCACATGATTTACTGAAACGAAGTAGAGTAATACATGATTATTATATGAACTCAAATGAGGCTTAGTTCCCAACAATTTGGACAAACTCACACGTATGCTTATAGTTAGCACATCCGTTGATTCAACCATTAACCTGTGCTTAGGATGCTGCCTTTACTGTATTTTCTGAAACTTTCAAAACGGGGACATTTGAGGATTTATGAGTGAAATTGGTCCCATGCATAGGCAAGTTCGAGATGAAAGGTTGCTGTTTTAAAAGTATGCTCTCTTCTTGTATTTGAGTCAGCTTGATAGGAAATGCTAATACAACATTATGGAAACTAAATACTTCTATGTTGGTTAGACTTGTACCTCATGAAAACTTCCTAAAGAAAAAAAAAAACAAATTGACATTGAAAACTACACTTGATAATGGACATTTATTGAAAGAGTTATTAAAGTCTGCCCATTAAATATCAGGAATCAAACAACTAGTTAAACAAATTCGATTAATTAAATTACAGAGTTACATTTATTCATCATCTTCTTAACTAGCTATAATATAGGATGCTAAAGTTGACTGTCATATATAAGTTTGTTCGTGTCTTAGTCCGTGTGTGGAGTTCTTAGTTTGGAACTGAAACTTTATTTTGACTAACAAAACTTCTAGTCTCAACACATCAACATGCGATATAGCTGACTCAAGGGCCTAAATTACGACGTACAACTATAGTATTACGATTTCTAGATCATTGCAATCGCTATTTAAGCTTATTGTGATATGCTATAGCTTGTAATCTTATATTGCATGCTAGGTAAAACTAACTAAGTTTGATCTGCATGCTAGTTACTGTTGGTTTGGGTTAACATCCTACTCTAGCTAGGAGATCTATGGGCAAATTTTGATCAAGCCAAGATCGCATAGATGTAAAATGAATCGCATAATTTTTAACTTGTGAATGCACTTAAGAGAATCATGTATCTGTATATATATAATTATATTGAAATCGATGAGGTCTTAGGATTGCTTGATGCTTCATATATATATAGTTTTCCTAGATTTGGGTTGAAGAGTAAGAAAACGGATATGGGTTTAAATTAAATTTCCAAATACAAAAAAATATAATTTCCCTACAGTTTTAGGACGAGGCCACAAAATATGCCTAACGAGTTAACATATAAATGGAACTAATTTAAGGTTGGATTACCAATGTGAAACGCGAGGTTGTAAATTAGTGTAGTTTGCATTACTAAGATTAAGACCTTTAGATTTATGTTCTGACTAGTTCATAGAACATTGAAATATAGTCAATGAATTAATAATTATATGTCACTAGAATGTTGGGTGGATCATATCACGGTACAAGACGTTCTCATTGGCTTTTTGTTGTCGATTCTGTGAGTTGATAGAATTTCACATATTGATTCTACGTCTAATTGAGATTCAGCTCAAAATAAAATCCTAAAGTTAAATCAAATAAGGGTTTCATTCTTGTTTAAATTAGGAAAGTGATGGTTTGAATAAAGAATATCAAGTAAATACAAGGTGGTTATTGCATTTTGGTTTGATTTAGTTTAATAATTTTGAACCGATTAACTTTTCAATTTGGTTTTTAACATTTTAGTTTGATTTAGTTTAATAATTATTGAAGTTAAAAATCGATCAGTTTATTAATTAATATGTCAGTTTTTTTGTAAACTAATAAATTTTACAAACCAAAATAAACCGATTAATTTTTATTTAACATTTTTATTTTTCAATTAAGCTTTAAAATTTTTGAAGGGTAAGGATAATTTTCTTTGATTATTTTTTAAATTTTTAAATTTTATTTAATCTTTAATCAATATTATGTCGCTTTAATATTAGTTGAACTTTTTAAACTTAAAATCTCTTATCTTATTGATTTAATTTTCGGTCCAGTTTTTAAAACATTAGTTATATTCACCACTTAATGGATTGGATATTACTAGAAAACTAAGGATAAAAGACACATGATTCTCCAATGGTTTAATTAATTAAAAGAAAAAACTATAGTTTCTAATCTTTCACAAAAAATTCTTATTGTAGATTTCTATTAAGAAAATAATGTGAGAACATATGCCATAAAAATAATACACATAGCTATTATGTTAACTCAATTTTACTTTTAAACTAAAACAAAATGAATTAAAATTAATTCAAGCTAAAATATTATTGTAGTTATCTTAAACTAATAGTTAGATTCGAGGATAAGAAATAAGTTAGGTTATTATATTAACAATATTGTTTGATTAATTTATATGTGCTATTTATATTATATGTATTTCGTCGTTATTTTTTAATAGAAGTTTGATAAAAGTTCTTTTTTGTTTTTGAAAGTTAACAATTACAAGGAAAATTTTCAACAACTTTAAAGATTATGTCATTTTTTAAACAAATTAGTTAAATAACAAAGAAATTATACGTTTTTTAGAGGAAAATTAATAAAATTATCGAATAGATATCTTTGAAGAAAAAACTTGAATGTCCTAAGAAGTTGGTTTATTAGTTTCAATTTCAACCTCCAAGATGAGAATCTTGATTTCCAGAAGATGACAGGATAACCGAATATCAGGTTTAGAATGAAACATAGTTAGGGCATAGAGAGAAATATCTTCTGTTTAATCTATTCACTATCCTTTTTAGACCAAAAACAGAAGTAATGGCTTCCAAGTATAGATTGTTTTCATTGAACTATTACTAGTACTTAAGACTAATCACTTTTATCTCGTTAATCAATGGCTACCATTGTTGAGGTCCTTGGATTAAAAAAATTTAGTTTGTACCCAAAATTACGAGGGGAACTCAAATGTTATGATTGCAGACCACCAAAAACATTATCTATGTGATAAATAGGTAGGCGTGCTGTTGTCATTCATCAAGGCTTAGATTTTCGATACACAAACATATATATAAATAAACAAAGATGATAAGACTCATTTAAACTGGGTATTAGAATCATTAGCAAATGTTAATTGTTATGAGTATTTTAAGTATGACGTTCTTCTTTTTGGATGCAATATACCATTATTATTACCTTTTCTGGTTAACTACGTCCCAAGATTCATACCCATCTACAGTACCAATGTTTTAAAAATCTTATATTTGTTGAAATTAACTAACCTAAAGTTTTGACAACTAATAAAATTGGACTATTTTGTCAACATTGTAAAGGGTAATTGTACAAAATTATTAACATAATATCAATATTTCAAAAAGATATTACATGGAGACAATCAATTTTAGTTGATAAATAATATATAGTAGATATATTCCTTGTTGCTAATTATCAAACTACAATGACACAAGGGATGTAGGGTAAAGGAGTGCTGATACCACATGAAGCTTAACCTAATTATTTCTTTCTTTTAATTGGAATGGGATGCACAACTAATTTCTCTTATTAGGAGAGGAGGAAATGTGTGGTTGAGTCAAAAGCTTTTTGATATATTAGAATGCTATTTTCGTATACTGGTAAATGTTCAGTTAACTATCAGGAAAGTAAGAGTACCTTTTCATTTATCTGAGTTTGAATTTTAAAAAGGGTAAAAGATTATTGTGTGATTGTAATTATTTCTGATTGTAATGTACCAAATAATTATTACAATCAGAACAAATCAGTACTTTAAATTGGACAATGAAACAACGATAGAGAGAGAGAGAGAGAGAGAGAGAGAGCTGGTTTGGTGATGATGTTGTAGATATTTTAATTTAGGTTTTATTAAATTGTTAAGTTAATCCTTATTGATCTTATTAATACAAACATACTTTTATATTTTATGCTGGTCTTTTGAATTAAAATAGCCCCAAATGAATAGTTTCAGAAAAAGTAAAAATGTTTAAATTAATTATCTTAATTTATTAATTTATATTGAACTAAAAAAACTAAAAGAATTTGGGGTGTTACTTTTATATTTACATTTTTCCTTTGATGAGTATTGGTTAATAAAATAAATTAATTTTCTTACATTCAAATCTTGATGAAATTGTTATATTCTATATATATTAAACATGTGTCACACTTAATGTTATAAAATAACATTATGAATATCTAACATTAAATTATACAAGCAGACAATATATATTTTAATATAACAACTCTTAAGGATTTAAAATTAGGTTAAGTATATTTGAATCTTGTAACGTGATATTATCATATGGATACAACACAAGTTTGTTGTCACCTATAGCATCTAAAATTGTGATTTAAAAAATAATATTGTAGGATAGGTTGGGGAAGTAGTGTAATAGCATATTTGTTGTTGATGGTTAGAGGATTTCCCTAGCTATCTGATCCTAATTTTCATCCCAAAAGCCTATGCCATCTTTTCTTACTTCACATAACCATGCCAAATGTATACATGTTTTTGATCGTATGTGCTACGATAATCTTCTCCATTTGTGTGACTTCGAGGACAGAACCGAAACTTCCTTGCAGCTCTGTGTGGCCATCCTGTCTGATGATGTGTTGCTTATCCTTTTACTATAATTAACTCTCTAATTAAATTAACTATATTTGCAGTAAGTTCATACTTGTGTAGTTCCATCTTCTTATATACGCGTCTATTCCTCTCTTTTCAAATGTGAAAAGTTGCTGATTACTACCCCTCATTTTGTCAGTATGAACAAAACTATAGATCGGTATCAGATGAAAAACATGGATCTTGGAATCGACAACAAAGTTGTTAAAGAAGACATGCAGGTAATTATATTTCCACTGGCAGTAGCTTATGGATTTGAAACAAACTTCACAGCTGTCAATTAATTGCACGCATGTTGATGTTGTTACTGTCTCTATGAAGTCATTAATATTGAATGATCGAAACTCCTAAGGCAGGATAATTAAACAGATAAATGTGGATAATAAATGCAAGTTATGAAACACTAAAAGAGATGAAAAAGATTGTGGCTACTGGTTTAAGATTTGGTTAAATATAGCATAGTTAATAATTAGCAAAATTAACTACATTTTTTGTGGTTATGAATCTTCTTAATTTTACTAAAAAAAAGTAAATAAGCTAATAATTTTAGTATATTAGTAATATTTATGGCCATAATTATTTGAGAACTTGAAGCAGATAGTTTTATCAATCTCATGTCTTAAGTATCCAAAAGAATGAACTATTGCGGCCTCAAAATGATATCAATGTATAAGAATTGATAGATCTATGACTACAATCTTGAAGTTGTAGCTAATAAAAGTTTACCCCTTTAAGCACTGCAAAACATTTGATTTCTATAAGATGGTGCAAATATTTAGCATGATAATCAACATAGATTAACATTTGAATTCTTTTACAAAATCACTGTAGCAAATAGTTTGAGCAACAGACCCAAACCAATTTTATAATCTGCATACAAAACTGTTACAGTAAATTCCTAGGAGATCAAATCATAATTGGTGGATAGGCTACTATAATACATATGAACATCTATCTTCTGTGACTCAAAAATAGACCAAAGGAAGTAAGTATTTTTCATGTGGAGCAATCTCCTATAGACAAACTATTGATCTTCGAGCTTCTCTCAACTGAATGTCATGTTTTCATTAACTCCCTGCTGTAATGGAGGAATCACTTTCATGCATGCTTGATGGATGCGAAGTTTTAGATACACCAGATACTAAAATATCAGTTCTCTTAGAATTGAGATCATATCTCCAGAAGCAATCCCACCATGCGACTGTTATCATAAAAAGCAGACAGAATTTTAGATACCATCAGTGAGCTTTACATGCCTTCTAATAGTTATGAGCTAAAATAAATAAACTCCTCTTATCACTGAATACAAAGGCAAACATATTGTACATTCAGATATTACACCAAGGTAAGCAAACACAAATACATCAATTAAAACTAAAAAAAGTGCTTTATACTAAAAGATATTAATGTTTTCATCTTAATTATTTTGTGAAAGGAAAATAAGAAGAAGTTATTTAAAGGCGCACAGTTTTCACACAGAAACACATAATTGAAGCTTAGAATAGAAATTATCTTTAAGAATTGAATGAAATTCAACACCACAAAATGATCTGATCTACCTACTTTCATGTTTCACATAAAGAGAAAATTTGAGTAAGCAAAAGGGCACAGTCATTTAAAGGTTGAGTATTTGTTATTTTAGTATAATCCTTAGCAAAAATATATAAATTACCTTCGAATACATGTCTATAGTTAGATCAATTACTTTTAAATACAAATTCTTTTCATTAATTATTTGCATATTTTAGCCACAGATTTGTTATTCATTGATGACATGATATAGTTGTGCAGTGGAATTAGGTTGTGTCAATTTAATGTTGTACATCCTTTGAGTTACACTGATATTTACATACTATATTTGAAGACAACAATAGACAGTTGAGAGTACTGAGATCAGCTTCTGTATTAGTTTCCATAACTCTTTTGAAAAACAGCATGTATCATGTCAGAAAAGCTTATAACTCACTGAGAGCATAAAAAGAATTCGAAGGTATTAAGGGCTTTTGAAAGTATATTTTTGGCATAAAATGATACATATGTTGAAAAGTATTTGTCTTTGCATGCAGCATATGAAGGGCGACACATCTAGCATGGCCAAGAAGATCGAGCTGCTTGAAATTTCTAAGCGGTTCAAGCTTGAGACTTGCTGTTATCTTTTCTCGAGCTTTATTCATTGATAAACAACTGATACAAAAGATCTAAATTATCAAATTTTGGATATATTTGCAGAAAACTTTTGGGAGATGGGCTTGTGCCATGTTCGATAGATGAGCTAAGACAGTTGGAGAATCAGTTGGAACGAAGTTTGTCAAAAATAAGGGCGAGAAAGGTACATAAAAGCCATTTCCCTAAGTTCAAGGTGAATTAATGAACTTGGAAGGATAAGAGGCTCCCTTTCCTAAAAATTTTTACAAGTGGCACTTGACATTTTCTATACAGCATAAACTAATTCAGGAAAACTTTCTGATAGTTAAGAACTATTCACGTATGTGCAGTATCAATTGTTCAGGGACCAGATTGAGAAGTTAAAGCAAGAGGTATAGTATTTGTTTTGTACGTCAACACAACTTTATTCGTATTATCCAATTTGTGATTACCATTGTTGTGCTCTAAAACTCAGGAGAGAAAACTGCTGGAAGAGAACAAAAAATTACAGGATAAGGTAATTCCATCACTGTTCCACTATATTATTCTAGCTATTATTGTCATACCAGAACTGAAAACTTGATATGTTTTAAAGAGTATCGAAACCACGCACTAAAAAACTTAATGAATGAGGACGCTCTGTTCATGTTTGGGCCAAATCATGTAGTGCGGTATGCAACCACTGTGTCTGTCAAGCAAAAGGCATGCATTGGAACAAAGTCAAAGCATGGAGGTGGAGACACAATTGTTCATAGGTCCACCAGAGCCACGGACCCCACCAAAATCGTTAACTTGATCGTGCTTGTGGCATATTTGCATTCCCATAATGTACAATGTTTTAGCCCCTTCCTCTCTTCTGGTGGCTTCATAGAGATTGATAAGGCCAAATAAATTTTGTGAAATGACAAACCATTATGACCATGTCCATGTGTGATGAGAAAATACACATCTATTATTTGAACGAATGTATAAAGTATTAACTTTTTATAGTATGTTGAATGTGGGACTGTTGATTTTTTTCTTCCTTCAACATGGGTGTGTTATAAGATTAATTTTCCTTCATCTCTCCCTCTCTTTGTATCTAGCTTTATTACGTATACTTAGGCTAGACGGCAAGGTTAAGGTTATTATTGCTGACCACCATCTGCAAGCAATAAGCTTCTTCTTGCGCTAACATATACACCATTTAGTTCAAGTAACATGGGTTTGTTGGGGAAAGGCATACCAACTGCTGTAAAAGTAGGATATATCTACAGCAACTCAATCTGATTGTCTGCAGCAAGAATAGAAGGTATATTTGCTGTCAATGTACTGCAGCTATTCTTCCTTTGTCTTCAGTAGACTCAAAGACTTCCATCTGTTTTGTAGTTGAGTAATTTTGAGGTTAGTGAAACCAAAGTAGGTGTTTATGGAGAGTTTGGTGCTTCAGTTATAGCCGCTGTAGCTTCTTCTTTTTAAAAGATGAGCAGTACTGTTGCTACATTCAGCAAGATAAAGATGGAATCCAAATCCCATTGTTCAGAAAGACCTTGATTGTAAGTTGGATTTTAACAGTGTGGCAATATTTAGGCAGCAAGATCAACAGGTTAAGCAGCTTATTATCAGAATTCATAAACTGTAAAATGAAATTTGAACAAAAAATGATATGAAAAGAAATAAAATAAAATAATTCGTAAAATAATGTAAAGACTTTTATTCGAAATGATAAAAATTCTAAAGGAAGCATGAATTTTAGAAAAGATTTAATGAAAAATGATTTTAATTGAAACAATGATTGAGATTTAATTTAATTAGCCTTATTGGGAAAAAAAAACATTTTTGGACTCTAAATTATTAAAAAAAGAAAATTAGGTATAAATGTCTATGGAATAAAATAGTCCTAAAAATCTGAAAGGACTTGAAGATTAACACTATAAGAAATCAGTGTTTTATCGACAGAAATTACTGTCGGTAAATAAGAGATATTCGTCGGTAGAATTAATTACTGACGGAATTTGGTGGAACAAAAATCGGTCGGTGAACTGCCCGAAGGTAAAAATACCGACCGATATTTTCCGTCGCAATGTTACGACGGAATTAACGACGGAACTATTATTGTCGGTATTTATTTAACGACGGAATGACAAGTAAGATTCCGTCGGAGAATTTTTGCTACAGTCATTTAGTCCGTCGGTGATGCGAAGTTATCTTCAACAACATTTTCTGACGGTATGTTATACCGTCGGTAACTATGGTAAATTTTCCGACGGACAATTGACCGTCGGTAATAACTGATTATAATTTTTTTTTGGCCTTTTTGTTGTTATAATAATGATTATATTATATATTCACTTTATTAATTTGTGTTGCGTTAGAATA
>JANJEY010000235.1:64450743-64468237 GCA_024703695.1 Erythroxylum cataractarum
ACGCCACTCTCGCAGGGCACGGACTCGGATATCACCAACGATATCGGGTTCGGGTCTTACGGGAGTGGGGTGTTACAATTTTGATTTAAAGGGATTCAAAGCTTTAGTTATAACCCGGTGAGGTTTTTTCCTAAACTATTGTTAATGTTTTAATTAAAGTATTTCTTATTTTGAGTTCTTATATTTCATGAATGATTAATATTGATTAATCTGGCAAATTAATTTAATGTTGATTATTTTATAACTATCCATGAGTTTAATGATCTGTAATTGTCATGAAGGGTTAGTACAAGTAGCAAATATGTTATTTATGAATTTGCATATTTAACTTATGATAAAAAAGAAAAATAAGTTGAATAATTACATTTATCTTGATTATTTAATTTAGGATTTAGTCTTTTTCACTAAGCCTATTGCTATCATTTAATTGATATGGAATCCTATCATACTCAGTCAATTGATGTTAAGTTTTGTTTTAGATGCTGGGTTTGAATAAATTTATTTAAGAAAATTTGGGACTTGTTATGGTTATCTTAACTACTTGAATTGTGACAAATATTCTTTTTAAACCAATGATCAATGTTACAATTATATGAGATCTTTCCCTTGAATCATAGTTTAGAATTATTGAATTTTTCACTTTTATATTTAGTTGATTTAATTTGATGTCTTTTTAATTTTATTTAATTAGTAATTAGTCGAAAACCCCCACTTTATTTTATTATTTGAAATAAATAAACTAGTGTTCAATTCTCTTAGGATTCAACTTGATTCTACGACTATTGAAAGACCTTGAATAAAAATTGTGAGAGGATGAGAGAAGACAAAGACCCAACCTAAGACATGGTTTTATCACAAGTATATCAATATAGGAGAGAAAACTATATTGCCATTGGTCATCAATGACCTTTGATATTTTCCTCTAATCCTACATCTAAGAAATTTTCAACTTTTTCTCTATTTTCTTCCTTATATTTTTAATTAATTTCCTAAAAACTATCTCCTAAATTTTCCCTCCTAAATGAAATCATAAAGAAAAGTTAGAATTTGATCTAATTGCCTTTATTATTTCTTCTTCTTTTTTTCCCCATATTTACTAATTTTCTTCAAAAAATCATGAAAAATATCATAATAGATCCTGATTGACACATTATGGAGAGAAAGGAATCTTAGACGGTTTGCAAACAAATATTCCTAAAAAGAAGCTCTGAAATATATGATCATCACTCAAGTTAAGAAACTCATATTGAAGAAAAATCTTAACCAAAAGTGTAGTTCAAACATAGTATCTTCTCTGCATATCTAACGTAATGCCTGCTGCATTTTGTCTATTCTATAAGGGTATACCCCTAAGCTTTTCACCTTTTTTTATCAAAGTTTCTATATTTATTATCTAATTCATACCATTTTTCAAAAAAAAAAAAGATAGACCAAAATTAAAACAAAGTATATATGTATTAAAATATTTATTTAAAAGAAATAAGTCATTATTAAAAATTAATAAAATTCTACTATAGATAAATATTTGTAGTTAGAATCTAATTAAAAGTAACAAATATTTCATAAATGTAAATTAAGAATGATAAAATGAAATTAATTCTAATTTAATGAAATACAATGCAATTCAAGGTGATAAAACATAATAAAATATGAATTAAAATTGGTCAGATATAATCAAACATGAGAATATTTAATTTGAATTTGATGAGATGAAATTATATGAAATAAAATCAACACATTATTTTTGTAATAAAATAATATTAATTAATATTTTTAATATAAGCTAGGATTACTTTAATATAAATGAAAAGTTAAACATGTATGACTTCAAAATTAGTTTTTTTAGAATATTTTCAAAATTCAAATTATATGAATATCAAGAACAAGATAAGAGACTGACATATCTTTTAGAGTTTAATTCATTTATTAAAATTATCTTATAATTTAATATTTTGAAAAATGGAGAGAAAGACCTGTGATTTGTTTTTTTTTTTCTTGAAAAGTCCTTATAATTTAATATTATTAAAAAAGGACTGTCGTTAGATTTTGTATTAACCAATTAGGTAGAAGCAAGCAATACGTTTCAACTTTCAAACTAGGAAATGACAAATCTGTCGGATAGTTTTAAACGGAAAAACTAATAGAAGGGTTCTACGTGTCCTTTCAACAAATCTGGAAAAAATCCTATCGAACCAGATAAAATATCTGTATCATTCTACTACTCTGTATGTTTAGTTATAGATCTATCTTTAATTGAGTAGGTCTGGATATTTCCATATTTTTTTTTTAATCACTTTGGTATTGATTACTCTACTCTAACTCTATATGTTTCGGGTTACACGATTATTGATTAATCTACCCTTGATTAAGTTTGTTTTAGATAGCATCATAACATTTTCTCCTGATTACTTTATATTAATAATTAGATATATTAATCATTTCATGATATATAATTAGCGATTAATTCACCTTTGATTAACTGACTCTTGAATGGTATCAAAATTATTTAAATATTTTAGCAATATTAATTTAAAGAATAGTTGTACAATTACCTTAATTATTATTTTTATAATAACACAAGTGATATTTCATATAAATTTTATGACTAATTAACTTTTCGAAATTTTTAATAACCATTTTCATACTCTTATCTAATTCTTAGTTTATAAAATTTTCAAATTAATTTTCTTTATAAAGAAAAAATATAACTCATTAATCTCATAGTTATATTTTTAAATTATAACTAATGTTAAATATAGCATGAATTTTGTAATTATCATATAACTAAAATTTTTATAAAATAAATAAATTAATAAGTATGTAATAAAAATTTCTTTACTTAAATAAATATCATAAATATGAAAATAACATAATAATTATGGTTCACACCCTAAGAAGAAGATCATCAATTTTATCACGTTTCAATTGAGCTTTATTAGTTGATTTCAAATCTTATTTAATTCCTTCAATAGAATAAACAAAAGAATATAATTTAATATTGGTATATATTATTGAAAATAGTATTTTTATTAATTAAAAATAAAGTTGCATATTATTAAACTTCTAATTGTTATTTTTTTTTGAAACTTTTTATTAAAAGTTGTTTTTGTTATTTATATACTATTAAAAATAATCTTTGAGGGCAAGATTGTGTGATGTGACTGTAAATTTCGAATTGACAAGTCACAAGAGTATATAATTCAATTGTTAAAATTCTGGTGAGTAATTATTTACATTTTTTTTAATTCGAGAAAATTCTGTAGGCGGACCAAGCAAGTACACTTCTCTGAGGGTTTAATTGGTGCACCACTTCACAGGCAGGTCAAGTGGGCACACTTCATTATTGAGGGCCCAACTAATTTTCTATCTATAAGTAAAACTCCGACTACCTCAGGCTCTTATAAGAGGGGCTAACATAGAATCGAACATGAAACCTAACCAAAGTCAAGCCCCGCTCTCAACCATCGAGCTACACCCCTTATAAGAGCCTGAAATAATCTAAATTTTACCTGTAAATAAAAAATTAGTTAGACCCTCAATAATAAAGTGCGTCTGCTTGGAATATAATACTCACACCAAGAGCAATTGATGACTTCGAATATAATACTCATATCTAGTATAAGATATTTTCTAGTTTCTTCCTCCCGAACAATATTCGAAGCTTAAATTGAAAATAATCATCTTAAATTCTTAAGAGAGGAACTTTCAAGCGCAGAGCTATGAATAATGAATTTCTAATGAGAACTAGAAGACAAAAAGCTTCGCCTATCCATGTACACGTGTCAAGTCATCCATTATTTAACAATGACAAGTTCTTCACAGGTGGTCCCTTTTCACTCTCCGTGCTTTGCGTGCAATGTCCAACTTTTCCTATTTTGTTGAAAATTGAAATGCCTAACTAATTGCATGTGTTAGAACTTTTGATAGGACGT
Organism: Erythroxylum cataractarum; assembly: GCA_024703695.1. Classification (NCBI taxonomy): domain Eukaryota; kingdom Viridiplantae; phylum Streptophyta; class Magnoliopsida; order Malpighiales; family Erythroxylaceae; genus Erythroxylum; species Erythroxylum cataractarum. Next base: position 64,454,676 of record JANJEY010000235.1, read on the forward strand.
AATAATTTTTTTTTAAAAGAAAAAAAGTATTTACTTATAAAATAAAAATTATTTTTTAATAAATATAATTTTTTTACAGTTAAAATATAGCTTTTAAAAAATTTAAATTTGAAACTTCAAAACAAAAATTTTTCAAATGATTTTTGAATAAAATTTTAACATCAATTAACGAGTCTATTTTTTTTATCCTTATATTTTATAGATAATTCTTACGATACTCATAAACTTATCTTCACGTTTATGTTGCAAACTCATCATCTCTAATTTCTTGCATTTTTATTTTATTATGTATTTAACTATTTACTTTACTTGAATTTTTTTTAAGATTTATATAATTTTATTCAATTTTTTTTATAAATTTTAATATTTATTTTTTATATTAGTTTTATTTATGTTATAATCCATTTAAATGACTTGATTAGATATATTTTTATTTATATTTCATATGGTTTAAAATTATATAATAATTAATATATTATACTTTACATATTGTTTAATATATTGTTTAATAATTTATATATATATATATAAGTAATTTTTATTACAAAATAAAATATAATTAAAATTAAAAAAATATTTTTTATATTATCAAGTAATCTTAAGTTCTTATTTAAAAATAGTAAAACTCAAATAATCAACTAAATTTATAGGACAGGTTCTCAGAAAATATATACAGATAAAATTTCTTAGCATACATTCTTTTCAAATACAAATAGGAAAATGTTACAAAACGAACCATTGATTATTATAGTATTATATTATTTATATTATATTTATATATTATCTATTTAACCTACTATATACAAAAAAATTATGAATTTACTTATTGAAATTCAAAAAGCTCAAAAGGACCACCTGGCATTTGTGGGTAACTCCACGTGTTGGAAGAAGCCCCAAAAAAGTTGATTACGTGTAGTTGGCATGTGGAAAAACGTGCGCAGCTTGCTTGACAAGTCTGGTACTTTCAAGCAATTGAAAAGCCGCTATCAGAGGACTCAGCGGCAATTCTGTGAAGTTTAACATCTCCAACACGCCTCTAATTTCCCCCACTCCAACGCCTAACCGCTTATTTTTTTGTTTGAACTTTGGTTAGTCTTTGAAGGTAAGCATGAAAAAGAAGAAAAGCAAAGCAAAGTGTTAAAGCGAATAAAAGAGTTGCTAGAGTACGCGACTTAAAAGTCTCATTCTGTGAAGACCTTCTCAAATATTGAAATAATTTGAGCTTTCACTTCTAGAAGCCGGCAAAATTGGAGCATTACAGGGGTGAACTGCTCAGAGGGAAGAAGCGAAGGAAAGATGGCCACTTTGACTGTAACAACACCTTTTGTTCCTTCAAAGCCTAGACCCTCTGTTTTTGAACAGTTCTCTTCTCTTCTTCCGTTTAGAAGAAACCCCAAGACCAAGAATCTAACTTTTAGTCCTGTAAGTGTTTTTTTTTTCTCTTTTTTTGAGGTCTCTGTGGATCTGCTTTGTTTTCTTGTATGGTGCTGTTTTTATTTTGTTTGGAGTTGGTTGTGAGGTGGGTTTGTGTTGATTCAGGTGGCAAGGTTATTTGGGCCATCCATCTTCGAGGCTTCAAAGCTGAAGGTGTTATTTTTAGGAGTTGATGAGAAGAAGCATCCAGGAAAGCTGCCAAGGACTTATACTTTAACTCATAGTGATATTACATCTAAGCTTACTTTAGCCATCTCTCAGACGATAAATAATTCACAGGTAACCGTTGAATCATTTTTATTCTTTTCCAAGAAAACTATTTTTTTGTTTTTGTTCTTTCACGGAAAAGAAAACAGAGGAATCTTTGGGAATTACATTAAAAGCTGAAGTAGTTGCTTAGAAGGCATTCAAGATAACAGGTTCGTGGATTTTTCTAGAATAGTTGTAAACAAATCTGAGGAGCTGTGCAGAATTTGAATATCAAAATCATACTAATTAAATGGTAAGAAAGATTGGTTGATATTGGGGTATGTTTACAGCTGCAGGGATGGGCCAACAAATTGTACAGAGATGAGGTGGTGGCAGAGTGGAAAAAAGTGAAAGGAAAGATGTCACTCCATGTCCATTGCCACATAAGTGGAGGTCATTTCCTCTTGGATATTTGTTCTAAACTCAGATACTACATTTTCTGCAAAGAAATCCCTGTTGTAAGATTTCTGAATAATGTTAATGCTTTTCTTTTATTTTTTTTTATTCCCCTTACTTTTAACATCGGTGACCAGCTAAAACTACTAATGTGTCAGGTGTTGAAAGCATTTGTTCATGGGGATGAAAATTTGTTGAACAACTACCCTGAATTACAGGAGGCTTTGGTATGGGTTTATTTCCATTCAAACGTTCCGGAATTCAACAAGGTGGAGTGTTGGGGTCCTCTCAACGATGCCACCGCGAAGAAGGAAACTCAGGGGGCGGTGTTGTTGCCAGAGCCAGAGCCAGAGCCATGCCAGGTGGAGTGTAGCTGCTGTTTTCCTCCCATCAGCTTCATTCCACAAAACATGCAACAACAATAGTAACACCCAAGCTTATTAGTCTTCTGTATCATAATTGTTTTAGATTTAGATTTTAGATTGTTTCTTATTGAGTGGGTTCTGTTAGTAATATGTTTGTAAATATTACCATAAGTTATGGCCATTTTACGCCAGAAAATGCCCCTTTTATTGATGGGACTATCAAGTGTAACTTTGAATTGTCACTGTCCAACTTCGCTATGATATTTATAGTTCTTTTATTATTTTGACAGTGCTCCTATGCGAATGATAAGTTTATTATAGTTCGGAATCAAAGTTTCATTTCCTATAGGCTTTGATAGACGCAACAGTTAAAGAATGCTTACACCTACAAGATTGATAATTAACTTTCATAGTTTCCTTTGTGATGGAATCTGTTTATACTGTTTCTGGAAGGCTCTCAAACGATACAGACGAAAAATTAACTTAAAAAGCGACCCTAGTTCATCCAACGTATATACAGTATTACAAATTAAGAAGGTTTATTTACATACAATTGCATCAAGTACTTTGCAACGGACTAACAAATCAAAGGATACACATGACTGATCTACAAGATCAGAGGGCACATGCAATGGAACAAAACCCAAATTTGAACCAAGTGCAGAAGGAATTTTCCACCACAACTGCCATTTCAGGATTTCTGAAATGTTCTCTAACGACAGGCTTGTTGGCTCGGAAAAGCATGTCAAATGAGCTCCTTCTGTAGCTGCCCCAACCTCGCTTTAGAACCCTGCCAGAGCTAAAACTAGATATCTTACAAATTGGACGAATTCCACTCTACAGGACTCGTAGTAGTCACCGGATTGTAGTTCTTCCAAGTGAGGAGGCTCCGATTTCGCTCTCCGTGTTCTGTGTTGATAATGTCACATGAGTTAGTTGCTGCTGGAAAATACAAGGTTAATATGCTTATGAGGGATTACACAGGATCATGTCTGTCCAGCCATCTCCTACGTTAAATGGAATAAAACGATATGGTATGGTAGGGAGTAAATCTCCACTTTTAGCTGAATGCAAATCGGGGTAAGAGGTTGGGGCTTACAATATACCAAAAAGAATGTGGTACAGAAACATTTCTTAATAACCTATTGCTAAAAGAAAATGAAATTGTTTGTTTAATTAGGGACACAGTTATAGCCAATTAAAATGAACAAGGAAACTAGGTAAAAGTTGTATTCACCTGGGATTTAGGGGAAGGAAACACATTCCAAAAACGTAATGTTTCATCCCCTGCTCCAGTAACAATAGTCTGGAAAGAGAGTTTAATCATCGTAAGTTTATGTGGTTAATCAAACATCAGTCAGAAAAAGGATGCATCAACACAAAACATTGCATAATTGCTGATGCGTCACAAAAGGGAAGCAGATATTATACTTATGCATACAAAAAACAACCTGTCCATCAGGCGATATAGCAAGATAAAGGACTCTGTATGTATGACCAGTAAGAGTTGCCAACTGCATTGACAAAAAGAAGTCAGCGCATGAAATTAAACAACATAAACATTGCTTAAACTGAGAGATAGATGCCGTACCTTTGACATTGTGGGGTATCTCCATACAATTATTTGGTTTTGAGAGTACCCATGAGTGCTGACTAGTTCATTTACATTCTTAGACCACACAAGATTGCATACCTGTCATGGGTAAAAGTAGTATGACTTGAGTCATGAGTATTTGAGCCATTGAAAGAGAGAGAATAAATGCCAAAAGGTTAAAATTCTTAATAGTTCATATATATGCCAAGTATCCTTTTGCAAGAGTTTTGGCAAGCCTGTTGCTTTCTCTTTTTCCTTGATAAGTTTCATCAACAGGTCTGACAATTTCACCACAATATTCATAGTAAATACAGATGAATATATATATGCATGTGCAAAAATCCACACAGTTTTTGAAGATTTATTAGGTTAGTAGGGGGGTATACATCTTGTAACAAATGACTCGAGAAGAGACAATAGTTCCGATGGTCCCGAATAAAGAGAATGGATACCATATACAGTCATCAACACATATATGCAGTCAGACCCACTATTCCTCATATATTGATACACATACCCAAAAAGAAAACGTGCATGCACGTGTACACATTGATTTTGTGGTTAAAATTCATCTGTTCATGGTACAGTGTATTACAAACATGTAGTAGTAAATTATCATAGTTTTTCTTTGTGCGCTTGTTCAATTCTTTTGTAAACTTTTAAGACCTTTCTGCAGAAATTTCCTTATTCCCGTCTGTCAGTAAGACTTTATTTCCAAAAGCAATAGAGGAAAAACCATCAAATGCTTTGCTAAGAATTCGTGGATTACCTGACTACCAGTATCCATACAGCTGAGGTGTGAGTTAGTGGTTGTATTCCAGAACCTTATACAACGATCTGCAGTTCCACCTCCAGATGCTAGAAGTCCATGAAGATGAGGAGACCAAGCAATTGCTTTCACGGCTGCTGTATGTTCACAGTATTTTAGTACAGGTTGAGTTGACTGTTGATTCCAGACAAAAAGCTGCAGTGGATAACAGTAAGTTAACCTTTGACAAGGAAATCCATGACTGCAGGAAAACTGCTCACTAGATAATTTACTTATGCACACCGGAGATATCCATCACTCACCCTATTATCATTTCCACCCGATGCCAGCTCTTGATTGTCATAAGACCACTTGAGTCCACAAACCTGTATGACAACAAGAATTATTAGTAGGCTGAGGGGAATGAACTCAAGGAAAATAAAAACTAGAAATGAAGTAACAACTATTAATGAACAGAAAATAAGAAGAGTCTTACCTCTGACTTGTGTCCAGAGAGTTTGCTAACAAAGTCTTCGTGAGCACGTATATCTCGTTGGAGAATACTCTTGTCCCGACTACCAGAAGACAAAAGACCTGAACTCCAGGCTAAGGCCCCAACACGCAATCTGTGGCCTTCCATGGCTCTTACCCTCTTGCAACGAGATGCATCCCAAATCTACAAATGAAGAAATTGACAGGAATAAAGAAACAATAGGTGCCTCCAAGAAAATAGAAATGTAGCAAGCTACCAATTTCCATTCATCATTTCGTTAATATTAGAAATAACCCAAGAACTAACCAATTTAGTCAATTCAAGTTTCTAACCTTCCATAGTGCAGCAAAAGAGCTGCTCCAGAAGCTTTCTGGGGAAAATCACTCAATATACTTCCATAAAATAAGATAGTTGGTTTGTGAGAACTGTGTTTTATTGATGCAAAAAGTGCTTAGAGCTTATAAAAGAAGTAAAAGAAAGCAACTCACTCAATACAAGCTTTAATTTGGTAGGATAAAGAGTGAGAGTTAAGGTGAAAGCAAAGACAAAAACTGCTGAAACTTACTCTACGTTAGGTTTTCTTATTATATAGTAAGAAATAAGTTAGACATATATTTACCAAAAAAAAAAGTTAGACATATTATATTTGTTGTTTAAGACTTAAAACTTATTTAAGAAGAAATAATTCTTATTAGGGTACAACTCAATTTTATTTTGAATATTTTTTTTAATGAATCCCTTTAACAATAGAGCAAGGGTCCAAATATATATATATAAATACTCAGCCATTCAATAATGATATCTTAATTATTTTTTCTATAAACTTCAATTTTCAATTACAAGGCGTGATGATTTCTTTCAAGAGTTATTCTTAGACTCTAGGAGCCGTTCCTAGTTCCCTACCTTCTATTACTTGTTTAACTCATTAAAACTCCAGCACTTCTAAACTGAATTTCCTGCAATCCAAAACTCTAATATTCTAGCCATATCAACCTAACTTGAAATTCAAAACCCAAAATTCAAATTCCAACAGCCAAAATTTGTAAGTTCTAGCTACTAGTTTGATATATCTTCTACTCATCCTACATCAATTTGGTATCATAGCTTTGGTTTACAATGGTAACACATAATAGGACATATAGAAGACTATTTAGCGACCTAGAGTGAGAAGTACTTTTGAAAATTGCAAAAGAATTGGGCATCAATAATCCTTGTTCACAAGGTCCTCCAAAAACTAACTTGCATGTTACAACTCCTATAACAAAGCATGTTCGACAATTTTTGGAGAGGCCAGACAACATTGAAATTCATTCCCTAAAAGTAATATGAGAATTAATCATATCTTTACTGTTGTGAACTTAACTACTTATCATAGCCATAATAGTGCACAATCTCCTATTGCAACTGTGAAAGTTATTGCCATTTCTTATTTTAAAGAGGAGATAGTGAATTTTCTTGATGAATAAATTGTAGCCACAAGAGCTATGGATATCGATGATTTCTTATCAAGTAAAAAAGGGATCAAGTTCTAAAAACACTTGAATTTTAGAATATGAATTTCAAATGTTGAATGCAAACTTGTATGATTAGTATTTGTTACATTCTGTGTTGCAGATGACTTCAAATAAGCTAGAGATGATTGATACAAAAGATCCTGGAGTTTATAAAAGAAAAAAAGAGGGCAAATTACTCAACCACAAACTTTAATTTATTGGGATGGAGAGTGGGAATTCAAGTGACAACAAAGGCTAAAATTTACTTATACTAATTTTCCTTATTAGATAGGAAGAAATAAGTTAGATATATTATCCTAAATTTTTTAGAACTTAAACTTATTTAAGCATAAGGAATTGTTATTTGTTTACAATTCAATTTTATTTTGGATATTTTATTTAAAGATATCTTTACTACTAGAATAAGGGTTCCAAAAATTTATATATTTATATAAACACGTATGTGTGTGTGTGTACCTAGCCCTTCAATATATAGTATTTAATATATAGAAGGTGTGATGCATTTTTATGAGTGATTTTTATACTCTAGAGTGAATCCTAATTCACTACCCTCCATCACTTTTTTAAATAAAATTCCAACACTTTTAACCTGAATTTCCAGCAACCCAACACCCTAAAATTCTAGCCATATCAAACCTAAAGATTTCAACTATTCCAAACCTAAAATTCTGACAACCTAGGTTGAAATTCCAAACCTAAATCTCAAATTCCAACAGCCAGATTCTATTAGTTTTGAGAATTCTAGCTAATAGTTTTGATATAACTTCTACTTGTCCTACATCATTTATACTTACAGCTGGTTGAAAAATTATGGCCAAAAATTTGGTAGCAAGAAAGATGGTCTTAAATTAATTATCTTTGACAAGATTGCATTTGATGATTCTCAACAAGGACATTGGAAATACATGAAGCAAGTTGTTTTCTACTTGAAGAACCATTTGTAACTTTAACTTAACAACTGGCAGTATATATTACAGTATCTCATCGTAAATGGTAATGAAGGTCAATCGTGTGACGGGCATGATTTTTACAAGTTTCCACTTTCCAACTCATTACAAAAATATCTGTTGGTCGCATCATGTAAATATTAATTCAAAGGACTAGAATATTGCGGAACAACTTTAAAAAAATCAGCAATATATGCTTCAGCATAATATTAGTAAATGCTACCCAAAAAATTTAAATATAAAGGAACCCTTAGAGTTCATGCACAGGTAGAACTTCATACAGTTTCACAAAAACACTTCAAGGCTGGATGAATTAACCTCAACAAGATGATACACAAGATGTAAGTCACAATTAAATCATGCTGTTCTGGTACCTTCTTAAAACAAATCAAACTCATTAGAATGTTCATTAAATAGCAGTTCAATGCAACCTCATTAGGGTGTTCTTTAAACAGCAGTTCAATGCAAGTATGTAACCCTATTCCATATTTTTATTATGTTTTCAAGTAGGTATGTCAGAAGACAAACAACTGCAGAAAGGTTTTTTTCACCAACCTGGACTTTCCCATTGCTAGTTCCAACCGCAAGATGTGTACCCCGCTGAGCCCATCCAACTGAACACACACTATCATCAATCCCTAGATCGCACAACTTTGTCACCTACACTCAGCAAATGTGAATTTCACTCACGAAACCAAAATCCATTAACCAGACACAATAACTAAGCCCATTATAGCACACAATTACCATATTTCTGAAGACTCATGAGCTCACCTTGCTACTGCAAGCATTCCACAAATACACACAATTCTCAAGTCCCACAGCCAACACATTATGCGATGACCAGTCCACCAAATTCATATAAAAATCGTCTTGTAATGCCGGTGCATCCAATACCTAATAAACAACCAAAACCCATAAAGTTTACGGATTATACACTCAAAAATCAAACCCTTTTACCAATAAATCTGGAAAATCACATCTTTCCATTAAAATTATCAACAAGCTACCTTATATGGCGACCTTAGGACCTTCCTCGGAGCCTTCACCGGACTATGACTAACGCCGGGAGTCACGTCATCGAACCCAAACGGCGAGAGCGAGTGCATTGACTGTCTCGTTTCTGTCTTGAACCGGAAAATATTCCTCCCCGGCGAGTCGCTTTTATCAGGAGTATTCGGCCCAAAAAGTGCGGTTCGGAGGAGGGTGGCGTAAGCGGTGGAGCTGTCCTCTTTCCCACCATCAGAAGTAGGGGTCGCCGCCGACGAACACGGTGGAGACGGCGAGGAAATGATGTTGAAAAGCGCGAAATTTGAGCCAGATCTGCTGGGTATGAACCTATCGGAGTAAATGGTTCTCAACGGTGAAATGTAATGCTTGGAGTTGATCATACGGTTCACGTGGTCGGAGGGGGACATATTTTGTCGATCCAACGACGGCCGTTGCATCGTGGCAGGTAAATTAAGCTGTGAGAAAGGAGGAGTGGATAGGTTAGCTGAAGAAGTAGTCGTGGAATCGGCCATAGGAAATGGCTGCAATGTACAGAGAGAGAGATGGGGGAGATTGAAGAAGATGGGTAAGGTGGTGGTGTGTTGGGGTGTGGGTGAGTGTTTCGTGAAACTGCTGACTGTTAATTTTCCCGCGAATTAGGGTAACAAACACGGAAAAGGTTAATGTTTCTTGCGCGCAAATTAACGAGGGGTATTTCATAATTTGGTTTGGAACAGTTATTTTCAGATCCGTCTCCACTCTCCGCTGACTTGGCTTATTGCTCCCCAGACATTCATACTAAAAACAAAATTTTTAATTTTCTTTTCTTTTGCAACATAAAATTTGAATAAGGTAAAGTAAGTGAAATGAATCAAGTTATATAATTATTGTCAGTAATAAAAGTATAATTACATTGACATTAGTAACAAAACATATTTTTGTTTTAGCTTGAAAAGCCAAAACAAAATTTAAGAAATGAAAATAAAAATTGAAAAAAATAAAATAAAACCAAACAACTCTAATATTCATCTTACCATTTTTACTTCTCCGGTCTTTCTCTAGTTTCTTCATTACATTCTCAATTTCTCACTTCTCTAGTGTTCTCTTATTCCTTGATAGGAACATTAATGCTCTTCAAAAGCATGTCAAGAAGAATACAAAATGTATATGACCTTGGGCTTTTATTAATTGACATATTAAGATTTATAAAATTAAATTATTAAAGTATAAAAAAGTAATTCAATATAAAATCTAATTAAGTACACTAAGTGCAGTAAGAAAAATGGTTATTGCACTTCAAGAAAAGCATGAATTAACGATGTAAAATTACTTATGGTAAAAAACTATTGCAAATTTAAAATTGACTAAAAAATTTTGTCTAGCAATGATAGCAATATCCGTCGTTAAATACGAAGGAAAATAAATTTGCGATGAAATTTATCGACAGTATCAAATGACCATAGGTAAATAAGGTGGGAATTGTTGGCGAAATAATAAGCTTTTCAATTTGTTGATGGAAATTTTCCATCGGTAAAATTTGTTGGTAAAATCTCAAGCTATACGTCTTTGTCTGCTTCTACTTGAACTTTTTGAGTTAAACCAAACAACTTCGTTTTATTATACTTAAAACACACCCCTAAATCCCCATCCCCCACCTGCACTAATCCTTCTTCTCTCTCCTCCAGATTTGCTGCTGCATCGTCTCCTTCTTTGTCAAGAATTGCTACATCTTTGGTGTCCTTTGCAGCATCCCCAGTCTGTCGTCAGTTTTGTGGAGCTACTGCATCTTCTCCAGCCATTTTTGTTGTCTTCTCTGGCTATTTTTGTGAAGATATTTTCGTCATCTCCTTCCTTTCCTTTGCGTTTGATTATGTATGGGCATGAAGTTTCATTACAAATTGTTTTTTTTTTTGTAAATGTTTATGTATGGGCATGAGCTTGTGTGTAGGAATAAGTTTGTCTATGTATGGCTATCGTTGTGGGTAATTATTTCAAAAAGACAATAAAATTGTTCTAAAATGGATTTTAGGGTTTGAAATCAATATGAATGCTTAAAATGGATCTTAACATTAGAAGTTGAGATAAAATTTCTAGAATTAAGTCTTATGATTTCAAATTAACATAAAATCTAAAAGCTTGGCCTTAAGGCTTGAAAGTAAGATGAAATGCTTAGAATTAGGTCTTATGATTTGGATTAAAAAGAAATATGTATAATGGATTTTATAGTTTGAAATTAAGAAAAAATACCTAGAGTTGGTGCTTAGGACTTAAAGTAAGATAAAATTCCTAGACTGAAGTCTTAGGAATTGGGTTAAAAAGAAATACCTATAGTAGATCTTAGGATTTGAAATGAAGTTAAAATTCTTAGACTTGGCCTTTAGGACTTGAAGTTAGGATAAAATACCTAGAGTTAGGTCTTAGGCATTGAAATTAAGATAAAATACATAGGTTGAATCTTATAACTTAAGCATATTTTAGATTTTGATTTGAAAATAGAGAACGTCTAAGGTTTAATGAAAAGTGATCTTTTCTAGGTTTTTAATTCAACTTCCTATAATCAAAGAAAATAAGTCAATCAGTTTAGATGTGTAAAGCCAATTCATTGTCTTAAGTTGAACCATTGTAATATTGTACTTATTAGGAACCACTTGTACTAGAATTACTCACTATCTAATGAGAGCTAAGCATATTTATAAAACAAAAATTACATTTTCATTGCCTAGGTTTTAAAGAGTGTAATTATATGACATTCTGCTTGAGTTCCTTTCTAAGTTCCATTCCTTCTTTTGTCTCCAAAGCAACATGATTAGTGACAACGACCTCTGTCTTGTCCTTACCATCTATCTTAAAAACTTCTTATAATATTAAATCAACATGATCAATAGAGTTATTGGAACATCATCTATCTTAAAAACTTCTTGTAATACATCATGGCTTTAAAGATATTAAAATGGATTATTTCACCATTAAGTTCCATTGTGAGGGCCCAATCACACCCATTTAGTATGAGTTATGTTTAGGGATGATATTCCTAAAAGAATTGGTGTAGTGTTTGGAGAAGAATCATGTCTGTACTAAAAATATAAAAGTTAACTAGAAACATTTACTCATTTACATATATAACAACATCTATAACCACCATTTTACACTATCTATTAGTATGATCATCCAATTAAATAATAACATTAGTTTCTTTGGAAGTTTATAAATTTAACAAAGGATACATAGATAACAACACAACATTAATGGATGCTTCTAAATCTATCATAGTACTCCTAATAGTGGTGTTGCCTATTTTATAAAGAACGGTGAGCATATGTCGTTCCTTGCACTTAAGAGGATTTTTTCATTAAAATACTGCCCAGACACTCTCACCTATTCTTATCTTCTTATAGCTATTTAGTTTTCTTTTGTTAGGATATAACTTCTTTAAAAAATTTGTAAACCTTGGTATGTGCTTGATGACATTTGATAGAGGGATGTTGACTTTCACTTTTCTAAATCTTTTTATGATCTCATTATGTTCTTATTTTTTTCTTTTCCCTTGCTAACTTACAAGGAAAAGGATGAAACAAATTTTATTTTCTTTTTTTATAAAAGAGATAACTTACATTTAGGCACAATTGCAATCTCTTTTTCTCTATAACTTCTACCTTTCTATTCAGGATTGCCCTTTTCCAGTTCCTATACTTCCTTATTGCTTCCTAATAGTATTTCACTCATATTTTCCTTAAATTAATAACAATTTTTGGTACCAACTTTCCTTCCACTTGAGCCTCTTAACGACTAGTAAATCCTCCATCCTTTCCCTTCTCCTTCATTCATAACTCAATCACTATTCTCACTCACTATCAAAGGGATTAAGGAAACTATTTTTAATATAAATCCTCAACAGTCAAGCTTCAACTTAAAAGATGTTAGGACCTAAAATTAGTATAAGTGGTTGTTTCTTAATGATATCGAAATCACAATGATATCACATATGCAAAAAGTACTATATTTAGGGTAAAAGATAATAGACTCCTTTATGGTTTAACAAAGTTTAATTGAATTTTCTATTTCAATATTTTGCAACCTAGTCATTTTGGATCTTTTTACTTTATTGAATATAGAAAATTTATCATCCTGTTTATGTTTTAAAAGGAAAATGACTGGATTTTCATGCATGACATGGTGGCAATCAAATGCTATAACTAAGACTTCTGAATATGAATTTATATCAATTTGCGTACTACTTTGAAATTCAATGTCTTTTTTGCTTTGTTTTGGTTATCTTATTTGACCGTCAGCTTTTAGGTGTTGCTCCTTCATCATTTCCTTCATGTACTTCAGGAAGATCCTTCTATGTGTAGGTTAAGGTAAATGATTTTGTTATTTACTAAGTTTTTATGTACTTGGTTTAATTTGGGTTTTTTTTTGCGGTTTGAACTTCCCATTTGAACTTTTTGCATTTTTATGTAAATGGCCTGTACCAACTGAAATTTTTTGTGCTATGAACTGTGGTTTATCAATGAATTAATATAGGATGGGTTTGACTTATAGTTGCAAATATCTTAATTATGTCAATCCATTATTTCATTGATGCTCTTTGAAATAATTGGGTTATGTTTACTTTTCATATGTGAATCTTTACATGCATCTTTTTTAATATAACACTAATTTTATTCTAAACATACTAGATAATTTGTATATGTTACAATAAATTTATTAAAATAAGTATTCATATTTTTATGAATACTTATTTTATTTGACACTAGTACATATACTATTTAGGTTAAATATCAAACTTCTACACTTTAATTCTCTTCTAACATATATGATTACAAACAAAA
>JANJEY010000235.1:64548701-64559030 GCA_024703695.1 Erythroxylum cataractarum
AAAATCTGGATCTGCAGGAAACTTTCAAAATTTTCAAATCATATCTTTTGCTCCCGAACTCTAAATTTGACAAATTTGGTCTCTATGGAAAGCTTGAAGGAAGATCTACAACTTCCATATAGAACTCAAAGATCAATTTCATCTCTAAAGGGGTCAAAAATTCAGTCAAAGGTACTGCCCCAATTTAATATATCCTTAAACAAATGGCAACTTTGAAAATTCATATCTTTCAACTCCAAAATCCAATTATGTCATATTATATATCGATGTAAAGCTTGGAAAGTACTATACAACTTTCATGAAGGACATAAAAATCAATTTGACCTCTAAGGAAGTCAATTTTTCAGTCAAACGTTCTGTCCTATAATAATCATGCTAAAACCATAACATAAACTTGTAAAAATCATAACTTATTATTCCTTGATCGAAAAATTGCATATTTATGTCCAAATAAAGATCAAATGAAATCATTCAACTTTCATGAAGAACTTCAAGGCTCAATTTACCTCTAACTACGTAAATTTTCCAGTCAAAGTTTCAGTCCTAATAACACACTTAAACTTTGGCTGTTCATAACTTTTACTCCCGATATCGAAAACTTGCAAACTTTATGGAGATAGAAAGCTCTTAACTGGAGCTACAAGTTTCAAGAAGACCTTTTTCTCAAATTTTGCCTAAATCAAAAGTCAACTCTCAAAGGCCAAAAAGTCAAACTTTTCATATTTTCATACTTTTTCTTTTTAGTTCGTGTTTTTCAACTCTATTTCCATCAACACATTCACTTTTGAATATTTCTTATTTTCACTCAAAAATCGGGGTCCAACATTAAGCATGTTTATTAAGTGTAAAATTGTGTGATTATTGACATATACTACTATTGCACATGTGGAGTGTGTTTTTAAGTGTCAAAGAGATACCATTACTGACTTAAATAATGTGTGTGGTTGCATTTTATAGTACCAATGCCTATGTATGAATTATGTGATATATGATTTCTTTGAAGCATATTGGGGTATGTTATGAGGCCTATAAGGGGGTGTTTTTTCTTAATTTAATGTATGGAGTTTGATGGTTTGTCAGGTCCTTTAAGTTATTTTCTTAATTATATAAGTTTAGGAAGTTGTAAGGCTTAGTTCAATGGTGAGGTTGTTTGGTTCAGACTTTTCATTAGATGATGGGCTACCATAAGCCTAGTCAAGTTAGATAATGCCCATAGCATGACATAGTGTTATCAATGCTCTACGCTTAAGATTATAAGTAGGGTCTTATAAAGTAATTAAATAACTTGTGTTAGATACAATTTTTTTATTTATGACTTTACAAAAGAATTATTTTATTTTTTAAGTTTATATAAAAAGTTTCTTTTAGATGTTATACTAAGCATGGTTTGGTGGGTATTACGCATCTTAGAGTATCATTGAAAGTATGTAAACTTTATATAATCCTATGAACTAAGAGATTCAATGTCATTAGGGAGACTAGACATGATAAATATGGAGTAAGACATGAGAGCATTGGGTTTTAGTGTTCTTAGATGATGTGAATGAAAATATTCCAATGGAAAGGGAATTTTTAAAGTTGTTTCTCAAGGACTTCCTAAGTTTATTGCCTAAAAGGGGGATGGAGTTTGGGTTTAAGATTACTTTATGTTCTAATTCAATTACCAAGGCTCCTTATGAAATAAACCTACAAGGCTAAAGAAGCCGAAGGAGAAACTATAGAAATTATTAGACAAGAGTTAGAGTAAACTGATTTTTTCTTATTATGTTGCATAAATTTTATGAAGAATAAGATGGCTCTGTAAGGATTCATGTTAGCTATAAAGATTTGAATATAGTGATGTTGAAGAACCATTATTCTTATCCTATAGTAAACAATTTATTTACCAATTATATCTATAGAGATAAGGTACCCTTTAATCGAGCTACTATTAGGTAAGGATCAAGACTAAAGATTTTATGAGGATAACTTTAAAACTCGTTACGACCATTACAAGTTTATGACGATGCTATCTAGAATAACTAATGCTCCTACCATTTTTGTGAATATGATGAAGTGAGTTTTCAAGCCTTTTTAGATCATTTTATAGTAGATTCATATATGATATCTTGGTTAATTCCAAGAGTGATGAGTTGTATATGAAGCATTTAAGGATCGTATTATAGACTTTGAGGGAGCATCAATTATATACCAAGAAGAAATATGAGTTGTAGTTGAAAAATGTATTATTTCTAGGCATATTACTAAATTTAGCAATGGAAAAAAATTTCCTGATGAAATTAAAATTTTCGTAAGTAATTTGGGAAATTTTACCTTTACCTATACCTATGGTACCATTTTTTCTGTTGGTAATTTTAGCTACGAAAATTCCATCACAACAAATTCCCACTAGAATTTACAGTTGATAATCTATTTTTTTCTACATTTAATTTCTCTAAATAATATAATCTTGATTGGTAATATAATATAAAAATTGTCCTGATTGATAATATAATATAAAAAATTATAATGTATAACAATAAGTATCTTGAAAATGTATATGATTACTGTAAATTAAGAATTCAACATAAAAGTAGCAAAGCATAAAATAAAATCCATTTAAGTATCAAATTATTATAAATTTAAACTATGTAGTTGGTGAAGGCGGATGATCTGACTGTTGCGATGAGGTGTCGCCTCTTTCCTTTAACTCTTCCAGCTCATTACGGAGCTGGGTTATGTACTCCAATGACTATTGCAATTGGGTTGCCAACATCTTCACTGTGCTCTCATACTGAACGACCCTCTCATTGGATGTGGATCGCCTACTATATCTAGCTATACTGGATGTAGAGGATTATAAGTAGTATGTGTTTTCAAAAAACCTAAGCCGAAAATTCTTCCACGGTAATCCCTACCACCAGCTGCATCAAGATATGTATGACTCTCATCAACAAGTTCAGAGTTCTGAGACTACCGTTCAATGCTTTCTTGTATTTTCTCATATCAATATAATTGTTTATATTAATAAGCGATAATTTTTAAATAATATTATTTATCAAATTAATATTAAAGTATAAATTTTACATACATTAATGAAGGTCATACCATCACGTTTCTTAGTTTGAGTGTGTAAAAAGAGCTGACGTAATGCAGGCTTCATGTCCCTACGTTTCTTGCATTAGAATAAAGTATTATACGTGAACAACAATTTATAAAAATTTTACCAGAGTTTCCTTTATTTTTATGATATTTACCCCTGTTAAACAAAAAAAATCTTAACAACACAGCCATTCACGACAATAGACATTTATAAAATTATCATTATCCATAATACACATATATTTTCATTATAAATTTCATACATCAAATTATATTGAAGTCTAATTGGTAGTAATTAGGGCAAAAATCAGAATATAAGTGTAAAGTTTAGATAATTACAAGTTTTTATGTATGCTCTTGGTGGGTCATAGATCCTCCAGTGTGTACATATAGACTCTCTCCCTCCAGTCCTACCTATTTGTTTATAGAACTGTGCTCTAAAATGGAGATTGCCTCAAGTGTTGCCCAGTACTGCTTCTAACGACTCCATATTTCTTCATATATATAAGGAGGTTGTACATCATTCTTGTGTATCAAACCAACAAAGTCTCTATAATGTTTATGGGCACGCCTGTACCATGCGTTATAAATGACATCATCAAATTTTGAATCCCAATTTTTTTTTGTGAAAAATTAAAAAGAAAAACATACTACAAGTACTTGTAAAGTACAATATTTATGTAATTAATGTATAAAATTAGATAAAATAAAAGGATTAAATAATTTATTTTTTGTAGCATAAACTCCTAATAATAAAAATCTTTTGTCCCCTAAGAGATATTCTTCCATATATAATTCTCAAGTTCTATCTTCTCCTTAAACTTGGATGAGATAATTCTAGAGTACGTTCCAGACAAAACCAACCTACTATATAAGCTATTTTATATCATTTTCATTTAACTTATAACTTCAGTATAAACCTATGGTGTTATCACATATTACAACATTTTCAGAATTTCACTCATAGATCATTGACAATTGTAATGTATATTCATCAACTCGTTTAGCTCCAGGCTAGAGGCTACCTCCTTCATCCACAACATCTACGCCTGATATCTCTATCGATATAGATTTAGATTCAAGTATGGGAGTAGATGTTGCATTGCGAGTATCTAATAGTCTAAATGTAATAGGGGTGGTGTATGAAGTAGTAGTAGTTAGGGAATGTGACTCTATAGGGACTGTAGGAGGGGAAAGTGATGCCTCATATAGATGTTCACGAGCTAGATGTGCAGCACCTGATTTTGTAGCATCTATAGAATATGACGCTTCACCTGGACATGCACTAGCTCCTCCAAATGGTGATAACTTAATCCTTGGCTGCAACATATCCTTTTTCCTCTTCTATGACATATTTTTAACCTAGAATTCACATTTTATTGATTATTCCACTATTAGACCAATATAAATTAAATATGTAAAAGTATATTATTGATATAGTAATAAATTTATTCATATAATATTCTATTATTTACACAAATTAATCGTTATCATCACTTAAATGTAAATCAAAATCATAATCTTCTTCTTTTTATAAAGAATTAGAATCAAAATTAGGCTCTTCTTTAAATCTCTTGCTCTTTATAGATTCCCCATCCTTTCTAGATGAAATTTCAACATATTCATTATTTAGATTGTTTAAAGGTTCATTCTTGTCATATGTTACACATGCATTTATTTTATGAACATCTTCCTGAAACGCTTCACTTTCAATTCTCTTTTTTTTTTCTCCTTTTTCATGTAATTCAAAAATTCCTCTAGGTTTTACTTTACAAATGGCCAACCAATCTGAGTTATCTCGTTTTAAGCTGGGAAAAGGGATATAATACACCTAGGTCGCTTGCATCACCAACATGAAAGGTTTAAATTGTCTAAATCTTCTTTATTGGTTGATTTCAATTATATTGTATCGGCTATATACTTTTATTTCAACATTAGGCATTGGATCAAACCATTCACACATAAATATCATACTTCATTTTATTGGCAATGTGGAGTACTCAATTTCATGTATCTCAATAATTTACAATTTTAATCCATCAATTCTCCCTATATGTAAACCCTACTATTTACTATTGCCATGCTATGACCATAATGTTTTGTATGAAATTTGTATTCATTAACAAAATAGACTCGATATGATTTAACAATTTGCAAAGGTCTTTTTGCAAGATCACATATGAACTTGTTATCTATTGTATTTATTGAGGCCTAAATCAAAAAAATCATATTAAGTAGTATAATGTCATTTAAACACTTTGAAATGATAATTAAACCATTTTAATTATTACAAGTCAAAACATACATATTTCTCGAACCATCGAGGAAAGTAGCTTTCAACTTCTTTATTGATATCATCATGTGTTTTCTGGGCATTAGCTGGCGTAAACATTCCTTGTATAATCTAAAATTATTATTATGTTTTTTAGTTGTGAACATCACTCACCTTGAAAACCTAAATAATCAATTTCAAAGTTAACTTATATTTATTGCACAAAAGGTTGAACTTTTTGGCAATTCAATAAAATGTAACCATGGGTAGTCTTTATTTCTTCTTCTGTTAACATTTTTCTTATTAAGCTTCCATATGTTCGTCCAGGATACGTGAAAATGGATAAGTTATCATCAATATCACCCGTTTCAACCTCATCATCATTACGAGGAACTTTTCTTTCTCATGTTTACATATTTAACTCAAATATTATGAAGAAAATGTACTTGCTTCCTTTATTAAATAAGCATTACATATCAAACCTTCAACTCTAGCCTTGTTTTTAACATGTTTCTTCAAGTGATGCAAATACCTACATTACAAATAGGATTATTACAATTACTGATTAAAGCATACTATAAGTTTTATTTAAATATTAACTATAATTACATCTCAAATGGATACATCCATTTATATTGAACTAGATCAACAAGTTTAGCCTTGTGTGTTAAATATATGGGTATATGCTCTATACAGTTAAAGAATTTTGGAGGGAAAATCCCTTCTAATTTGCACAAGATAATTGGAATTTCTCTTCTAGTTTTTCCACTTCAGCCAACTTTATTTCAAATGATGTTAAGCTTTTGAAAAAAAACTTAATTTTATTATAGCTTCCTAAACCTTATTGAGTAATAAGTGCAATTAGAATTATCCTTTGCATAAACACATAATAATCATAATTTTCATCCAAAAAAATTTGTACTTCATTATGTCTACACACCTTGCCAGGTTTAAAACATAACCATTAGGAAACTTTAGACCTTTCAATCATTCACACAAAATTTCCTTTAATTTTTATTTAAAGTGTAACACGCTTTCGAATATTTGCTCGTGTAAAGATCTTTACTCATTCTTTCTATAAAAAAGTAGCTTCCTAAACCTTATTCGGTAATAGCTCCTGAAGTGCAATTCAAATTAGCCTTTGCATAAACACATGATAATCATAATTTTCATCCCAAAAAATTTGTACTTCCTTATGTCTACACACCTTGCCAAGTTTAAAACATAACCATTAGGAAACTTTAGACTTTTCAACCATTCACACAAAATTTCCTTTAATTTTTTATTCAAAATGTAACACGTTTTTGGATATTTGCTCGTGCAAAGATCTTTACTCATTCTTTCTACAAAAAAGTTTCAAATCAGCTTGTGATTTTTCATTATCCTTTATCCTCCCTTCAATGTTCATTACGATGTTGAACAAATTGTCAAAAATATTTTTTCAATATGCATCACATCTAGATTATTATGTATAAAATTAATTTTCTAATATGACAAATCCTAAAAGATATTTTGTTTTCTCCAACCGAAGTTTTTACTAATGCTTCTATTAGCTTCTTCATTTTAAAGTTCTGTAACATTTAGCAACCATAATTCATCAATCTCCTACAATATTTCTTCATCAGCTTTATGAGGGGGAGGAGTTGTTGTACCATCCTATTCTTAATAAAATTTTATTTATTACATCTAAATGGATGATCTGGAGGAAGAAACTTCCTGTGGATGTCAAAATAAGATGTTTTGCCCCCGTTAGGAAGACAAAATGCATCTGAATCATTGTTTGAGTAAGAGCAAGCCAATTTTCCTACTGTGCTCCATCCAGAAAATATAGCATACATAAGCAAATCACTAATAGTTCATATCAAAGTTGCTTTTAACAAAAAAAATTTGTTCAAAAGAAACATCATATGTCTACACACCAAATTCCCAAAGATGATGCAATTGAGATACTAATGGTTCTAAGAATACATTAATTTAGGCCCTGGAACTGTCAAGAACATATATGCATCATTCATACTCATCCATGGAGGCAAATTATAAGGAGTAATTATAGTTGTTCATGATGAATATTATTAGCTGAATTGACCAAAAGGTTGGAATCTATTTGTCGATTATCCCAACCTAACATTTTTACTTTTAGCTGCAAACTCTGAATAGGTGTTATTGAAATATTTTCATGTACATTCATCTAATGGATGGTTTATTATTCCATCTTCTTATTTATATTTATTATGTCATCTCATGTGAGATTCAGTAACATCAGAGGCATATAGTCTTTAAAGTTTTGGATTTAGCGTGAAATAATACGATTGTTTCCAAGCTACTAATTTCTGCTTTATAATATACTTTCTTGGTTTGAACCTAGATTGATCACAAAATTTGTACTATTGTAATTCCACATTCTCTCCCCAAAACAACATACATTCTAAATTGCAACAATAAATTTTCTCATCGAACAAACCAAGACCCCTAATAAGTTTCTTCATATTGTAAAAAATTATTAATCATTTTATGATCAGGAGGTAATGATTCATTATACCAAGCAATAAATTTATCCAAACTTTGATAAAAATATTCCCTTTAGACATTATGTTCAATATTCAAGCAATTGAAGATAATTGAGTCATGGTCTCACAAGTTGGCTATAATTCTTGGTAAGATGATTTTAGTAAGACTACAAACTTTTTTGCATTTTGGTTTGGGTCTTCTTCAAGACTTGTTATTTGCCTAAAAGGTAAAACCAGCTACATCATAAACCATTTGGGTGTAAGGATTTTAAGTTGTACCCACATTATTTGTTATAAATCCATTTCCCCCTTCAAATCATCTACATTTATTGATGATTTTACTTCATTACCCCTTGAGATGCTAAAAATTAATGGCTTCCTATGTTGTGTCTACACAAAATAATTTGGAATAAACCCTTTTTCTTAACAAATGTATATTCACTTCATCAATAGGAAGAAAATGAATATGTTCACACTTTTTACATGGACATCTGAGTTTTGGACCTTCTATATATGTAGGTTGAGAACATCCATAGTCAGTAAAAACTTGAACTCCCTCAACACTCTCAAGATTAATGAAACCATCCAGTGTTAATTGTCTATACATCCAAGATCTATAAACATTACTCATTTATGCAAAATTGTTATTTAAAAAAGTGATTTTATAGTTAGATATAATAGCCATTGCGGTAGTATCAATATTAATCTTATAGAACATTTATTCTTTAGTTTACACATTAACAATAGCATAAGAAGAAAGCATTTTACTATAGCATATGCATAAATATCTGTAATGTTAGATGATAGGGAGTTGTTTGTGCATGAATAAATCATCCTTATTCTTCTAAGCAATTATCTAAGCATTACATGATCGAGAGTTTACTTGTACATAAACAAATCATGCTTTGGAAAAATTAAATGAAAACCCATTTCAAAGAGTAACATTAATAAACACATACATTAAGAAATAAATTTGAAAAAAAGAAAGCAAAGTGAGTACCTTTATACTCTAGAATGGAGAAAAAATGCCCAGGATAGAAGTTGCAACAAATCCCTGATAGCGACCAACATAATATGATTTATAATGAGATAATCTTATGGTTCAATAATAATGTCTTTGTAGAATACAAGTACTAAATTCACATGATCATTCTTGTATGCATACTTTCAATAAATAACAAGAAGCTTAAATATAAAAAATAACATATGAATGATTTTAGATTGTCAACATAAACAATAATATTTTGTTTAATCATGGTACCCAGAAATGTCAATTCCTTTGACATGTTTATTATATTTTTACGGATAATCCTTTTGTTAATGGATTCACAATAATAAGATTTAGGCTAATATGTTTGATGACACTCTTTGTTTATGAACTCCTTCTTTAATGATAAAGTGTTTTATTTTTATAGGCTTAACACCTTTAAAAACATGTATTTTTCAAAAAGAAAAATACTATGGTATTATCAAAATAAATTTTTAGTGATTTGACAACAATATTGACAACTACATGTTCTAAAATAAAGTTTGGTTCTTCTCAACCAATTGAAATGTGCATATAAACTCCAAAAGTAGCTATTAATATATTGGCCCTTGGGTCTTAAAGAACTATAACTAGTTGTCAAAATCCATTGTCCACCATAACCTTTTCTCTAAATCTAACTCTTATAAGAGTGCCCAATCTACATATCTCACCACCTCAAATTTATTCTATTGAAGAGTTTGATATTAATTTAATTGAAGCTTAGTCATGAAATGGAGGAGCAAATGATCAAGTTACTCTTTAAGTGGCATATTAGTTAAGATATCCATAATGGGTGGGTGATGGGCTTGAGATATATAAGAGAAACCTCCTATGAGGTGGAAGTCATATCTCTTTGCTGCTTATGGCGGGGCTACTCTTTATCCCACCTATGTTATACCATAGTCATTGTACATCTCATTATAGACTTATAGTTAGTAGTTAACTTGGAAAGGGAAAATTTTGACCATAATCATAGTTTAAATTGAGTTCATTATCAATGTTTTAAAAACCGAACCGGACATTGAACCAGTTGAAAGAAAGGTTTAAGGTTTAGAGGTTCAACCGGTAGTGAACCGTTAAAAAATTCGTATATAATAAATAAGAAGTAAAACTTATAAGAATAAGTAAAAATAAAACATTTTATTGAAATAAAAATACACCAATGTCTATTATTATATAATAAATAAATATAAGTCTAATATAATATTAAAATAACAATAGAAATCAAACTTGTATTTCTGAAGGAGGTTGTGTCTAATCATCGTCAAAAGCTCCAAATTCCCCAACGCTATTTAAAGATTCGTAAACTACACTTTCATCTAAAGTATTTGCATCAACTTCTTCTCCTACATTAAAATAAATTAAAAATTAGTAATGTATGAAATTATTCTCAATTGTAAACTTGTAATACAGTATAATTTTAACTTAAATATGATCAAAAT
>JANJEY010000235.1:64703584-64714808 GCA_024703695.1 Erythroxylum cataractarum
TTCGGGAATGTCCCGGAACTAAAAATTTTAAATTCCGCACTGTGGGCATGTGATGCTCACCCCGGGATGTTCCTACATGGGGGTCCTCACAGACTAGATAAGGTCTATTTAACAGACCTAAAGTTCGTCTAACGGACATAAGGGATACCCAAGCCCCTCCAAAGCCTCTCCAATGATTCCTACATCCATTCTATCATTACTTTCACTCATAATCTTCCCAAATACACTTCTCCTAATGGAAAAATACTCCTTAAACATTCAATTACCAAAATGATTTCATAAATCTCACAAATATCGACTTAAATGATTCATATCATACATCAAATTCCCAGCCTTCACCATAGCTGTTATGATATACATCCTATGTAGCATTACCAACTTATAATCCTCATATCTCTCAACTCCGATATCCAAATTTTACATACTTTATAACGTTGGAAAGCTAAAAGTATAAGCTACATCTTTCCAGAAGACAACTTTGTCTTTTCTACCTAGATTAATACAATTTTTCCCCTAAATTTAGAACACAATTCCTATGAAAAACTTGAAAATGCAATATAAAGACTTGGGAAATCATGAAAAAAACACAATGCATATATATTTCAAAACATCAAAGATAAGAGTTTTACAACACTTTAGTGGGAATTTCAAGCCACCTTACATTATAATCAAAAAATACAAACTATACAAGAACAATAATTGCTCAAAATCTGACTAAAACCTTGTTTTACATAATCTAGCTTCAAAAACAAAATATGTAAATTGGAGTGATGCTTTGACTCTCGACTTGATCACTCGATATCTTGCTCATCACCTGAGAATGGGGGGAGTGAGCTCAAAAGCTTATAGGTAACAGTTTTATAATCGGTAATAAGCAAAAATCATTTAAAACCTGCATGATCTTAGCAAATTCTCATTGAATCATAAAACACGAAATTCTCAACTTATCAAGCCAATTCACAACTCACTTAAGTCATACATCCATCAAACTTCCCAATACACCATAATCAATTAAACACGTCGGAATGGTTTGGGTGGTTTCATAACAGAACGTACTATACATTTCTCATAAGGGTCCTATGTAGCCGTGAATAGAACGTACTATCGCAATCTTACAAAATGGTCTTGCGTAGTTGTGAACTTATGGGAGTCCGTGAAGGAGCTCCATGTCATTTGTAGGCAGGCGGGAGAAGTTTTTTAGTCTAATTGCACTTGATAGACAGAACAGACCACCACAAACCCACATAACATGTTATTCGTAACTTGAAAACCAATTGCCCAAATGGCACATTTTGAAAACTTGTCTTTCATGAGCATGAGATATTTCATATGCAATTCCATCATCATTTCACACTTCACCTACCAAAATCCTATACCAATCATATAGTCATTTTCCAAATCATTCAAAAGCAACAAATATTACCATTATGAAGCAATTTAAAATTATTCTCATGTCAGCTCATAAGTCATTCATAAAATTCACATACAAAAACATGTGGCACATTCTCAAAGCATTTAAAGAACAATAAATGCAAATTTTTAAGGTAGTTAGAAATCGTTTAATTCCATTTATTTGAAAGAAACTTTAGTGTCTTATTAACTCAACTATAAAATGCCACCCACCTTAATTTCCTTGCTTGAAAACTTGCTCCAGGATGTCTCTCCTCTTGCCTCTCTCGCCTCCCTTCAACATTGAAAAATCCCCATTCAAAATGAATTCCAATTAGAAAACCCAAAGAAACCTATGCATGAAATTTATCCTAGAATACTTAAACCCATGCATTTCTTAAGCTCTTTATACCAAAATCCTTCCAAAAATTCAAAAGATTAAACATAAACTTACCTTGAATCTTCACCAAACAATGAATTTCTTGGCTCTAATGGAAACTCTAATCTTCCTCTTCCTTTTTCCCTTCTTGCACCACCTCAAAATCCCTCTTAAAGGTTAAGAAAAATTGAAACCTAGCTCAACTCTCCTTTTTCTCTCAGCCCACGAAACTCTCTCTCCTTTCTTTCTTATTTTTGTGTTTTTTCTCTCCTTTCATTCTTCACTAATGTTTTTCTCTTCTAAAACACAAGCCAACAATTTCTTCTTCCTATTTTGCCCTTCCTTCAAAGTCTTAAGACTTTCCCACTTAAGTGATCTTCCAAAAATGCCCCTCATGCAAAACTTACCACCTTAAATTTTTATTCAGATTACCTATGTCATAAAATCCTACTCATGTTAGTATGCTAATTAATTCTAACATAAATTAATCTATCAAGGCCCCAAAATTAATCTAATCATGTTTATCCATCAAGAAAGAAAATTTCAGGGGCCGACAATAGTGGACTTTAACTTCCATTGATTGAAACATTTTTTTGCGGTATTGATGTCTTTCCTTTTTGTGCAACTATCTTTATCTTCTTTGTCCTTTTTTCTTTAGGAATCATCTCTTCATGAAACAATTTATTTTTATAAATGGGATCCTTAATAGCATCTTCAATCACAGGTGCTTTGCCTTTCTTTATTACTTCCCTTTTTCTTTTTTGGATTCTTCTTCCTCTTTCTTTTCAACATCAGTGGCTTCTTTTTGTTCAGAAATTTTCTTGGCTTGCTTTGCAAAATTTCCTCTATTCCTTGGTCGTCTAATCAACCTAGCAGGTTCTTCATCTAAATCATTGTCATTTGCAATACAATATACTTCAGCCACTTTCTTATCTTTAGAACTAGTTTTAGGAAGTGTGGAAGTTTTTGGAGTAAGAATGGGTATAGATAGATGGGTGTTTTTGATACTTGGGGTTTAAAGGAGATAGGTTCAATAACATGAGCTTCACTATGGCTATCAATATAAGTTGGGTTTTTCTTTCATCCTTTTGTTTTGGTTCGTGTCATTGTAAAAATGATGGGTAAGGTTTAGAAGACTTGAGATGAAAATAGAGAGTTAAGAGAGTAAAGAGTGGCACTTCAAAGAACAATGAGGATGAGTAGAAAAGAGAGGTTTGCTTCTAGTATGTTAAGCGATTTTTAAGAGTTGATCTCGTGTGAAGATGAACAATCATACACCAATGCAGGAAGTGTGATCATTTGTCTATCTTCTGTTAATCCCGTATAGCTGCTTGTCAAAAATACACGCGTGTCTTTAAAAGCTAAAATGACAAAACAAAATAAATTACCTTTTTAGGAAACTTGTAATCTGCTCTAATAAACTGAAAGGAGCCTTCTAATGGAATAAAAAGTCAAGAAAAAGGTATGTTGGATGCGGCTTCAAGAAGTTCTTTGATTGAGCTCACAAATTTGGAGGCATGGGATCTAATTAAGAAGATGGCTTTAAATCACCAACAGTATAGTGTCAGAGACACTAGAGGTGTACATAAGTTAGGAGCTCCAACAGCTCATTCTAGAAGAATGGAAAATCTGCAATCTAAGGTTAACTTTGTAGAAAGTAAAGTGACTTCGCAGCTATCCTTCATCACTGCAGAGTTGAAAAACATGAGGGTGCATTGTCCAACATCTTCTATGGATCTTACTGCACCTAGTTGCGATACTTGTGGGTCAGTAATGCATATCTCAAGTGTTTACCCCAGTCATTATAAAGAGGTGTCTGCTATTTATCAGGGTCGGCCCAATCAAAAATGAGATCCCTATTCCAACACCTATAATGAGGGATGGAAAGCAAATACTAGACTCAGTTAGAGAAATGAAGAAGGAAGAGGTCCAAACAGATTTCAACAAGGTGGAGGGGCTAGTTCTTCCACAAACTAGTTCCACAACCAACAATAAGCTCTAACTGTCCCACTAAAGGAGGACACTAATCAACTTCTACATAACATGATGGCATTGATGAAGGAGGAGAGGACTTCGAATAATAACCAGTTTAATGCCATAGCCTCTCTGATTCAACAAGACTCTTCTAAAAATGTTGCTCGGTTCAATGCTCTAGAGAAGAGAATGGAGCAATGGGAGATGAAGGCTAAGACTATCAACTCGTACGTCACTCAACTATCCAACAATATGAGTGAGAACCAAGCTAGGAGCAATGGAACTATTCCATCCAATACTATTATGAATCCCAAGATTTTGAATGCCATATCTCTTCGAAATGGGAAGAAAGTGAGATTCAGCAATCAAGATGAGGGAGTAGATGAAGAGGAGATTAAGTGTGAAGAATTGCCTTCAATAACTACAAAAGTCAAGAATTCTGAAAGCTCCAAGGAGAGAGCACTTTTAACTAAAAAGGAGTCCAAATATTTAAAGAGTAAGGAAACAAATTCTAAAAGTAACCAGAAATCAAGCAAGCATGGAGCTTATGAAGCCAATGATAAGGAGGTAAATCTTAAAGAATTTCCTTTTCCTAATTCGTATTTGCTGAGCAAAAGGATGACTAATACTAAACATGAGAAAGATATCATTGATTTGTTTGGTAGATTAAAAGTCAATATCCCTTTGCTTGACCTTGTGAAAAGGGTTCCTGCATATGCTAAGTACCTTAAAGACCTGTGCACCAACAAAAGGAAGTTCAGACCAAATGAAAGAGTGCAAGTTAGCTCAAATGTGTCCGTATTATTTAAACCCCAAATTTCCATAAAATGCCACGACCCTGGATCTTTCACTATTCTGTGCACCATAGGTAAAGTTACCATAGGGGGCCTTATTAGATCTGGAGGCAACCATTAATGTTATGCCTAAGTCTGTCTACATATTATTGGGAGTCAAGAGTCTTAAGTCTACATTTGTAGTTCTACAATTGGCTGATAGGTCTCTTAGGCATCTTGTGGGAAGTATAGAGGACATTTTAGTCCAGGTTCAGGGTTTGGTCTTTCCCGCTGACTTTTATGTGCTTAACATGTCTTCTACAGTTGTGCAGAATACTACATTGATTTTTAGTAGACCTTTCTTAAGGACTGTTAGTACTATGATTAGCATAAAAGAAGGTACCATCACCATGGAGTTAGGAGATCAAAAAGTGTGCTTTAACATGTACAAAGCAATGAAACATCCCCACGAGGATTATTCACTTTTAGGAGTTAACATGCTTGATATTGCTAATGATGATACTTGCTCTAATTTTTAATTTAAAGAGGATTCCTTTGATTATGAGTTACATTCACTTGATTTTTCTAACTCACATGTGATTTTAACGCCTTCTATTGTCAGTGATGACCCTTGTTGGGAAAGGTTTTTTGTTAATTTTTTAGGTGATTTCGGCATTATGGAGACTGACACCGATCAACAAATCAATGAAGGTATTTTATCTCAACAAAAGTGTCTAATTGAAGGGATGCATAAGGATTTGGCCCAGGTAGTTGCCGCCATAGATCAACGTGAGATGGGTTCAACGTCTAGAGTAGAAGGAGATTGTAAAGCCAACCACATGGAACCTAAACTATCATTTGTTAAAGGAAAGGGGAGTAATATTTTCTCTCTTGAACTAAATTGATCCCTTCTATGTGCAACCTCCAGTGATTGAGTTGAAACCCCTACCCCCTACTTTAAAGTATGCCTTTCTTGAGTCTAATGAGCGATTACCTGTTATAATTGCCAATACCCTGTCTCACGATGAGGAAGAGAGACTCCTTGCTATTTTGAAAGAGCATAAGAGGGCTATAGGGTGGACTTTAGCAGATATACCTAGAATTTGCCTAGCTATTTGCACATATATAATCATATTGAGTGAGGGTTCAAAATTTGTGAGACAGCCCTAAAGGAGACTAAACCCACTTATCTTAGACGTGGTTAAGAAAGAAATCACAAAACTGTTGAGTGTTGGGATCAAATATCCCATATCTTGAATGAAGCCACACAAAAAGATGATTAAATGAATTAAATGAAGCCACACAAAAAGATCATTTCCCTCTTCCTTTTATTGACCAGATGCTTGAAAGACTTGCAGGCAAATCACATTATTGTTTTCTATGTGATTTCTCTGGGTACTTTCAAGTACCTATTACACCAGAGGACCAAGATAAAACCACTTTTACATGTCCTTTTGGTACCTTTGTATATCGAAGGATGCATTTTGGTTTATGTAATGCTCTAGGAACTTTCCAATATTGTGTGATGTTTGTTTTTTGTGAATTTTTAGAAGAATGCATGGAAGTCTTTATGGACAATTTCACAGTTTATGGTGATCCTTTTGATACTTGCCTATCTAGTCTTGCAAAAGTTTTAAAAAGGTGCATTGAAAAGAATTTGATTTTGAACTTTGAAAAATGCCATTTTATGGTTAATGAAGATATAGTGGGTATAGTGCTAGGTCATTTGATTTCTAGTAAGGGGGTTGAAGTTGATAAAGCTAAGATTAAGTTTATATCTTCTTTGTCTTATCCTGCCTGTGTTAGAGATATAAGTTCATTTTTAGGTCACGCGGGATTTTATAGGCGGTTCATAAAAGATTTCAGTAAAATTGCATTACCTCTTTACAAGCTTTTACAAAAAGATGCAAAATTTGAGTTTGATGATTCTTTTATAAATGCCTTTGATAAATTGAAATCAAAACTCATTTTTCCTCGCATTTTTGTTGCTTCTGATTGAAACTTGCCTTTTGAGCTTTCAAGTGATGCTTCTAATTATGTTGTAGGAGTTATGTTAGGTCAACAAGAGGAGAAAATAGCAAGAGTTATCGCATATGCCTCGAAAACACTAGATCCAGCTCAAATCAACTATAAAACAACTAAGAAAGAGCTATTTACAGTAGTTTTTTCTTTAGAAAAATTTAAACCGTATCTGTTAAACTTTCATGTGACCATTTTTATTGATCATGCAACTATTCGATATCTCCTCAAGAAACCACAATTGAAGCCTAGATTGATAAGGTGGGCATTGGTTCTCCAATAATTCGATATTGAGATAAAGGATCGAGCTAGGGTAGTAAACCATATAACTGACCATTTGAGTAGGCTACCAGACGATACATAGGGAGTGGACTCTTCTGAACTAACTTGCAATTCTTTTCCTAATTCAGTTTTATGTGTTTTAGATTTTAAAGAACCTTGGTATGTACATATAGTCAATTATCTTATAACTGGACTAACTCCTCCTTTTATGTCTAAGGCATAGGCCCAAAAGCTAAAGAGAGAAGCTAGGCATTACATTTGGGATGCTCCTCGTCTATGGAGAATTTGTAGTGACCAGGTAATCCAAAAATGTGTGCCTAATGAAGAATTCAGTGCTATAATTTCAGCTTGCCATTCAATGTTTTGTGGTGGGCATTTCAGTGCAAGAAGAACATCTAGGAAAATTCTAGATTCTAGTTTTTATTGGCCTACCCTCTTTAGAGATTCATTTACCTTTTGTCGGTCATGTGACAAATGTCAACGTTTTGAAGGGCTAGGTAAACGGCATGAAATGCCTCAACAACCTTTATTATTTTGTGAAATCTTTGACTTATGAGGGATTGATTTCATGGATCCCTTTCCCCCATGTTTTGGCTTTTTGTATATCCTTTTAACTGTCTACTACGTATCAAAATGGATAGAGGTTGTACCCACTAAAAAAGATGATGCGCAAGTAGTGTCTAAATTTCTTAAGTCCAATATTTTTTTTCGGTTTAGGATTCCTAAGACTGTGGTTAGTAATAAAGGGACACACTTTTGTAATAGAGTCATTGATAACCTATTTTCCAAGTTTGGAAGCACTCACAATGTTTCCACTGCATACCACCCACAAACCAATGGCCAAGCTGAAATATCTAATAGAGAGGTGAAGCATATCTTGGAGAAGATGGTAAAGTCATCAAAGAAGGATTGGAGCCTACATCTAGAAGAAGCAGTGTGGGCCTATCGGACCACCTATAAATCCCCAGTAGGCATGTCCCCTTATCGTCTAATCTATGGAAAAGCTTGTCATTTTCCGGTGGAGTTGGAGCATAAAGCATATTGGGCAGTCAAGTGGTGCAACATGGACTTGGAATATTTAGGTATGGAGTGGAAGCTGCAATTGCAAGAGTTAGAGGCTAGAGGCATACGAAAATTTGTGCCTCTACAAGGAGAAAACAAAGTTGATGCACGACAAGATTCTCTAGAGGAAGAGCTTCAATGAAGGGGACAAAGTTCTATTATTCAAGGCTCATTTCACTTTTAAGCATGGAAAGTTCAACACTCGATGGGATGGGCCATACTTAGTCACTAAGGTGCACAATTTTGGTATGGTAGAGCTTTTACATGAAGAGACCGAAGCCAAACTCAAAGTGAATGGCCACGTATTGAAGCTCGATCATAAGAACCAGCAACCTCTGTAATCATCAGGTTGTTTCTCTCCTTCACTTATTTACTTACTTTTGCTCTATGACTGAGTATGACAATATTGTGGATGCATTAGTTTGTTGAATAAGGGGGAGAAACCAATTTAGTAGGACATTAGTTTAGCTTTTAGTTTTAGCTATTTTTCAATTCAATAATTCCTCTCCTATTTTATGTTTGCTGTGCTTTTTGGCTTGGTGCATGATACATCTTCAAGTTTGAGGAAATTGATGTGATTGATTGTATTGCACTTTGTTTTCATGAGCTATTATGGTGCCTAAAGACTTTTTATATGATTGATAGGATTGAATTATCTTATATTTTCTTATGTATTTTTATGTGATTTCAATCCTATTTTTAAGATAAAATGTTTAAATGGTGTTCAATTTGTATTTACTGCTAGGTTGGATATGTTGATATTTATTTGAGACCAAAAAGACAAAATTTTCTAAAGTAAATTGGAACACAATTATTTAACAAAGAAAAGGCACAAAATAAAAAAAGAAAAGAAAAAGAAGATTAAAACTTTGGTGGTCTATGTGCTGTGTGAAACGCAACAACGCAGCATTAAATGCATGCGTATGTTGCGTTTACACAATGTTAATGCAGCAACGCTACGTTTAAGCAACGTGACCCAAAACATGAGGTTTTAAAGAAGGAGCAACTTAATTGTCCCTTTAGACACTATAGGGGCACGGTGAAGGCAACTGTGCACAGGCGCAGACGTAGATAGCAAGCGTGAAGGGGGTTTTGTTAGATGGCTTAGTTGCTGGAGAAAGGCTTGGTGGCACAGGCGTGTAGAGAAGCTTGTAAGATTCAACAGTGAGAAGCTAGAGAAGAGTTGCGGCACAAGAGATTGGGAGGAGTGGATAGAAACATGGCCATTCAAACTTATTTGTCACATCATGAACAGTGGCATAGTTGGGCTGAAATAAATTAAGGGTTAATTAAGGGGTTTTTGGTTAGGGATTGGAATAGGGATTAAAGAATTTTTTGGGAAAGATCCATGAAGGGTTAGGCATCTCGATGCCAGTTCTGAGTTGACATTGACGCCGACGACCCAGGTTAAGTATAAGGGTTAGGCATCTCGATGCCAGTTCTGAGGTGACATCGACGCCGACGACCCAAGTTAAGTATTTTTTATAATTTTGTTGTTTCTTTCTCTTATTAGGAATTGATTATGTTATCCTATTTTAATTGATTTAGTTATTATGTACGGATAATCGGATTTTCATTATTATTGGGTTATTTGCATATGAACCCATTGGGTTCATTGAATCATTAATTGCAAAACCATTGCTAGAATTTTGATATAATCCATAATTATTATGTTGAAATTTATGTGTAGCGACTAATGATTTATAATCATTAAGGAAAACATGAACTAGGTTAAATAACCCATCATATGTGGTTATTGCCTTGATTAATCGGTTTTTTTAATTCATAATGCTTTTGCCTAATTAAATCTAGAGATTGTATCCTAGGTCATTCGGTAGTTAGGTTTAATTAACGATCATATATTGATTAAACAAAACCTAAGGGAAAACTTAGGTTAGTTATTAACTCACAAGTAATGGTTACTAGGAGAGGTTAAAGAACAACAAATTAATGAAATATGCTTAATTAGGATATAGATTGAGATTGAACTAAAGAACCGAGTTCCTACCAAATTCCCCACCTTATCATTTTTTGCATGTTTTCTTTAATTTTTTTATTGGTTAGTTTTATTTTATTTTCTTATTCCAAAAATCCAAAACCTCTCATTAAACCTAAACACCGGTTAATTTCATTTCATAAACTTTACACACTCTCTGTGGGATCGACCTAGACTCGCCACTACTATAGTAGTAATCTAGTTTTTTTTTTTACTAGCATAACGACTCGCAGTCAAATTTTGACGCCGTTGCTGGGGAGTGCGGTGTTTTAGTTTTTTGTTATTTAATTAGTGTTCTATATATATTTGTTCGAAATTGATTTCTTTTTTATTATTTTGTGATCTTTTATTTTTGTTTCGTGTTTGAAAAAAAATTCGATATGGATGAAAGTAATTTCTTGTATAACTCATATTCTCAATCTTATAACAATCTTTGGACTGATCAACCTAACTTTTCTTATAGATGGGATAATCATCGGAATTACTTCAATGATAGTTTACAGGATGCACAACAATTCTTATACAGACTAGAAGCTTCCTATCACAACTCCGGTCCATCTCTAGAAGAGTTGATTTTGCAATTGCAGGAGAATACTCTATAATTCTAGAAGGATGGAGGGTAATTTCCAAAAAACACATGGTCTAATGCCTAAGATTTGGAGAGCCAACACGATTCAGTTGCTTCCTTAGAAGATCTTGTTAATAATATTGCTGCTAACAATTTGCAATTTCTACAAAATATGCAAAAACTGTTGCAAAAATTATGATAGGAGACAAAAGCAATCCAACAGAGCATGGAACACCAATTGGGTCAGATGGCAATAAGACTTAATCGCCCAGAATCGCAAAGTGAAGAGGAGCAGTCGTATCAACCCGAGGTGTACCCAATGGACATTTTTGTGGAAATATTGCAAAGTGACGAGGAGCTTGAGAATTTTGAGGTCAACTCTCACCGAATTGTTTGTGTCAAAAAAGTGGAGAAGGAGCACGAAGCCAAAAAGGAAACATCTTTTAACTCGGAGGTAAGTACTGAGTCTATGATTATTTTTGAAACTAACTCTTTAACTTTACATAACAGATTGGAGGAATTAAATGATGAAGAAAAAGGTGAAGAGACATTCGAAATATTTTCAAAGTGTGTGGACTCAGTTGAGATTGAGAATCTAAGGATAGGGAAGATGCTAAATGAGGATGATGATTAACTAAGGTCGTTGGACCCCGAACATTTCTTGAAAGTTAGAACTATTAAA
Organism: Erythroxylum cataractarum; assembly: GCA_024703695.1. Lineage (NCBI taxonomy): Eukaryota > Viridiplantae > Streptophyta > Magnoliopsida > Malpighiales > Erythroxylaceae > Erythroxylum > Erythroxylum cataractarum. The sequence goes on from JANJEY010000235.1 coordinate 64,714,709, forward strand.
TGAGAAGTTGTTAGTGATTAGTGATGAGTAAAGAAAAAGGAGAATTCTTGAATTTGAAATGATATACAAGATTAAGGTAGTGAATGTAGTAAGTTGATGA
>JANJEY010000235.1:64741956-64753438 GCA_024703695.1 Erythroxylum cataractarum
AACTTATTTTCAAGAAGATCTTATCACTCCTTGATTATTTTTCTTAATCTTTCTATTTTTTGTTCCCAAAAATTCAAAAATACATTTTACATATTTTTCTTACAATTCCATTTAGTACAGTTAATGTTATCAAAGTTCAAAACCCCCTCCTTACTAAATTAGCTTGCATTTCATGACACATAAGTTAACTTAGGTCCATTCGTTTTAGGTTCCGATTAAGTGAGATGACCCGAGGTTGTATCATAATTTGCAATCCTTGGATTATTTTTTGATCTCCAAGGGTACAAACAAAGGTCCAAATCGCTTATCTATAATGAATGGTGGTATTTTTTAAATGTAACATAATATTAGATACGTGAAGGCTTAGTATAGTTTTAATTAAGGTGGGCTATTCTCTATATTATGTATGGTATTCTCATTTAAAGGTGAACATATGACTTATATGATATTAATGGTGGTATTTTTTAACATAAATATGTCATCGGATGTATGAAGCTCTGTTATAGTTTTAACTAGGGCATGGTACCTTAACATCAAAGTGATGACATTCACATTTTAAGGTGAATATGTGACTTATCTATTATGGCTGATGGTATTATTTAAACATAAGTGTGGTATTAAATATATGAATATCTATTATAGTTTTAACTAAGACATGATATTTTTCATAATAAGTGATAATATTCCCTTTTAAAGATGAGTGTATGATTTATCTATTACTGTTGGTGATTTTTTCTAAACATAAGTGTGGTATTAGATATATGAAGCTCTGACATAGTTTTAACTTTGGCATGGCAACTTAATATCAAAGTGATGGAATTCTCATTTTAAGGTAAATGTGTCACTTATCTATAATGGGTGGTAGTATATTTTGAACATAATTGTAATATTGGTGTGTAAAGGTCTAATATGCTTTTATAAGGCATGGTGTTGTTTGTACTAAATGAAATTATTCTTATTTAAAGGTGAACGTTTGACTATATGTTATTGGCAGTGGTTATTTTTAAACATAAGTATGGTATTAGAAATGAGTCTTGGTAACTTAATATCAAAGTGATGGTATTCTCATTTTAACATGAATATGTCATTTATTTATAATGGGTGGTATTATTTTTTAAACATATGTGTAGTATTGGATGTGCTAAGGTTTGAGTATAATTTTAACTAAAACATGGTATTCTTCATACTAAGTGATAACATTCCCATTTAAAGGTAAGCATGTGACTTATTTATTATCAGTGGTAGTTCTATTTAAACATACGTGTGATATTGGGTGTATAAAACTTATAGTTTTAGTTGAAACATAGGATCTTAATATCAGTGCTATGGTATTCTCATTTTAAGGTTAACTGTGACTTAGCTATTATAGGTGGTGGTATATTTTGAACATAAATATGGTATTAAATATATGAAAATATTGTATAGTTTCAGTTGAGCCATGATATTCTTCATACTGAATGATGGCGTTCCCATTTAATGGTGAACGTGTGTCTTATCTGAGGCTGGTGGTAATTTTTTTAAACGTAAGTGTGGCATTGGACATACGATATTCTGATATAATTTTAATTGAAGCATGGTAACTTAATAACAAAGTGATGTTATTCTCAATTTAAAGAGAATGTGTCACTTAATTTGTAATGGGTAGTGATATTTTTTTAACACAAGTTTGATATTGGATGTGTGAAGTCTTGGTATAGTTTTAATAGAGATATAATATTCTTCATATTAAGTGATAATATTTTCATTTAAAGGTGAACGTATGACTTATCTGTTACTGCTGGTGGATTTTAATATATAGATGGTATTGGACGTATGAAGTTTTGTTATAGTTTAAACAAAATCTTAGTATCCAAATAATGGTATTCTCATTTTAAGGTGAACATGTAACTTATCTATTATGGGTGATGGTATTTTTTAAATATAAGCATAGTATTGAATATATGAAAATTTAGTTTTAATTGAGTCATAACATTCTTTATACTAAGTGATGGTATTCTCATTTAGAGATGAAGGTGCGACTTATTTATTATCAGTGGTGATTTTTTTAACATAAACATGGTATTGAATATATAAAGCTCTAGTATAGTTTAAATTGAGGACTGATAATATTAAAGTGATGGTATTCTCATTTTAAGGTAAACTTGTAATTTATAATGGGTAATAGTAGTTTTTAACATAATCATAGAATTGGCATATGAAGGTCTGATGTAGTTTTAACTAAGGTATGGTATCCTTCGTATTGAGACAATATTCTCACTTAAAGGTAAACGTGTAACTTATCTGCTATCAATAGTGGCTATTTTTAAACAGAAGTGTGGTATTGGATATATTTATCACTTTTCATCATTACAATTATTGTCCTACCTCTTTCTATTATAATACAATAAAATTTGCTAAAGTGGCAAATGGTTAAAAAATTTGTTTCCTTTTCTATACATAAACACATGTCAATTGAAAATTTTTAATATTTTATCTAAATTATAATCACATATGTTAAATTTTCCATCCCAACTAAAATCACATATTTAACAAATTTGACTCGGCGAGTTAGAGCGTGATGTCAGGTATGTAATCCTACTCTCATCTGCCTGTGAACGCCTGCTACAGATGTATAAAGCTTTTACATACATGCATGCGAGAGAAATTGTGATTACAATATCAATATACAATCTCGTATGAACATCTGAAACTTCCTCGTCATACTTTTACTTATACACAAGGTTACATTCCTTCACTCCAACTTGAAGAGTCAGCTTCACTCTCCTCCGTTTATCGTAAAGTAAGCTGATCCTGATTCCTGCGTCCAGTAGCCATCCTTGTCACTATTTTAGCAGGTAATCTTCTTAAGGAAGAGAATGGCAAGTTGATTACCATTTGATTCATGCAACGAGCAAGAGCTACGATTATGGGACTGGTTATGACAACAGTTAATTAGAAACTGCTAGTTTAAATGGTTTCCGAGCTATTTATTATGTTTAACAGGGAAGTACATGTCGATAGATGCGAGCAGCTTGGTAACGTTGATGCATGTGATTGACTGAAAATTCATTCTGTAAGTACGTATCAGCTAACTGTAAGGTACGCAAGATACATACCTCCGTTTAAGCTTCACTTCCTTCAGGCAGTGTAATCAGTCGTGTACCTGAATCATAGATCATTTCGGTTCCACAACTGAAGCAAAACATTGACGCCATGTTAACAATATTGAGGATGAGATATTAGGTGAAGGCGTTTAGCAAATAACTTGAAGCTCACTTTGTGCATTTGACATTGTTGGTGGAACCACCACTAGAGATTGACAATATGGTTCCGAAGAAGGAAGTGTTCTCAGTACCGCAGTTTGGACAAGGGCCCTAGAAACCAATGGTATTTATCAATATTGCATGCTTTTGTAGCTCTTTATAGCCATAGAAAGGGGAACCAGTGCAAAGCAATACCTTCAAGATCAAAAAGTCTTTCACAATTGCATTTGTAAGTACTTGCGCTAACCAAACTATGAAGGGTACAGCTGCAAACCATGTAAAAATGAAACTGAAAGGTTCTGGTAGCTGCAAGTCAAGAGTTAGTTAGAAAACTCAGATCAGAAAAAGAGGGCACAGAACTAACAGATACGAAATAGGATGCTCCAAGCGGTTCATGCTTAATAGGATTAACTGATTAAGGATTAATTCTCTCTTCTATCCAAACAAATTGTCTCACATCTTCAACTTTGAGCTTGTTTTTGAGTATCAGACACAGAAATAACTTGCATTGTGATCTTAAACCAATTTGTTTATGTACGGTTCTTTGCAGATGGATACACTTCCTGCAACTCAACATATTCAAAAGCGGAATAAGAACAATTTTACCTCCAAGAGATACGTGATCTGAAATCCAGTAATATCGTCTAAGAAGAAAAACCTGTAAGGGTCAACAACAGAACATTACAGCATATTGCGACAGCAAAACTAAGTGCTTTTCCCATGAAATCCCTTCATTCACTAATGAAAATTTAAGGGTTTCCTTTCCACCCTTTTAACTTTTTTTTCTATATTCTTATCCTTTTTCTACGAAATTGAGTGTATATGGAACTTAAACAAGAAAATAAATTGATATGGTGGTCAAAGTCGCATTTCAAAGTAGCACAAATTAAGACTACTACTTGACAGAACATTCTTTTAGAACTGTGAACCTCTCTGAGATATGGCTTTGCAGGGGTTTGGAGCTTCAAACAGTTTTATCATATATCCACATTGAAGCGAAAGAAGATATGCTTACAATCCTAAAGCGATCACAGTTGCTGGGACGTTCAAAAGCAACATCTTCAGATAGTCAACAGACAGATCACTGTAAACCTGCAGTAAGAATGTAAAGCAGCATTAGGTAAGGTTAAGCCCTGAGCCAAGTATCGTTTAGTTAAGAATTACTCTGGGCTATCAATTAGAAGAGTGGAGAAAAAACAATACACCTTTCTACTGCGGAGACTGCATCGCGGACCCTCTACTACAATGTCACTACCTTCTGCCTGGAAGAAAATTGTGGTAGTAAATTAAGCGATACACAATTACCTTGTGTTGCGGCATCATCTTACTATACATTCATTTAGCTAGAAAAATAGACTTAGTGAATCTAGAAAAAGAAACAAGTCCAATTAACAAAAGTATAGCGCATTGTGCTTATACTCCTCCGTTATTTGCTCTTCCAACTAAAGCAAAAGAAGAGAATTCTAAAACCTTTGTGTTTAAACTTTGGGATTATGTAAATTGATACATTCTATATAAAATAAAAGTCCACCATTCAAAACTATACCAAGTAAACATGGAAAGACAAGAACAAACCTTCAATTTTTGCTTTAGTTTATCGAACTCCTGATCATTCAGAATTGGGTTACCGGCCACATAAGCTATTGAGGCTTCCAGGAATCTCTGTTCATCCGCACCTGTCAAAAAGTAAAAATGCCAAGTGGGAAGTTGGGCGTCGGGAAGTCCAAATAACATAAAGAAACATACGTCAACATTTTGAATCCATACTTAGCATAACAACGCTGCTTCCTTCCCACATTAGCTCTTCCTTGAGATTATCAAATTCTTCATTTGACATTATAGCTTTTCCCTCATAATAGAAAGCCTGTAGAAGTCAAGAGGTCCAAATATCGTGAACAAAACAATAGCAAGCCGAAGTTCATTCTCCCTGGTAGAAGCAATATGATATGAATGCGTAGGAAATCAAGATATTGGTTCACCCTACTTGTAATGCTTGAAGAAACTCTTGCTCCATTTCACCCAAGGACTTCTTTTCTTTCTTGTCTATGCTACAGTATTGCAGGATTTTACCATCAACAACCTCATCTTCTTGAACCTGGCCTGAAAATTATAGTAAAGAGATGTGGCCATGAACTGAAAGAAAGAAATGAAGCTGAAAGGATAGGAAACAGGGAGGCATAAGTAGTGATTCTAAGAGAAATAAATGATTGGCTCATGCATTTCATTGTCTTCCCCAGTAAAAAAGTAGCTGCTCTTCTCGATGGATTTTACTTATATTTCCTTTGATTAACACTAGTAAAGAATCCTGACCATAGAAATGTCTAAGAAGCACACTAGTAAAGAGATGTGCCATGCATGTGAAATATGAGATATTTTCCATATTCTGGCTAGTTTTAATACCCATAAATGGTCTAATTTTCAGTAATAATAATTTCTTGATTTTGTGGTCAAGTGCCAATGTGCTTGATGGGAGCACATTGATATATTTTATATTAATGTTGAATATATGTTGAATTGGCTTACATGAAATCCCTCGCATCAATTCTTTAAAGAAACCAACGTTGTGATCATTCACGCAAGTACAATCTCAGGCGACAAACGATTTGATTAGCATCAATGTTTCAACCTAGAATCAACTATGAACTCGTATATACGTATTAATTGATACGTCCTCGCTGAGAAACTAAAAACTGAGAGTAATAGCGCAATAGATATTCTGTTTTCACACAAAAGTCAATTATTCAATATCCTCCTACTTGTCCCAACTGTCATAATTCAGCAGGAAGATCAAAGAGCTAATTCGGACTTCTTTATCGTAATCAACAGATAAGGCTAAAAGAGATTAATAGAAATGAAAAACCCAACACTTCCAAATGAGCATTCCAAAATATTGGTCATAAAAGCATGATCCAAACCTTGTTGATCAGCAGTTGCCTTGACGGGAAGCATAAACATTCGGCGTCGAAGACAAAACTGTTTGCCATTGAACTGAACAGAGTGAACTCTGGCAGAACAAGAAGATGATGATGATGGAGAGACGAAGGGTCTCGAGACAGGGGCAACGAAGAAACGAGGAGATGGGAAAGCGAAGGATAATTTGTCAGCCATTGACGAATGATAAAGAAGAAACGAGTAGCTATGTTTACGATGCGGAGGTTTCAGGTGGACGTAAGTGTGGGAAGGAAATTATGTTGAATGGTTGCATTTACACTTATGATGGATATTTAGGTATTGTGTGTTTTGTCAAGAGACAAGGGAAGGAGACAGAGTGAAGAAAATACAGAGACAGAAACAGAGGAACCTCAAACTCAACGGATAAGGTAATATGGAAACGTGTGGAGGGAAACGTAACCAAGATTTTAAAAAAGATCAGGCAAAATATATTTATCATCATATTTTGATTCTGATTTTGTACTAGAGGACTCCCCTTAAGCTACAAAATAGATGTCAAAATGTTTGAAATTATAAGTTGAAGAATGCATCTAAAGAAACATGCTGCTTTAGTGTGTTGAAAATTATATTCCATGGTTCGTTTAATCCAGTCCACCTTAAAATTTATAAAAGTTTAAATTCATGCTCAACTCAAAAATTTAATTCTAATAACTATACAAAATATAAATAATTTGTTAAACTAATAAAATAAAAATTCTAAAACAATAAAAATTATATTTCATAAAAAGTTGAGATAAATAAATATAATTCATGTTTTGATGAAAATATAACATGAATCATTATTAGATAATAATTATATGTTAAGAAAACTATTTGATTACTTATAAATATTAGATTAGGAACAAAAATGTTAGTTTTTTGATATAACCTAAAGTAAAATAGAGTTGAAAAGGTAATTCTTGCATGATTAATTTAATCATACTATCATCAATCATATACTTGTTTATGATGTTGTCCTTCGAGTTTTATGTATTTACTATTAAATTTGTCAAATGAAAATTCATTTTGGCGTATTTTTGTGTTAATATATTTTAAGAAGGACATTTAAATGAAAATTTATTTTGGCGTATTTTTGTGTTAATATATTTTAAGAAGGACATTTAATTTAAAAATATAGATCAGTTCATACCTCATTTTCTTGGGAAAATAAAAATAATAAGGTAAAACAATGTAAAAGTAGAGTTATAAGTAAATAGATATCAGTCTCCAAATAACAACAGGTAGAAGTTTTTTACCCTCTCCTACAAAACGAGGCTTACTCTTTTTTTTTTTTTAACCTTAAGTTTCTTCTTGCTTTTTCACAGTAAATATAAAATTGTGAACAAATTAGTCGCTTCTTTTCTTTCTTTTTTTCTTTTTTTCGGAGTATAACTTTTTCTTTTCGTTTGAAGTGTAAAGAGTAAAGCGGCTCATTTAATAAAATGAATCAGTAACTCTCAGGCACATGTATGTTGATAAAAGACTTTTCTGGTTTAAGTGAGATCGTAGATTTGAACTGTTTTTATGTATACAATTATTTAAAATTTAGAGTCAAAGTTTCTCCTCCTATAAAAGATCTATTCGACTCAAGCGGGGATTAGTTTGAAAGTAAATGATTTAAAAGTGTCTTCTCATAATTAAGACTCTCCTAAAACATCTCGTGGATAACAAAAATAAAATAAAATAAACCGCTACACCAAATTAAGAATGTCAATATTTCAGTCTTTAAAAAAATAAATTTAAAATAATATTCTTTTTAATAAAATAATATCATTTTAATTAAGATTACCGAGCCTCAAGCTGAATTTGAATTGGGCCGGTGGACTTCAAACCGACAGCATGTAATACTAGGCTCTATTAACTTATGGAAGGCCTTTGTATTTGTTAATTCTATAATCCAGCACCAACAAATTGAGGACTGGGCCTTGTTTTGGGTCAAAGGCGTTCCTTCTTTCTTTCCATTCATTTTTTATGGATTTTATTTTATTTTAATAATTTACCAATTTCTTACTGGCTTAAAAGAATTTCTAGAGTAGTCTAAAAAATTAACTAAACTTTTATCTCTGTTAAATTTGAATAATATTTGTTTTAACAAACATTAAGAATTAAATACAATATTTTAAAAAGAAGTTTTTAATTTTTGATGAAGCAAAGTAGACAGAAAATAATAAATTATAGTTATAATTTTAAAGTAGGAAAATAAAAATTTACAATGAAAATTAGTCTTTATTTAGAGTTAAAAAGTTAAGAAAATTTATCTTAACTTTTGGAATAAGATAATAAAAATTTTAATATATAAATAATAATTTGAATTTCAAGATAGAAATAAGATAAAATTTTAATTTTGTATTGAAATAAAAGGTAGGAAAATTGAGAAGAATAAAGAAAATTTTTAATTGAAAGTTTTGCTTTTGAAATATAAACATATTATTAAACCTAAATTTTTAATAAATAAAATGAAAAATATATTAAATTGAGATTAATTTTCAGTTAAACTGAGATAAAATAATATTTATTATTTTGAAAAAAAACTAAATATATTGAGATATTAAGATTGCATTACTTACCTTAAACTTAATATATTTCCTAATTTATTGAAACGAGTTAAAATTTTAAAAATTATAAATTTGTACATAATTTTTGAAAAATAAACGATTGTTTGATTTCACTTTTATTTTTTAAAATAAAAATATATGATGGTTGGGTCGATTGTGCTAGGCTCAAGCCCAGACTCAGAACGGCGCATGGGTCGATCGACCCATCCCTTAATGATTGACCTAATTTATTGTAGGTATTAGCTATATAAATTGATTACCTCATCATGAAAAAGATACGATTTTCGAGAACCCTAACATTCTTTATTCACTAGCCATCAAAACTCTCACAAGAGACTGACTTGAGCGTCGTAGGGGCCGACCGGTAGTCAACCCTGGAGTGCCTTTATTGTTTTGCAGGTATCTCTGAGCCAAAATCAATCAATCTCATGGATCCAAGCAGCAGCGCCCAGTCCCATCAAAATCAGACAGAACCAGTTGGCGCCTACCGTGGGGCCGGGGATCAACACACCACGTCCAGAAACACTCAGATCAGTCAGGCGGCGGCAACAAATCTTGATGTAGCTGCTGTTGCGGCACTTGCACTACAGCGAATGAGTTTACGACAACCTGCCGCCCTTCCATCGCCGCATCCTGATCTCCAGACACACCCTCCACCCATCATCCAAAACCCTAGCATAAACGAGCTACCCCCTCAACACTCACATCAGCATGATCAACCGCAACAATCCCAAAACCAAGACCAAGAAGCGCAAAGCGTGGCCCTAGATGATGACGTTAGAACCAGTTCACATCCTCACACCCAATATCCCCTCAACACGAATCCTCCTGCACCACAACAAGCCTTCCTCACACAAAGACAAATAGAAGAAGCGGCCAATCTATTGATTCACCAAATCTTACAGTCTCAACGGAACAGAAGCAAACCCCCGCTCGGCAGATTGGTGTGATGGTCGATCGGCACTCTACTGAAGCCTTAAAAAAAATCATGGACCACCGAATCAATATAGCTATGAATTCTCGTCCTAGTCTACCACCAGCACAATACAGCTCTCCTTTCATCCCGGAGATCCTGGATAGCCTCCCAGCGGTCGGTACTAAGATACCAACGCTAGAAATATATACTGGAAAGATCGATCCTCTCGACTATCTGCAGCACTTTCAATCGATGATGAACCTGCATTGCGTTCCAGATGTCATTCAATGTAAGGCCTTCTGCACAACCTTTCAAGAAGGAGCCCGAAGATGGTTCAACAGCTTACCCCCACGTTGCATAACCAATTTTGAGGATTTTAAGCTGCTATTCCTCAACCAGTTTGTTACAAGTAAATGGCCACAGAAGGCTTCCTTGGAAGTAATGCAGTTGACTCAAGGAAGGAATGAAAGTTTGCAGGAGCTCATCACTCGATTTAACAATGAAGCTGTTTAAGTCCCTAACCTCACCTGCTCGTCCATGTTGGCTACCTTGATGAGCAATACGAGGGATGAAGAGTTCAAGAAGTCGCTGGCTCTTGATCAGCCTAGGTCTATCCAAGAGATAAGAAACCTGGCAGATAAATACATCCAGCTAGAGGAAGTTTTGAAAAACACAGAACGTAGAGTGGATGACCGTTGGCCGAGTAGTAGAGCCGATGATTCACATAAACGGCAAAAGGATCAGTCTAACTGGAGGAAGCCGATCGATCGAAAGGACCAACGGCGAGAATCCTTCACTTCGCTCAACAGGCGGTATGCGGAAGTACTAGAGGTCTTGAGAGCAGAAGGGGAATCCCTCCGAGAACCCAATAAATTGAAAACTCCTCTAAAAAAAGGGATTCTTCTTTATATTGTCGTTTCCACAGAGATGTTGGTCATGACACGGAGGATTGCTGGGACTTAAAGAAAGAAATCGAACTCCTTATCCAGAGGGGAAGGCTGGGTAGATTTTTGAAGTACGGAAAAAATGTTGATCGAGATAATGAGGGCAGGAGCGGTCGGTTTGACAATTGGCGAAAACTATGGAGACAACACAACATGAATGATGACGGAAGGCAGACCAGGAATATGGACGACCGATGTGATACGAGAGGACAGTCCAGGGCTAGAGATGACAGAAATACCGGACAGTAGGATGACCGACCGGTCAGGGTCATAAACAAGATTTTTGGCGGTAGCGCAACAGGAGGGTCCACCATCAGAGGAAGGAAGCGATATCCCAGGCAGATCGCTGAGGGTCAGTCAGCAACGAAAAAGCCACAAATTAATGAGGTGATCTCGTTTGATGAGTCTGACCTGGCTGGCGTCAACCATCTTTATGATGATGCACTCGTGGTCACTTTGAATATGGACGGTAGTGAGGTGAAGCACGTAATGATCGACACAAGCCCCCCCCTTCTCGTGCATTCTAATATCGTTTTCTAAGTGTTGTATTAACGTGTGATTCACTTCACTATTTAACTTCTGTCTGTTTTCGCTTCCGTCTGCTTTTCAACTCCCTCTCCTGTTCAACTCTGTCTGTTTTTGAAGTTCCGTCTGCTTTTCAATAACTTCCCTATCTTTTTCTGCGTCTGTTTTTTATCGTCTGCTGTTTCATCATTATTTCTACTTCAACAATCCAAAACTGTAGGATATCTGTACACAACCTATAGAAGTACCTTATAGACAAGGACACTTCAGAGTCTTACCGAAAAACTGATTAACACATTATGAATGACTACAAGAAAGATAAACATTGTTACAATCTTCCTATTGTTCTTTCCGGCATTTTTCCACACA
>JANJEY010000235.1:64761144-64771473 GCA_024703695.1 Erythroxylum cataractarum
TTAATGATATACTAAAAAATTGAAGAATTATTAAATAAATAAAATTTATAAATAATATTGAATAGTTATTAAACAAATAAGATTAAGAATAATTATTAAAATTATTAAATTAATTTGATTTTCAAAAAATAAAAAATAATAATAAAAATGTCGCGGAAGACATTTCGAGACGTTTTTAAAAACGTCACTGAAGACCTTTCACAACGTTTTCAAAAACGTCACAAATTCTTTAACATTCTGTGACGTTTTAAAAATGTCGCGGAATGCTAGACAATCCGTGATGTTTTTTAAAACGTCGCGGATTGTCTAACCTTTTAGTGATGTTTTCCGAAACGTTGTGGAATGTTAGCATTTTTCACAACGTTTTTCATAAAACGTCGTGGAAACCTTTTGCCTACGCCACATTCCACGACGTTTTTTGTGACATTTTTTAAAACATCGTAGAATACATTTTGCGACGTTTTTTGACATTTTGTGATGTTTTAAAAACTTCGCAAAATACCCTGTTTTCTTGTAGTGAGATTCTTTGACCTGTTAAGAAATCCACGTGCTAAGAAATAAGTTAATGACATAAGGATAAACAATTTTTTTAAATTATCAAGAAAGTTTAAAGAGTTCTGTAATTTCCTACCTCTTAAAATTGTTAAGAAATTAAATTGTTAGATTAAGTCACATGAGTTATTTTAATTAAGAATTTACGAAGTGCATTTCAATCACATGCATAAGATTCGTATATACATATGAATCATGATTTAGAAAACATTGCAAGATAGTATATGCACTTGATTGACATATTTCAAAGTATGGAACGAAAATGAATGTGATATGAATATGCATTCTTAATGTTTTACATTTTGATTTACCAATAACATGAATGAATTGGTGGATTATAATTAGTTAATTTGAGAATTTATTATTACAATTGAGTAATTGATGAGGTGATATGTGCATCTAATATGAAAAGACATTAAAGGGAAATTCAAATTGATACATAGAAATTTAAGTTGATTAATTCTATGAAATGGTAACATGTAGTATTAGGAATAACTGACAAATGACTCAATTAAATGAATGACAAATGATCCTTTAAATTTGTGACAAATAGTACTTTAGATTTGGGATATGCAGAGTAATAAAATAGTGAAATATGTAGCTTTATAAATGATAACATATATAGCCTTATAATTGATGATATGTGTAGCCTTATAATTAGTTACAAGTTCAGTATTCAAAAGCTCGTTCGTTGGAAATAGATGACAGATCAGGTAGATTTTTGTTTTTTTTTTCTTTTAATACAAGTTCACGATTAATCCTAGGTCGTAACTAAGGCTCATGTTACATATTCCATTACTTAAATTCTCCTTATTTAAATTCACGATGCAACAAAAATTCAACAGTTCTACCCTCATCCATAGCACGCTCACTTCGCTTCTCTCAAACTGGCAGATGAAGTTTTAGTTGCGAGCTAGCAAGAGTGCTTTACTCTGTGTGTTTTGACGTATGCATGTTATATTCTTGGTTTCTTGTAAACTATTCATTTCGTGGTGTCTTGTAGCCTTGAAGAGGCAGTTTAAAGAAGGAAGGTTCGCTAGTCTAGAAATCCTTCGCTCCATCAATGTCAACTAAGTCTTTAACACCGTAGAAGAAGACTTCAATGTGAATTCCAAATAATTTATTTGAGAGTAAATGAATATGGAAAAGTTGAATGTACATGTTGGACAGAAGACAATGAATATATATAGGTTGCATTGAGAGTGTTTTTTGAATATATGGTGAAAAGTGGAAGGTTCCTAGCTGGAACTGTTCGGAATCAAAAAGCACAAGTTAGTCCACCAAAAGAGCATGATTGACGATATCAACAATTTTATATGATATTGACCGATACCATGGATTTTAAAAAATAGAGAAATTTTTTAACAAATTTTTTTAAAATTTTTCCCCCTTTTCCTTCCCCACCTTTTTCAAAGATTTTTTAATTAACAATTTAGTTCAATTTTTATTATAATTTTTAATTTTATTTTAATTTTAAAAAATAATAATAATTATTATTATTTTCATTAATAATAATAAAATCTTTGCTCCTTCTCCTTTAAGTCAAGTAAAGAGTGGATTTGAAACTGGAATGACACATTTCTGTACATATCAAGTAACCGAATAACATACAAAAGGAGTGAAATTGAAGCAAAACTTGGGAGCGCATCACGTTCTTATTTTTCACTCATACTTTTTTCATTTTTTAATAAAAATTAATATACAGTTTTTATTATTTAGTTATGTATTTTTGAAAGTCAAATTATATTATATTTTTTATTTAATTATGTATTTATTATGATTTTATTTATATAATGATTTGGTGCGTGAGTTTTATTTATTTATTATTTAATTTGTATAATTTTTTTATTATCTCATTTATATGTGGGTTTATAAAAAATAACTTCTTTATTATATAAAAATAAGATTGGCCAGTATCAAATTTTTCTGGACTCTATTTTATTGCGTGATTTTAAACTTAATGTAATAATGATTAATATAAAATAAGTTATGAAAAGAGATCGTTAGTTCATCGGTAGCAATCCTAGGATCTAGAAACATTGGCATTTTCCGAACCGTGAAAATCTCCTTGACAGCTACGTGGCGACAGCAGTAAGTGTCCTTCAGTCTCCGCACAGTTAAAACAGCAAAAAGGAGGAAAGATGCCTTTGACATTCTCTCCCACTAAAATTATTATGTATGATTTCAGCCTACCAAATGTTACTTTTTTATGTGTAGTCACTCGTCACTCGTGTTTTAATGAATTGAACTGCCAAACTAAAAGCCTTGATTTTGTTATTAATCGGTTAATTACTTAATTACATTCACAAGTCAAAATTAATATATAAGGACTATTTTAATACTAAAAATGATGTATTATTGCAATTGATCTTTCTAGTTTGACCTTTCTGTCTATCAATACTTATATCATTTATAGATTAATACATAATAGACAACTTTTAAAATTACTTTAAAGTTTCCTATGTAATGATTAAATGGTCCCTTATGTAATATATAATATGGTTTCATAATAATTACTCATATTTAATTGCTTTTACTATGAAGAAAAGAATATCATTATGCAAGTCATATCAATTATTCAATCTAGATTTTATATCAAATGAAAAGGAACCAAAAATAATATTTTAATGAATATGTTATAACTTTATGTGACCTCTTTGTAATCTTTTCTTTTTTTATATATATTTAACACCCTAATGATTGACCAAAAATATTGCAAATCTCCTTTATGTTATCTTATAATTTGCCTTATAAATAAAATATTTGCAGCTTCAATTAAACTAATTTATCGTTTCAAATCATTCAACGTTGTTTTTTGACAAATTTGTTGACGTCTGGACGATATATAAGAAGAGAGATAAATTATGTGCATTTATTTTTGTATAATTTACAAATTAATAAATTGATTATCTATTTTAATGAATGGTTATGAAAAATTAATATAGAATATTTCATATCAAACACAATAATAGTAAAAAAGAGTAATGAACGAGAGATAAAAACTAATTACTATTGATACAAAAAGATAGATAAAACTAATTAATAGTGGCTAAGCCAAACAATCATTAGCCTATGTTCACTTTCTATTTTTCACCTAAAAATTTGCTACCTTATTGATTTAACGGATGAAGTGAAACCTCATAACAACTTATTTATCACACGAGACGAGAAATATTTATAATCATCTTACTCTATTATAGGTAAAGAATCCTTTACAAATTTTACTTTACCATTTTGAAAATGTTAAAGATAAAATTGATAATATGTATGATAATAATGAAAACTTTACATCAAGAAGACTATTTTAAGAAACATATAAACACAACAATACTTAAAGGTAAGAAGACTATTTTAAGAAACATATAAACACAACAATACTTAAAGGTAACCTTTAAGTATTGTTGTGTTTATATGTTTCTTAAAATAGCTTTAAGTCCATTAAATTAAAGCAAAAAAGTAATAATACCTAATAATATAAAAAGAGGACAATTAAGAAACTATTGATAGACTATATGAGAATGAAATTAAAAAGAGGTCACATGACAATAAATTATAAGCTTTACTACAGGTTAAATGGACTCAAAGAAGTCATAAAGGATGAATAAGCTTAAATTCTTAATGAAAAGAGGCTTATTAGATGCTATCTTACACTTCCAATAAAAGTTCTTAAAGAGAATAATGATCTAAGTGTTGAGGAAATTTGATTTAGCTTTTGAGCTTGAAGGGGAAAGATTCAAGCTTATGAAAGTAGTTTGATATGAATGAATTCAATACTCAATCACTTTAGTGATGATATATTGTTAAAGGTGATGTGCTTGTTACGGGAAGATTGTTAAGTTTTTTGATCAAGGAGAATAAGTTAGAGCAATAAAAGAAAAACATCATTTATTCTAGATACATAATTTCTAATAAGATATATAGTATGATCATGGACAAAGGGAGTTGCACTAATGTAGCTGATGTTACTCTTGTAAAGAAGTTCATTGGCCCTACTATCAATTATTGATCAAAGCCATATAAGCTACTATTACGAAATGAATGTGGGAAAAATAAAGTGAATAAATAGGTGTTGATGTCTTTTTCTTTTGAAAAGTGTAAACATGGGGTATTGTATGATGTAGTACCTATATAAGATGGTTAAATATGGTTGGAGAATGCATTTGATAATCAAGAATCAGTATGGGTTAAATAGGTATAATTTACTAACCTAAAAGAAGCTTTTAAAGTATCTAAATCTCGTTTGTGTTTTTATGATTTTGGAGAGAGTATCTTTTAGTTCAAAGTTAAAGATTTATGGACGAATGACATGCCTACGCCTCGTTTCAAATTTTAAAAACCTGTCAGAGGACACGTGCCGTTAGTAATGATTAAACCAAATACCTTCATGCGCTAGGCGCCGACATTCAGCCGACCGATCCTGGCACGAGCTGTCATGCACTAAGCGTTGATGTTCGACCGATCGGGCCTATCACGAGCTGTCATACAGACGAGCCGCACAATCCTCATGTACTCCTTCGACCCTTCTCCTTGGTC
Source organism: Erythroxylum cataractarum (assembly GCA_024703695.1). Classification (NCBI taxonomy): domain Eukaryota; kingdom Viridiplantae; phylum Streptophyta; class Magnoliopsida; order Malpighiales; family Erythroxylaceae; genus Erythroxylum; species Erythroxylum cataractarum. The sequence goes on from JANJEY010000235.1 coordinate 64,766,230, forward strand.
AGACTCGAGGAGTAGGGGAGCTTATGGTTGGGTCGGTCGTACTAGGCCCAAGCCCAGACTCAGAACGGCGCATGGGCCGATCGGCCCATCCTTTGATGATTGACCTAATTCCTTGTAGGTATTAGCTATATAAATTGATTACCTCATCATAAAAAATGTACGATTTTTGAGAACTCTAACATTCTTTATTTACTAGCTACCAAAACTCTCACAAGAGACTGATTTGAGCGTCGGAGAGGCCTACCGGTAGTCAACCTCCGGTGTGCCTTTATTGTTTTGCAGGTATCTCTGAGCCAAAATCAACCAATCTCATGGATTCAAGTAGCAGCGCCTAGCCCAATCAAAATCAGACAGAACCATATGATATTTTTATTTTTAACAATAATTAAATAATAAATTAATTAATTGTATTAATTAAGTATATAATTTTATATAATATTTATTTAAATTATTGATAAAAATAAACAAGTAAAATTTTATTTATAAACTAAAACTATTTATTAATATATTATTCAATTATTAAAACTAATTTTATTTTAAATTATATATTTTAAACATATTTTATATATAAAAATTTAATAGTTTAATTTAAACAAATAAAAGTTTTACTAAATTTAAAAATAGATAAAGAAAATAAAAAGACGGTGGTTGTCTTAATATTATTGGACGAAACGCAAAGTGGATTCTCAACGGCGTCCTCGAGGGAACGTACGGGTCATCACGTGGCTGTGAATGATTGGTAGACGCAAGGACCACTTGTCAATTGTTGGTGGTGAGTAGGTAGACAACATTAATACGGCTAAAACTTTGTCGTTTTCGGCCTACCACCCAAAAAGCAACGCTTAGCCCAGCCCAAATTTTTAAACTCCGTCTCAACTTTAGTGATTTTGTTTGTTCAATTTCTTTCTTTTTTCCTTATTTTTAACCTAATTATCCTGAATTATTTTAATCATGTTTTCGACGTCTGGTTCAGCACTCCTAAAAGCAATGATTTGATTTCAAATTAGAAGTTTGGTTTTCTCCTTCCCTAACACCTATTATTTGATTGTAGAACGGGATTTGCTTTTCACTTCAATTACTTTATCATTCCAATGTACTTCTTCTACACCTACCATTCACCTCTATAATAGGGATTTTGGATTTTGTATTCCTATTATGGGACCTTTATTTTCATTTTATGGCAGCTTAAGTGCTAACGCGACGGTCTATACCTATTCCTATAAATCTATAATGGGACCTTGTTGTCCTCAATAAATCTGGCATCTTTTTTTTATACTTGTTTTGGTCATCTTTTTTTACATTGCGTCATGAATCTCCGTTCGAACAAAACTTCAACGGTAGTTGGTGAATAATATTTTGCTATTCCAATCTCATTTCCTTTATAACTAACAATTTAGTTTTTTAATAATTATTGATAAGCATGTATGTATAAAATCCAGTTAACTAGTCAACAGTATAAACTTTCTATTGACAATAAGATGCTAAAGATGCATTTGGTATTGCAGCTATGCTTGTGAAACTTATGTTTCATTCCAAACGCGACCCCGATTAGGTTTGGTAGCCATGATGAAGAACGTGCTTCGACCAACCACGATTTAGTTAACTGTACAAGTTTTTCATGATGCCAATTAATCTAGGTTTCAAAATGACGGCAACTATTATATGATTTAAAACATGAAAACCAGCCCATCCTTTGTAATCATGCTATAATAAATGAATCTTTGATATACTCAAAATTAGAGATAAGAGTGGAAATGGTTGGAAAAAAAAAACGACCTAATTAATATCATCTAATCATTTAAACTAAACTCCCCGAAAGATCTACATTTTTTATTGGCATATATTAGATTAATTTTTAATTATAAACTAATTAAGATTACCTTCCTTGTTCTCAAACTCCATTTTACTTTTAAAGTGACTATAGTTTAAAGAATACAAATACAATCTCTAGAATCCTGTTGTGAAAAAAGAAAAGGAAAAATCTGGTACTGTACTAGACTCTTGACTCTAGATTATCATCCTCCCATACATTCTAGAATAATAAAGAGCATTGCTGGACCTTTCGCGACCGTATTTGTCAATAGTGACCTCAGCTCTGTCCTTGTCACTTTCTCCAGAAACCTCAGGCTAACTGAGGGTTTTCCCTGCTTTTAAATCCTGCCAGCCCCATTCATGCATCCCACCAACTGAGCATGTAGCATATGCACAGAAGCTAGATGATTGTGAACTTCTGCATATTAAATTATTCATAAGTAGATTTCACTACAACTTGAGATATATTATTGCTTTGATGAGACTGCCACTTGAATTTAAGTTTAGAACATATATATGTCAGATGGTCATGCACAGACCGCTTATTAACCTCTTGTAAAACAAACAAGAAAACAACTTACTGCTACCATCTACACATATGTAAGCACAAAATAACTCTTTTACCTATACATATCAAGTTTCCTCCCTTTGTTTCCTTATATTCCTTTTGTTATAAATTGGAAGCGCTTCATAATGCATAAATATAACTAAGTTATTCGGATCAAAATCGTAGTGATGGAAAAAAAATGCAAAGTTAGATTAAAAAACATTAATGTAGTGTTGGTCTTATAACATTTTTTTATTTTTTATTTTTGATAGAAAATAGAAAATAGAAAATAACACTGAAAATGAAAAATCTACTTGGTTTTAAAACATTTTTTATAAGTTCATTTTAGAAAAAAAAAATTCTCTTTCTTTTAACATTAACTACCCTGACAGTAAAAGTAAAATTTATTTTTATTCTTTTCTAAGAGATAATTTTTAAAATTTAATAAATTTTCATTTCTTTCTTAAAATATAATTTTCTTTAGATTTATTAAAAAATATCTTCTTTATTTTGAGTACCCAATACACAAGACTCCCCGCTTTAAGGGGAGAGTTATAATGTACATAATCTTTGCTTTGTACTTTTACAAAAGATTATTTTCGTTACTTGAACTTATAATCTTATGGTTACAAAAGAACAACTTTACCAATTGTTCCAATATTTACTCTCTAAATGCTTAATATAGTGTTTCATATGAAAATTTAAAGCTATGTCATTTTTATTTTGATAAAGGGTAAATGGTAATTTGGTAAGTTTGCTTGGTAGTTCAAAATATAAAGCATTTCCTTAATCTGCTTCAATTAGAAATGTTTTCTTCTTTCACACATTTTGGAAATCTTATTTTAATGGTTTCCTCTTTTCAAACTGAATATTTAATAATGATATTTTTAACTATTTCTTTGAAATAGATGTTTTATAATTTATTTTAGAAAAACCATTTTCATTATTATTCAAATACCAAAATTGCTTCTACAATATAAATTAAAATGATTTTAAGAAAATGAAATAATTATAAATTATAAAAACATTATGAAGTTATTAGATAAAAGCATATATAAATATCTATGTGGTCTATATTTCATCTGAATAAATCTAAATATAAATATTTATAACTAATAAAAATGATATAGATTCGAAATTAAGAAGAAAAAAATGACTAAAATAATACTGAAACAAAGATACAACATAGAATGAAAAGAATTAAAAAAAAACATGGAAATCGGTTATAACGCGAAAGTATAAATGACTTCTTTTTTTTACCTACGAGATGTCTTAGATAGGTATCAATTATGGGAAAATATTTTTAAGTCATTCACACCTAGATTAATCTTCACTCGAACTGGGTAGGTTTTTTGAGAAAGTTAAAACTCTAACCCCAAGTTTTAAACGGTTGCATATATGAGGAAAATTCGAACACGCGATCTCACTTAAGTCAAAAAAGTCTCTTATTAACTCACTTTCGGCTTGGAGTTTCAAATTTCTTATTTGTTATGGATGAAAATTGTTTAAAAAAAGTACAATTTTAAACCCTCTTTGAGGTAAAGGGACCGGACAGTCAACAATCAACATATGGCTAAAAATGACGAAACAAAATATGTAAAACGAATCCATCTTGAACAGGTGATGACGAAGTGTCTTTATCTAGGTGAACAAAATGTGTGTTCAAAGGATTTTATGTCTAGAACGTGGTATTTAGTATTTACAAACGTGCATATTATAGTCCACAAAACTTGAGCAAGTTCCGTTTCATGAGGATTCTCGTAACGTTAGGTTGAAAACCAGTTCTCATACGATTTCAAGTCCAAGGTACTGCCCATAGAACTTGTCCCAAACCGGAGGAATTGCCCACAGATTTCTAAGAGTCTCACTTTTAGCTTGTTTCGTATTTTCTTCGACTTGACTTAAGTCTGTCTAAAATAGCTATAAATTTTAATAAATACAACTTTAAGCAGAAATTTCGTTAAAACGTAAGGTTTAAAAAAGTTTAATAATACGCAATATTATTCTTAACTAATAAAAAAATTGTTTCTAATAATTACATAAATTTTAGTTTTCAGATTCCAACAATGTTTTTAGAGAAACATTGTTAGAGTGATTAATAAAATCTAAGCGTTACCACCCTATAAGTCCATGTGGCACGCCTCAACCACCATTCTCCAAAGAATCCCACGCCTACGGCTTTTGTTCATTTTCTTCGTGTACTTTATTTCCCCACCAGTTTGATACCTTCGGCTTCAGTGCATAACAGTTATCGGTGGACCCAAAAGAGCATGTCTGGTCGGTATGGTTCTTTATTATTTCGAATCAACTTGGCTTCATTTGATTTACTTGCTTAATAGCGTAAGTTAATGGATAATCATCTGACCTCACTAAAATAGTGGAGTTGTAGCCATAGGTCCAGAAACGGAAAGAATGTCAAGATTATCCCCATTTCAATAGTACGAATGAATTTTAATATACGAATTGAAATGGATGGATGTGTAATAGTAACATTTTTAATGTGGATACATTAACAATCTAAAATTAATTTAAAAAAAACGAAACCTTATCGGTAATACATAAAACTAATCTATTGCCGTTGATCACGGATGTGACCTGGCAGCTGGCTGATAAACACAAGCAACCACCAAAACAAAGTTGACTATAGTGTTGTGCTTTTTTCTTTTTTTTTTTATGAGAAAAGGTTGACTTGTTTGGTTATCATAGGTAGCCAGGGTCCTTGTTATGCTTCTGTACTCTTGCAAGGGGAAGAGAAATCTCTTTTACTTTATTTAGTTCTGGTCGGGTCGGCCATTACGGGCTCGGACTCAATCGAGACGACCTGTGGGCCGATCGTTTGGTTCATCGAATATCAGCGCTAAAGCCGAAGCCCATGTTCCTCTCCG
>JANJEY010000235.1:64793420-64804608 GCA_024703695.1 Erythroxylum cataractarum
TGACAAAATTGCCGACACTAAAACCTATCAAATGTGTGACAACACTATATGGTCACATCAATTTTACTTATTTATGATAAGTTTGTTGACATAAATAATATAAAGTATTAACAAATAAAGTTGTAACAAAACTTTATTATATTGTGACAAAAATGCCAACACTAAAACATATAAAATGCGTGATAATACTATATGATCATCACAACTATACTTATTTATGACAAATTTGTTGACACAAATAATATAAAATAGTGACAAATAAGGTTGTAACAATACTTAATTATATTATGACAAAAGTGCCAACACTAAAACCTATGGAATGTGTGACAACACTATATGATCATAGCAACTTAACATATTTATGACTAGTTTTTGACACATAATATAAAGTAGAGACGAATAAAGTTGTAATAATACTTCATTTTATTGTTACAACATTATCGCCACTAAAATTATTTTTAATAGTGACTAAATATTTGCCACTAATATTTTTTTATTAGTGTACATTATTTCTTGGTCACTAATATTTTAATAAAAAAGTGTCAACATCATTTTGTCACAATAATGAAAATTGGTTCTTATAAAAGTATTGCCATCAACGTGTTTATTATTATCAAAAATAAAACTATCAAGTCATCAACGGAATTACATTAGCTGTAAAAGAAATTTACATCAGTGGCTACATCGTGTAACAGGTTTCATTACAAGTATGAAATTTATATATTACAATAATGTCATCACTGAATAAATAATATATGTTACAATAAATTTCTCACTAATGTGTTCGTGTTTGTTGCAAATAATATCATTAAATTTAACAATTTAATTACTTAATCAATAAAATCTTTTGCATTGGTGGTCATAAAATAGAAGTTGTCACAAATGATACGAATTTTTAGTGTCAAGATATTATCAGACAAACAATAAAAATTATTAGTATATATAAAAAATATAAAAATCACCTAAATGTACAAAATTCTAATTTCCAATATATTTAATTAAAAATTTTAATATCTAAGAAAATTATTTATTAGAATTATTTCAAAGTACTACGTACTAATTTAATCTAAAACTCTTTAAGGTAAAAATTTCTTGACTTTTCTTCAGGATAAAGTTCACGATTGATTTATTTCCTACAAAATAAATAAAAATAAAAATAGTTAATTAGTTTATAAAATATTAAGTTATAAATTTAGTACTAATTATTATATAATGATAATGATAAGAAGTGATACTAACTATTATAGATTTTATAAATTTATAAACTTACATTAGTAGTTGGGGTATTTGATATTGTGACACTTGATAGATCTTCAATTAAGGCAAAAGAATTGAGTAACAAACTAGGAATTATTCTAGTATTTTCCAAATGTGCAAAAATAACTTAAATTTGTTTCATTTATGTGGCTTGCTTCTCAATGGCTGCATCCTGAGCTTGAATCTTCTCATTTTTTGTTTTTGTGATTTCAGTAAGTCTTGCAACTTCATCGTCTAAATCACTTGTATGTTTCTTTGCAGCCTCAACTTCAGCTAAAATTTTACTTTTTTTTTCGGGACTTAAATGTTATCCCTTTGACACCTAACCTACATGGATAACTTGACTTTCTTTTTAGGACAAGACCAAAATGCTCAATGAGTGGTAGATGTGTAGACGAATTTGAAAATTTAGATAGAATTTGAAAATTTAGTAAAGTAATTTTAATTTTTTTCAAAAATCTAATTTGTCTATAACTTTCATACTATTATTTCTTCTCCATTTGGAGCATACCAAGTTCCATTTGGCTTTTGTTACGATACCTTCTAAACTTTAACAGCATCGGGCCACTCATCAGAATCTTTATCTTTCTAAAATGAAAAAAGAAAAAAAAAAGAAAAAAAAATGATTAATTGGAACTTATTTCTTAAGAAAAATATAATTTTAATTTTAAGTAAATAAAATTAAACTTTACCATCCCATATGTAATTTGTACAATTGACTTTATATCAGAAATTGATTTCATCTCTTGATTTTCCCTATTACTTGTGATTCTTTCACTTTGTCCTATAAATTGATAAATAATTTGTTTTTAATAAAAGAAAAAAACTAACAAAATAAGTTAAATTACTTAAATTTTAAAATTACTTTAAAATTTAGAGTCTCCCATTTATTCTTAATCAACCATTGCCAATCACCTTCCTCCACATCCTTTGGGCAATCTTTGCTTTTGATATTGCTTTTGTGCAAATTATAATGTTGATTTTTATATTGTGCATGCATTTGTTGCATCACATAAGATTGCACCTAATTTGAGAAATTGAATTTATCCTAAAATTTATAAAAAAAAAATTTAGGAAAATTAAGAAGGAAATTCAATGCAACAACAAAATTAAACTCTATTGCAATTAAAAAAAGTGACATACATTTAAAAATAACCACATTGCCTTCTTACCATCCTCAGAAATCTCTTTCCAACTAGAGACACGAAGTGGAGCAAGTTGCTGAATACATATAGTGACTTCTGACTTGAAAAGGCTGGCAAGCTTAACACATACCTTATAGTACGGAGGAGGAAATTGAACATCAATTTGTTTTCTTTAAGCTTTCTTCTTGGCATGTCTAGCATTAATTGCTAGTCCTCGTCCATGTTTTTTAGGATTTACATTTCCTATTTAAAAAATAAAATTAATAGATATATAAAATATTATATTAAAAATTTAAATGTCCAAACATATAATTTTGAAGATCACGTTACCGGTACTAATAACTGGTCCTTCTAGGCTAGGTGCATTATTTAAAGTTTCAAATGTAGCATCGGACTGTTGATTAAGAGCCTTTACAGCTTCTGACTCCTCTACCATACTAGGTGCGTTTTGTTCGTCATCCATATTTGATAAAGATCTTCCATTGTTAACTGTCTTGCTATTTTGCATATAATTGCTAAATTTAACCATCTTGCACTTTTAAAAATAAATACATATCAGGAACAAACAACATACGTAGCTAAAACAAATTGTAAGAAAAATTAATGAAGTCAACAAACAGAAAAAATCAAGAGAAAACAAATATCCTCAGTTCGCAAATTGACCAAAGAACTAATGAAAACAAGAAAAGCCTCTACAATGGCATTCCATAAAGGAATAATAGTAGGAAACTAAATCTGCACAACGAAACAAAAGAACTACAGTCAACATTTAAAAAAGTCTTCGACCCAAGGAAATTCTTGGAAAAACCAAAGTGAGAAAACATTAACAAGACCAGACACACAACTACTAACAAGTTGAGCCAGTTGAGCAGTTCATCTTCCAAAACTAGAAAATATCACAACAAAGACTTCACAAACTATAACTTCGGAACTAGAAAATAAACATTTTTGTAGACAAAAAACTCATAACTGAAATTATTAAAGTATGCGGGTCAATATTTTTTTTGGGGAAGCAGGTCAACATGAAATTAAATCTTCAAACAAACTAAAAAAGAAGTAGAAAAAAAAGTTAGTTTCAACTAAACTTATGGAGATAAATTGCTACTTTTAATTTCTGATTAGTTTCAACTTCTAGACTAAGAGTCAGCTGACATTTACTTGCTTGGAAAAGTGGTTCATTTCTGTAGTACATTTTTCAATTTACATTGCAAGATATTTTTTTTTTGACAAGGAATTCGCCTAATAGCACCTAAGGTTTCGGTGACGGTGGTGGAGGTTTCCCTATGTTCTAATACTGTTATAAAAGATTTATAAAAGATTTAGAAGAATAAGTTAAACAAAGAACAATGACCATTTACCTGTTAGTATTTGAGCTGAGGAAATGGAATATGTGGAGAGAAGACTGTAACCAAAGATATGCAACGAGGCAGAGTGGAGAACTGTGTAGGTGAAGAAGAAATTTATTCACACCACTAATAACATGACTATTCACGATTCATCTTCTTCCACCAACTTTATTGTTTGACAATTACTAAGATCTTCTCACGCGAAACTAGGTGTAGCTATTAAATGTTTATATTTTCTATTGGGATGAACAAAATCACAATAGTCCATGAACAAGGCATGCACCAGATGCCAACGCAAGCTGGAAGTATGAAGCAAAATGGCAACGTAGCTAAAAACAACGCAGTAGAGGACAGGAGAAATGACTACACAATAAGTGGATAAAAATGTACATCAAGTGGAGCATGTAAAAACACAGACATTTTTGCGAACAACAAAGTGGTGTACGATCATGCACTAGCTTGATCGTGACATAACACTTACTCATATGGGTGCACGGTTGTGACAAAATTCGTAGTCACAGGGTTGGTTTAATTAGTCACCTCTGTGTCGTGGCTAAGGGAGTGGACCAAAAATTAAACCAAAAAATGGAGAGAGGGGCGATCTCTTTTTTTATTATTTATTTATTATTTAGCATTTGTTTTTCCCATTTATTCTATTTTTATTTTTATTATTTTTCTATTTTGTTATAATAGGATTAATTGGTTGTTGTCCCCATCGGTAAAATAAAACAAACTATTTCTCTGGGAAAAACCAATAAAAGAATTTCATGAATTTCATTATACTCCTTCTAAAATTACTTTTTTCCTCTGTTATGTCATAGGATAAACAACAGGGATATATATACTAGAGAATATCTATTTTCTATAGTTTCAATTTTTCTTTTCTGTTATTAAATCTTAAATTATTAAAATGAATAAAATATATACCCTTTGAATGCTTAAATATAAATAAGATACCAGAACATAATTGAGAAGCAAGGCTATAAGATTTGCGTTTTGTTGCACCATCTACACTTTGTGGAAGACAAGAAATGCAATTATTTTAGACTCCAGTTCTTTTACGTGCTTTGATGTAGTATTTAAGATAAAGACTATGATTTATAAGATTTTGTATAGAATGTATCCTGAAACTTTATTCACTTTTTGATTTTATTGTTGTCGTTGGATTGTTTGATGTTTTGATTTATTTCGTTTGGTCGGGGTATACCCTAATGACCTTGCATACAATTTTTTTTGGTTTAATACTAATTTATCATTTAGGCAAAAAAATTAATATAATGACTTCTCACTCGATTTGGACCATAGATTTGGAATAGAGTAAAAAGTAAGAGTAATAGTGAAAATGACGCAGTGTAATGAAACAAAACAAAAAATGCACATTAGGTGGAGCTAGCAAAAATGTCGACATTTTCACGGATTGCATAGGGGTGCACGATCATGCACTAGCACGATCGCGACATAACCTTTATTCATAGGGATACAAGGTCGTGCATCAGTGGACCAAAAATTAAACCAAAAAATGAAGAGGGGCGATCTCTTTTCTTTTATTATTATTTATTACTTAGTATTTATTTTTCCCATTTGTTCTATTTTCTATTTTTATTATTTTTCTATTTTGTTATAGTAGGATTAATTGTTTAGGATTAATTGGCTATTGTCACCATTAGTAAAATAAAACAAATATTTCTCTTGGAAAAACCAATCAAAGAATTTTATGAATTTCATTATACTCCTTCTAAAATTGCTCTTTTCCTCTAGTATGTCATAGGATAAACAATAGGGATACATATACTAGAAATTATGTATTTTCCTTTTCTATTATTAAATCTTAATTTATTAAAATGAATAAAAAATACCCTTGAATGTTTAAATATAGATAAGATAAGAGTAATAACAAAAACGATGCAGTGTAATGAAGAAAAATAAAAACGCACATCAGGTAGAGCTTGAGAAGACATAGATGTTTTCGCAGACAATAGAGGGGTGCACGATCGTGACAGAACCCATACTCACAGGGGTGACTTAATTAGTCACCCCCATGCATGGCTAAGAGATGTATAGTAGACGTGGACCAAAAATTAATCCAAAAATAGAGAAAGGGGCGATCTGTCGCACAACACAGTAAATATTGACACAGCAAAGGACAAGAGAAATGACTACGCAGTAGGTGGATAGCTAACCAAGAAAAACGATGCAGTGTAATGAAGCAAAACAAAGTTGCATTTCAGCTAGAGCTTGCAAAAGTACAAATGTTAGTGAGTTTTCGCAGACAACAGAGGCAAGCGTTAATAAGAGTTGTACAATAGAGGTGGACTAAAAATTAAACCAAAAAATAGAGAGAGGGGAGATCAGTTGCGTACTGCGACAAAGGCACCACCTCCAATGATAGCGTGGACAATGACATCAGATATCATTCGACAATGGTGTGGAAAATGACATCAGGTATTTTCCCTCTCTCTCTCTCTCTCTTTCTCTATTGTTGTCTCTGTTTTGCCTAATTTGGGTCTTTAAGCTTACCGAGCTTGGCTTATTCATGGGTGTATTTTGATTTCTTCTTAGTAATGCCTCGTTGTTAAATTGGAAAATATTAATGTTTATAAAGTTCTCTATCCTAGCAAGTTCTATGTTAAAATTTGATGAACCCATTCAATTAATTTGTATTGTGGTACAATGACGATTGGCAAAACTTGGATGGAAATTTCTAATGGAGCACTGCCACGATATGAGAAAAGAGTTAATGAATTTCTAAATTTTTTATTTAGACATTTTTGATGAAGGAAGAGCAGTTCGTTGTCCTTGAAAAAATGTAGCAATAATTTATTGAGGATAAGTCATTCAATTTATGAACATCTGATGTTAAATGGGATAAACAGAAACTACAAGCAGTGGTACCATCATGGAGAGGTTCTACAATATTATTCTGATTATGAAAATGATAGTAATCAGAGTAATAAAAGTGAAAAAGATGATGGAATGTAACATCCCATCACCGATGGGAAGAATATATTGGTAAATTGGGACGAGCTAGTAGGTGAAATTGCATATATTGATATGAGCATACTTTTGGCCTCTAATTTTAGAGGAATGAGATAATTTGCACATGCACATATATGTATATGCATTCATGGCATTTTTCAGTATTTAATTGTGACTGTGTTGTGCTTTGTGAATTTGGGAATAATTATGTCTGAAATTTTGAATTGGAAATGTTCTAGGAGTGATTTCAGTTGTTAGTGACTCTTAGAAATTTTCTGAAAATTTTGGGAGAAAATGTCCAGACCGGAGAATTTTCTAGGTGATGGACTGATGGACTTTATAATACTGAATAATTGGTAATTGGCAATGGGAAAATTAGACATGATTTTAGGAATTTTTATATGTTGAGTCATTAGAAATTGGAGACGACTTATACTAGAAATGATTTTGAAAAGAGAAAGAGAGTTAAATGAGTGTTTGAGCAATTAAGTGGTTAGGGTTTATAAAGGTTTGGTTTAACCCTAAATGCCTTAGATTTTTCGACTTTACCTTTGGGAATTAGCTAAAACCGCAGTGTTTTCTTCCCCTCCACCTAGGGCACGATCCTTCTCCCTTTGATCGTTCCTCTTTTCCTCTTCCTTGTGTGATTCTTCATGGTTCTCTTCCTTGCTTCTTCTTTATGTTAAAGGTCAATCGTAAACCTTGAGATGATGAAGTTTTGTCTGGTTTTGAGAGAGAGCCGTAGGTGTTAGAGGCTTAGAGGATTTTCGGAGGTTGAAGAAGGGAAGCTTGAGTTTTGGTAAGTGATCTCTTCATATATTGGTTATTTTTAGTTTAAATGCATTGATGGTGTTTATTGTGAAAGATTGGAGTAGTTGTGTTTAGCTATGACTGGTTTTAGAGTGAGAAAATGGGGGAAAATTGGTCGGAGAAGATGAACAGGAGCCCACACGTCGTGACGAGCGGGTAATTCCTCGTCGCAACGAGCGGTTAATTATTCGCCGTGTCGAGTGTGAAGGCCTCGTCGCGATGAGCCTGTAATTCCTCGTCGTGACGAGCGGCTAGACGTCGCGACGAACGACCTCGAGTCGTCGCGACGAGAGTCCTTTGGCCGCGGTGAGGATGATTTTTCTAAATTGATGTGCTTTCGTTTGGGGTCATAACTAATGATGTAGACCTCCAATTGGGGTGATTATTGATTTGTTGTAAACTAGAGAAAGAGTTCTACAATTGAATCACAGAAAGAAAGTTTGAATTTGAATTAGTGGGACCTCAAATTATCGCATGAAAGTTAAGGATAGATTTACATTTCAACCTAAGTGTTGTGGGATGATAATTGGTATATAATTTGGAGACTTCTAAAAATAAATGAAATGCTTTTGGGGTTTTAGAAACTTAGTCTAATGGGTGAATTTGACCGAGTGAATAGTAATTTTGGCTTTGAGGTCTTTCTTGAGAAATTAAGGGCATTGTCTAAACGTTGTAGTATTTATAAAATGAAAAGTTGATTTTGAGGCAAAAGATAACGAAATTGGGATATACTGCCGGGAATGTCACCAATATGCATAGTACATCTTTGCATTTCAGCATGTGCATTTGTGAACCTTTCCAATTGTGCTTTTAGTAATGGGAAATTATTTGACTGTTATAGACGCACCGTTGGATCGACATTCCACGGATGTTGCTGGGACTTCTAGGCAGTAGCTCGAAAGTTACAGGTGAGTAACCTAGTTGGTTCCTCAATCTTTGATTGTTTAAATATTCTGTACTTAGAATTTGGTTGAGAATAATTATGTGTATATGTGAATTGTTGTGTTTGAGATCCCGGACTGAGAGTCTGAGGAATTGCGAACTTTGGCATTGACGTGTAAACAGTTTGTGTGTTGGGCCCCGATTCGTTTTTTTTTCAAGTCAACAAGCTTGATTAAATTATTTTGAGGCATAATTAAACTATTTTGAGGTCTAGATTGATAATTGTAATTTGATTGGAATAAATTGAGGATTTTATTGCTTAAGTTATGATTATTTAATGAAAGGATTTAGTGAACTTTGATTTGTTGAGAAATTATTATTTTGTGATATATTGTTAATATTAAAAAGAATTATATAAATTGAGGTTGCTATGAATTTAGGTGATGGAGATTAAAATTGAATTAGAGCTTGTATGGATTTTAGAAATTCAATGAATAAGAAGGTTAGAGGATGATTGTTTTAATTGATGGAATTGAGAAGTCTAATTTGGAATTTGAGATTTTAGTGCTTAAGTAAGAATTATTAAATTGAAGGAATTGAGGTAAATTAGAATTTTAATTTTGGTATTAGATTTTCAAAGAATAAGGAAATATTAAATTAGGCCTTAAAATATTGTTATGAATAAATTCGGTTTTGTTTAAATGGTTATAAGGCTTTAGGTTTATTAAAATGGGCTTTTAGCCTTTGGAATGATTTGTAAATGATGGGGAAGCAATTATGTGGGCTAGGGTTGTTATGGTTAAGTAAATGAAAAAGAAGGGAGGCAAGTGGGCTTTTAAGTGGGAGCCCACAAAAGTTTAAGTTAGAAGGAGGGAAATGAAAATTTAGTGAAAGTTAGAAGGAGGGAAAAGATATGGGCTTGAAAGTTTGGGCTAGGGTTTAAGTTAAAGAGTAGGAGTTAGGTTTAAGTTAAGGAATTAGGGTTATGGTAATGGAAGGAGGCTTAGGAAGTTTCCTAAGGCTAAGAAGAGGCTAACGAAAATCTTAAGAGTTGGAGGCATAAGGTGTTGTCGTTTTAGCTTAGGGGAAAAGATAAGAAAGAAGCAAATTAGGTTTTATTGGGTGAACCATTCAAAAGTGGAAGAGAGGAAGAAGTTCACGATTTTTACAAGCAAAAGGGAGAGGATTTTCGAAACATGGAGATGATGAAGAACAAATGTAGAGAGAGTAGAAGAAAACATGTTTTGTCCAAAATGAAAGACAAAATTGAGGCTTGCAAGATGAAAAAAATCCTAGTTTCCTTTGGTCCACTTTAATAACTAGTTTATTTTGTCTCCAATTTTTACTCCAATTATCACCTAATTTTTAATGATATATATGTCATTAAATCTTAATGTCACATATAAAAATTTTCATTATCATTTAACTTTTATTTCTACTACCATTTAACAATCGTTTTGCCACTTGTTAATTTTTTTAGTCCCAAAATATCCTGAAATTTCATAAATGTTCCCAAAAAATTTTCAATACAATCAAACCACAATTTTCAATAAAATCACACTTACAAACAATTATAACGAAAATGTCAATGATTGCATGTACAGTCATTTTTATATGCAAAATTTACTATTCATGTGTATAAGCTATATTAAGCATGAGTATGAAATGCACTTTCTTCTAATCTCTCGTTGCTATTTTCTCCATTATCGAAATCTAAAAGTCTAACCCTTAATATGGAAATGGGATGTTATACTTTCAATCGAAAAGACCTCACAATACAACTATAGCTAATCTAAGTCTTTTAACTTTGTTTAAAACTTTCTTAAAATAGATTTGCTAACTGCTTCTAGAACTGAGTACAAATTGAATAAGTGCACACATACACATCAATAGTACTCCCTCTCACACATACATACACATATCAATACCACTCTTAAACAAATTTTAAAAACTAAACTTTAATAAAACTATAGTTGAACAAAGTTCTTTGAACCCTAAAATTCTTCAAATATGAGTATTTTTGTCTTATTCACTGCTGCTTTTAAACTTATCTTCAAATCTTTAAAAGGATAAGATTTATAATATATACTCATTTTAATCCAATGAAACAATTAAGACCTCTCTACTTCTATGTAAGAATTCTAATAGTTGCAAAAAAGGAGAAGAATATAATCCATGAAGGAATAGGAGGGAGGAAAGAGGCAGTGCAATGGTAGAACAAACGTAGAAAATATCTACTAATAACTCTATCCATGCTCTTTGTTTGTCCCTCCAAGTTCACTTCACTCACAATATCTGTTTCATGTTACCAAATAATGTCAACAATAGCAGCAGCTACAATTGTTGACAGTCAATAATTGTTGGCTGTCCACAATTGTTGGCTGGTAGGCATCGAATTCAGTGCCTACCATGCCTAATAAAGCCAAGATACTCCTGCTTATAAAAAGGTAGGAGTAGCATGAAGAAGAGAAGTAAGCAAGAGCAAACATAAGAGAAAAGAGAGAGTGAGGTGAGAGAGAAAAGAGAGAGAAAGAGAGATACAAAAATATTCCGTATATTTTTTGGTCTAGTTTTTCCTTGTAATTCTCTAGTTTTTCTCAGTAGTAAAAGTCTTCTATCCTTGTCTGTAGTTTTTACCCTAATTTGAGAGTTTTTCACGTAAAATTTGTGTATTTATTATGTAACATCCCGTTATCGATGTGAGGGCATATCGGTAATGAGGATGAGTGAACAGTGAGTGCATTCATAACTGATTTGCACGTATAGTGATTC
>JANJEY010000235.1:64922116-64934315 GCA_024703695.1 Erythroxylum cataractarum
TTAGTTTCTCAGATCATCCACTGTCACCAAAATAATTGGATTGTTGTAGTCATTTTGTTTGAATTACTAAAGACTTATTATGTACAATTTAATGTTTTTATTATCAATGAAGAAAATTTTAACTTTATATGATTCATCAACTTTCTACTTAAACAAATTAAATATATAAACAAATCAAAATATTATGAATAGATAATTCACAACTGTTAAAATAATGCATTAATCATAAGATTATGAAATAAAATTTTATATCGGGATTTTTAAAAAGAAAATTTAATACCTTTACCGATATAATTTTAATTTCCGTCGGTATAATATAACATATTTACTGGCGGTTTATCATAAATCGTCGAAAACTGCAATATATTTATGACAGGCTCATAGACGGAATTTTAGTTTCCTTCGGTATAATGAGTCATATTTACTAACGGTTTGTGATAAACTGTCAGAAATATTCAAAACTCACCAACAGAATTTTAGTTTCCATAGTGTAATGAATCATATTTACCGACGGTTAACATATTTACGGTAGACTCACCGACGAATTCATCTAGTTGTCGGTATATTTACCGACGGTTAAAACTTTTGAAATATACCAATAGAAAGATTAATCCTTCTGTAAATTTGCCGACAGAAATACACCGACGAATTAGAATTTCCATCGGAAAATTTATCGATGGTCTTTTTCAAGACGTCTTTGTCTGTCGATAAATTCTGTCACAAAATTTTATTTTCGACGGAATATTAACATTTTTTGTCGATAATTTTCATCGTTAAATAACTTTTTTCTTGTAGTGCAGTAAGTTACTGAGAGTTGGGGATGCTATGTATTTAGAAATTAAGTTCAGTGATAATAGTTAGGCAAGCTTAGCTTGAGATGTCTCTCTTTTATATAGTTGGACTCTATCTATTCTAATAAATTTTTGAGTTAACTTAATTAGAAAGTTTAGTTATTCTTTAATTTGAACTTTACTTCCACACGTGAACCTTATAATGATTGATCTTATTCCTTAAGTATGATTAAAGTATATAAATGCAGTTGTCATAATTAGACATCAAAATAGTTACTACGAGTGACTTTTAAACCTATAGATAAAAGAAAATGGTTATTGAGCCATGGAAGCTTACATCGTACTTTTCTTAGGAATTTATCAATAATATACTAAATAAACTAAATAGAATATTTTATAATATTAAAAATAGCAGTAATAATAATTTAGTAATTTCAATTAATAATTCAATCAAATAAGAATTAAATTATATTTTTTATAATATAAATATTGACTTAAGCATTATAAAACCTTATACATTATATTGTTACTCTGAATAAACATTAAAAACTTATTTGATCGAAAATTTAATATATAAGTGTAAAATTTTTAGTTTTAAGATTTGTAAGATTCATTATTTTTACTAACCATATTATTTTTATATATCAAAAAAATCCAACTTGGAAATTACAAATTAAATAAAATTATTGAATAAGAACCTTAGAAAGATTTTATGAATTTTGTACTATACTAGTAAAATATGGCATAAAGCACTAGATTAATATACCAAGTTATACTGAAGAACCACGTTATGCGTGTCCTATTGGGTAGTACACTAAAATATCATAAACACCACACCAATGTTATAACTGAAAAAAATTTAAAAAGTAAATAAAAAATATATTTATATTTAAATATTTAAAATATAGTTATTATATCTGAAAATAAAATACTTTTATGTAATTTTAAAGAATCGAGTTATTGAATCAAATTTCAAATTTTTTATTTTTAATTATATAAAAATTGAGAAGATATTTTAAAGTTTTTTTAAAAAATCCAAAATAGTATCCAATATTAATAGGTATGAGAGATATGAGCAAAATTAGTATATATATGTATGTATGTATGTATGTATGTATGTATATAGTAAAAACAAATTCTATAATAAAGAATTAAATTTTAATTGTCTAAAATAGATAAATTATTTATAATATTTAAAATTATTTGTAATGGTATCCCACATTAACCCATATCAATATTGTACTGTATAATATTTCAACTTTACCTTAGAGATAAAAAAAATCATGGCCTAGCATGTTACCTAACAAAGCCCAAGTCCCAAGTCTCCATAGCTTGTCGTCCATCAACTTCCCGATCACCGTCACTTGCATTGCACCGTCACTTTAGCATCCTCGACCTTTACAATAATCTCGACCAAATTCAAGCTTTTATTGACTCAGTCTTCGCTGTCCTATGTATCGACCTGGCACTGGTCGCTAGAGATCATCTCTTACCTCGCTTCTCTCCTACTTACCGTTTGCATAACGCTAGACTTAACCACATCGACCTTCTTGAATGTTAGAAATAAGGAAACGCTTGACCAATTCAAGTTCTACCTTCTTTGAGATTATTGCTGATTATGTTGCGGCATTATTGATTGGTGTCCTGAGGAGAGTGTCGGCAAGTGAACGATATGTTCGGTATGGGTCGTGGCTTGTTAAAGACGATTATCCACTTGAACTCAAGGTTCGATCTTTTTCTCGCGCATTTCAAAAGTTTGATTGATTTATACCAAAAGGTCAGAGCTTTTTGTGATACAAGTGGTGGTTCCAAGTAACTTGGTAAGTTGATTACTATCAGTCAACATCGTGTTTTTTTCCATCTTGGAGCTAAAAGAGTTGGGACTTGAAAGTAATGATTCGAAGTGGAAGACTGAGTGCTTTTAGGTGTAGCATTTACTACAATTCCAGAAAGACGAAACCATCACTTCCTTTTTCTTAATTTGAAAATATTCGCAATCCTGCGACCCACAGTGACATATTAGTTGTTTAATGTGAACCAAATGACCAGAATTGCCATGCGGTGAATAAGGATATTATTGACATTATGAAAGGAAGGAGTGATCGTTAATGTGCGAAGAGGTGCTATTATAGATGAGAAGGAATTGTTCAGCTTTTAGCTAGAGGAGAGCTTCTTGGTGTAAGACTTGATATTTTTCCGGGCAAGCCTGATAGGCGTAAAAAGTTGTTTGAGTTTGATAATTTTATGCTATGATCTCATGCTGTCTTTATGCCAAAATCCTTAGAAGCATCACAGGATGTTATGTTCGCAACTTGATCACTTTCTTTTCTAATCATACTCTACTGTCACCGGTCCTTAATGATTAAATAAAGTATATTATTGACAGTTTCAGACGAATTCTGCCCATATTTTTAGTTCAGAAAAGCAAACAGAAGCCCAAATAACTTTCCTAGTATGGAACAGTCTTCACTCTTGCTATTCTTTGAAGCATTTACGATTTCATCTCTACCGTACTTCTGATCTAAGCTTAGGAGCATTTTGTTTTGTTTTGCCGGCATCGGAACGTGCATAAACTATAGAGTGCCACCAGCTTAATCCTGCCGCTACCTCCATAAGGATGGAATTAAACATGCAAACTATCAGAAAGGATGGAAATACATTTATCGATAGACACGGTTACGATATTATTATGCACATGACAACAAATAACAGCGATAAGGTGGTTAAGGCACCTGGTTCTCTTTATTGGATCCTTAACAACTCAAACTTAATTCCTAGGACCTGTGAATCCACAAAAACTCAAAAAGTGACTTGCTTGACCAGGTTGATGTATTGGAAATAATGTTGATGATCCATATTTGAGATGCAATTTCTCTTTCTATATTTATTGCTTGATTATACTAAAAAATATGCACAAGCTATTGCTGACGATGAGCACCATGCAACTTATATAGAAGTTAAAAGCAGTGTTTCTTAACAAGGTCTGCCTCAGTTCTCTTTTGACATTGAAAAAGCTTTGGTGGCATTTAATGAAGGGGATCTGGCAACATTTATATTCTCGTAAATAGAAGTATGTAAACCTTTCAAGAAGCTAGGGCATAATCCAATTACTAATTTATTCCAACGAGTGAAAGTAGGTAAACAAAAGGAGAGAGATGATCATTTGATTGAATTCAGAGTCTTAACATCTGTCTGACTGGGATTCTGTAAATTTTTAGTTGTTTACCTGGTTTAGGGTTATGCTAAGTGTACAAGTAACCATTGATGTTCTTCACTCCGTGGAGATATTGAGAATATTTAATTAGGTGAAAAAAATGCAAAAGTAAACTAAAAAAGTTAATTACGCAGATCATTGTCAAACTAGAGTAAAAGCACAGAGCCACCAACATACGATAAAAGGAAATTAAACAAGAATCATGTTGAAATAATTAAGCTGGAATTCATTGGCATATCTAGGCAGAATACAAAGGCTGTTCAACAAAGGAGAGAAGTAGATATACTTCATCCACGATCAGCATTCATTAGCTACATATTCAGTACCATCAAACCTCCTATCATTGTTTGTTTTAGATATCAAAAGAAAAACCAAGCTCGAATCCTTACTGATCATATGCATGTTCTAATAGGACTAGTTAACCGAATGATGAATGAATTTCTGCATAATTAACTAAATTTCAATGGTTAAAGCAATTTGCACATATGAATGTTATACAACTATGAAAAAAGAAAAAGAGAAAATCCATGTTTGAATAAGTATGCAGTCGCCTAAATTTGTGAACAGTCCTCAACCAACCTGAGATGCTTGGAAGAGGAAAAACATTCATACATATCGAGTTTCGTTGGGTTGTAAAAAGATCTACAGGCGAGTGAACTACTAATCCATAATCGCAGGCGAACTAATAGAATCTGTTAGCTTCTGTTGCAGATCAAACACATTGATGCATCTTCCATCATTGACCTGCATGCACTCTTTCTATGTAAGATTAAGTCGTTCGATAGTAAAGAAAGTGTTTAGTTTTTATTATACGCAGAAAAAAGAAAAAGAAAAAAATGGAAACAGCAAAAGAAACCCTAAGTAGAATCAAGAATTGCTTGAATTTTACCTCGGCTGTAATAGCGTGAATCGTCCTTTGACTTACTTTACTGGAAATACAGCTGACAATACTGAGCTTTTCTCCAAGAATAAGTTCGATAACTCTTGAAAGAGGAATCCCATTTATATAAGCGGTATTGATGACAACCTCCACGCCAACTAAACAAGGTTCAACTGTCAAGCTATCCCTCTTGCGGCTTTCAGAGCTTTCAAGTGTAGAACCAGAATAAGTTGGTATATAGGAGTTACTGGACAATATCCTTAGCTCACCTTTCTTATCACTCAGTTCTTTAATTTTGTGTTCCAAATGTTTTATGTATTTGACTGCCTCTTGAATTTGATCAGATATTGATCTTTTCCCCTGAAAATCAACAAAAACATGCAGAAAATGAGCTCTTTTACTGTAGACAAGTCAAAGTAAGAGTTTCCAGATTGATAATGATCAAATAGGAGAAGATAAGGACCTTGAGATATTCAAAGGGAAGAAGGGATCGAAGGGTCACGTAAAGGGCAGCCATTTCTTGCCTTCTCTGCCTCTCAATATCTCTATGTATGATTTTTTTCTTCTTCCTGTCGCTAGAGTTCTGGTTGTCGACACCTGAGGCCATGGAAGATTTACGCCGTTGTCTAAGTTGGGTTGTGTTTGTTAAATCACTGCCATGGGCGGTAGGTGTTACGAGCAGATCTTTATCTCCCGAGATTTTCTGTTGTTGCCATGGAATGCACGACAATTGGAACAGCTCATCGGTATTGTACAGGTCTACTTGAGAAATGGATGAATTGTAATCCATGTTCAACGTTCAAAGCATTCGGCAAGCCCTCTTCTCTATCTATTGCTCTTACACTATGTTCTATATGTTACTATTTAAAGTGGAAACTTTCAACGTAAGATATACTAGTTAATCTAAGAAAATCACAACTTTGATGGGCCCAACCTGAGGTCACCCATATTTCCTTGTTATACACATACGT
Organism: Erythroxylum cataractarum; assembly: GCA_024703695.1. Lineage (NCBI taxonomy): Eukaryota > Viridiplantae > Streptophyta > Magnoliopsida > Malpighiales > Erythroxylaceae > Erythroxylum > Erythroxylum cataractarum. The sequence continues at coordinate 64,927,973 of JANJEY010000235.1, forward strand.
TGCTATTTTTATTTCGCCCCCGAACGAGAGCTGATCTCTACATATAAACAATAATCTAAACACAAAATGGAAATGGGGGTAGAAAAATAGGTGAAGAAAATCGCACAGTATCCATAATAAACGAGAACGTATCTTTGGAGAGATTCTCCTCAAATATTGAGAATGTGAATCTATATTTCGATACCCTACAAGCTAATAAGAAGACAAACAAGGGCCATATTGTCTAACATTTCGGTCTTTGTATTTTCTAGGACGCTTCTTGTATTTAAGCTTTGAGGAGATGAATTGGAACTCTAAAAAGCTTTTCATACGATAGGGTTGTAACTACTATTCAAATATACTTAGACCACAACTAATTTTATTAAGTTATTGCCAACTTATAGCTGATATGTAAGATGCCGATCAACTTCTGATTTGTTTAACAACGACATTGGGAATGATAGAGAGAAAGAGGGAGCAAGATTGGGCTAGTAATCTTGATGATGAACAGGTGAGGTACGTCCAAGAATTAATTTGATCTATTCGTCGACACATCATTAACACGCCTGGATCTATAATATGATCTCTCTATGCCATACGACCACGTTGGTGCAATAGCACACAAGGAATACTCAAATGCTCGAACAATTTAACACTGATCTTCGTCACCTAATCCAATTTTAAGACAATAAACTAGGGCGGTCCAACTATTTTTGTTTTACAATTAAAGATGACAATCTCTGAAATCCTCCAATCTGTCTGAAATTGAGATTGTTCAATTAAGTTCTGTTCACTTGTCTAAGAACTTATGATAATTGCAGCTCAACCATGCAATCTCCTCCACATCATAATGAAGTATATATTATACCCACGATCATATTCTAGTGGATTCGGATACGATCCTTAATTAATTTCCCTCACACGGGTCTGCCGACCCTATAATCTAGCTACTAATTTTATGAAACATCTAACGAATGATTTGAGATTTTTCCTTTGATTGATAGTGGTTGAACTTGAATGTTCTCGCTTGACTATGATATTGTAGGCAGTGTAGGGCGCCCATCCCCATGCACTGCTCGTCACTTGTTCAAGCTACGCTGACCTACGAACCTCCTATACAATCCTACGAACCTCCTATACAACTTTTATTACATGGATCCATTCTGCTGCGCGCACTAGTTTTATGATATCAATGCCCGCGCGCGGGTAGCTTAGTTAGTAAATTAACAGTCCATTGGAACAAGATCTTAAGTTTCACTCATGATGATAGGTGGTAATGGTCCGCTTTGTTAAGCGATCGATCAAAATAAGACTGTGATTTATCCCTCCAGCGATGATCGGATCTGCGACTGGGGCCTTTAGAATTGGAGATTCAATCTTTTAAAACAAGTTTTATGATATCAATGAAACTATATTAAACTTGTCAAATTTCATTTTAACTGAAATATTATGTGTGAAGTTTGCTCACACGTTGTGAAGCTATCTAGAAGAACATGATGATTAAACAAAGACCCGATAAAACACGTGGGTCTCTTGCACAATGCAATGATATTTCGAGTATCTCAATATTTGGTGCTTTAGGTTTAGGGAGTTAGACGATTAGTCTATAGAAAAGCCTGATTCGGAAAAATGAAGCGAAAACCGGCTCTAATCATGCATGTACTTTGGATACTAAAAACTTCAAGCCATCGCCATGCCATTTTTAGCAGTGGCCTTCGAGCCGATGCTAATATTTTTTTGAAATTATTTTCATCAAAATTTCAACATCTTACTTTTAAGACTGTTATTGTTGACCCCCCCGGCGAAACCCACCCCCACTTAATGACAAATAAGGTGATCAATTTCTAATTTTTATTTATAATCCATATTCTTATAAATATTTTATTTTATTTTATTTTAAAATTGTATTTACATATTAATACCTTATACAAAAATATAAATAAATATTCTAGTATATAATATTGATTTATTTTATTGATAATAAATAATACAAATTGATCATACTCCAATAATAATTAATAACATGTTAATCAATTTACAATAATGGTAAAATAAGTTTTTTTATTCAAATTTTATTTTATTATATAATAATACTAACAAATAAGAAGACTAATACGCTATAGTAATTTATAATTATCCAATATATATTTTTACTTATAAATAATTTATTTAGTATATTTATAAAAATATAAATTTATAAACAATTTATTATTAATAAGTATTCATAATTAGTGTTGAGTCTAAACAACTGATTAGGAAAAAATTATTCATTAATCAGTTCTATCACTAATTCCATCCAACTTATGTAAGAGAAAAAGTAGTTAGGTATAATACAACCATAAGAAAAATAGTCAATAGTTATTGATTAAAAAAAAGATAATTTTACATTTAATTTATTTATCATATTTAGATATTATTACTTATATCAAATAGGAAAATAATATTTATTATTTAATAATAATAAATCAAACTCATTATTCATTATTTATAAAAATGTCATTATCATCATTATCACCAAATCCGAAATCTTGCAATGAATCGGGATCTAGGAAGATCTGACGTAGTCTTATCTCTATATAATAGAGAGACTGTTTTCGGTAAACCCACGTGCAAATGAGATAAGATAAGAATGATGCATGTTACAGATGGAAAAGGCAAAAGTAAAAATAAAGATTGATCATTTTATTTATTACTATGATCATAGAATAAATAAAATTTAGTGAAAGATTTCATTATTATCTTAAAATAATAAATGTATAATTAATACTTAATAAATATAATAATTTTAATAAAATTAATTAATATTATATATTAATAAATAATTCTATTTGACATATGCTAATTTACTAACTCACATTCACATCCTTATGTTCTGGTTTCTCTCGTGAAAAAAAAGTTTCTCAGGTTTGTATTGATTTTCAAGAAAGTTTAAATAATTATGAGGACTCCTCACCAAAATCTTTAACACAAAAGGTTTTAGTAAAATTGGTGAACCGCCCTAAAAGTTAACAACATTTACTTTTTTAAAAGGAATAATTTATTTTAAATTACCCAAATTTTAACAGATATAAAGGTTTGATTGGTAAAACCAGTGAACCGCACGAGAAGTTGATACCGTTAACCTTTTTTGAAAGACACCTTTTTCTTTTTAAATAAACTTGGTGCATTCTAATCACCCGTTTTCAATTAATGAACGATAAAGATACAACGTAATTTCAATCCTCATCGGGAACAAAATTTGAGATAATCTGTATGAAATCTAGACTTTTATTGGTCATACCAAATTTAGACTTTAAGATTAGGAGGTTGCAACATAAGAATGTTAATATATCACTCTATTTTCATAAAATTCACAAAATCCTTTTTTTTTTAAATAATTTTAGTCATGGACTCCATATGATTTAATAATAATGACATAATAAAAGAATAACTAAGTTTGAACATTTGCTGTCAATTAGATAATTAATTAACGAGTATGTCTTTTGGTGTATGGCTTTTTTGCTCTCGCAGATCTGATTTGATCCAGTCTCCACAGACAGACTCGCAACAAGACAAGTAGTGTGCATATTAGTTATTATAATACATATGGTTGAGCCTTTGCCCGTCACCTACGACTATAGATTGATAGCCCTAAGGGTATTAATAATGATTGCTTCATCTATAACGATTGATAGTATGGTAATATTCAAAGTCTTGCTTCATGACTGGGACCTTTCCTATGCAAATATTGAATTATATTAGCTTGAAAGGTAGCTGAAGTTATAAATTTACTAAGCATTTGAAAGTGCAGAGACATTCCCTTTTAATTAAACACTAGCGAGAGTTCAATGGCTGAACTAAACTTTCTTGTTTATATTGTATATTGCGGCTTTCACACCAAAAAGTCATCCATGCATCAAAGTTTGATAGTTCAAGGGCATGCTCAGAAAAAGATCAAACAAAACTTGAGTGTAATGTTTTTCTTTAGTTCCTTTTTCGTTTCTTTACAAAAATGGGAATTACAAACTTCAGTTTTAATGCTCAAAAACTAAATATGTAGGTGCACATATTCAAATAAAATCAGGAAGCATTCAGAAGACAATGCGAAGAACTTGAGTGAAATTGGAAAATATATACTACTTAATGAATTAGAAGTAAAAAGGAACATGAGTATCGAGTAAACTAAACCAATTGAATCTTATGGTTCATTCATCCTCTTTATAACATGTAACTAAAATTCTAATATATAATCACAACGAAAATTAATGATGAACTAATACAGACGTTTTTCCTTTTTTGTTCAACTCATTTAACTGATTAGTTTGTCCAAAGACAATGGTACATAGGAGGTTTTATAATGACACAACTTACCAAAACAGTAAGAATTACGACGTTTTAAAATGTTGATTGATATGATCGGGCCATCATATATTGTGCCAGTATATTAAGTTACTCATATTATGAATGTGTCGATTCATTACTGTCTTTTTTAACATTCATTTGACAAGTATGCTTTTCTATTCTGAAATTTGCTGCTTCCTACATCTGACACTTCTTCTTTTACAGATTGTTGACCTTCCAATTTCCAATGCCTAAACTTACATAATAAATGAAATAAATTGCTATTGATTTTGTGTTGATCATAATCATTAATTAAGTCAACCCATTGTTTTAGTTCCTTTTTTTTCCAGAATAGCTAGAAATTTTTGAATAACATAAAGAAACATAATTGCTATACTAAGTTATAAACAGCAGCTATATGAGAAAGAAAAAATATGACAGCAAAGATCGAAGAAACTGGAAGCATATATTTTATTTATAGAAGCTGTAGAATTTATACAGGAAAAGATAACAAACTTTCCTAACTTGTAGTCACTTCAAATTCAAAAAGTGGATAAAACTAAATGATAAAAATCTAGAACTAACGGCTACATGATCCAGAAAGTTTAGCAACTAAACTTGACCAAGTCCGTAGCTTAAGCAAGATAAATAATAAACTGTCAACAAAGGTAAAACAGTAAAAAATAAGTTGGAACTAAAATGCCAACACACTAACACTCCTCTTCGACATTTCGGTGACAATTTCTTCAAAGCTTCAAACTTTCTATTGACAGTGATTTTTTTCCCTTCTTCACGACCTCTTTATTAGAAAGAAGCTTAAAAAAGTTGCTCCTCTTGCGTCTAAACGCCATCTGCCATTTGTACTTGTTGAGATTGACAATCTTTGTTCTTGAATTTGCAAACCTTGGTAATGTTTCCAAGTTGTTTGCATTTACCACACATTGCATCAGGCCTCCACCAACACTAGTTTTCAAGATGAGTAGTCTTATTGTAGTGTGCACATGGTGAGAATTCACAGCTGTTGCTCTTGTTCTTGTTGTTGAATTCTTCGGTAATCTTATCTTGCCTAAAGATTCTTCTTTGCTCTTGTGCTTGAAGAGCATTCATTAGCTCAGCTAACGATATCTCGCTAAGATCTTTAGACTCTTCAAGAGAGGATATTTTGGATTCAAATCTCTTTGGAAGAGTTACAAGAACTTTTTCTACAATCCTGCGGTCAAGAAAATCTTCTCCAAGCAATATGATGTTGTTAACAATTAAAGAAATACGATCAGAATACCTGGTAATTGTTTCATCTTCTTTCATGTTTAAAGACTCAAAATCCCTCTTCAAATTCAGCACTTGCATTTGCCAGGTTTTGTCACTTCCTTGATACTATTCTTTCAATCTATCCCAAGCTTCCTTTACTGTTTTGCAAGCCATGATCTTGTAGAAAACAGTGTGTCCTACGGAATTTTGAATGAGTGTCTTGGCTTTGGATTTTTTCCCTTTTTCTTCACTGTTGAACTTGATTTGAGCCATGGTGGGATTTTTAGGTAGAGAAGGCACTGGCCGATCTTCTGTTACAACTTCCCAAAGATCAAAGGCCTCCAAATATAACTTCATTTTTACTGACCACATTTGATAGTTTTCACCATTGAAGACTTCTGGAGAATTTAAAGCAATGCTACTAATGGACATTTTGATTATGGTTTAAAAATAGATGTAGACATGCTGCTGCAAAGTGTTTAAAACAAGTGTGAAAGAGGTTTTAAAAATGGCTCAAAAGACAACAACAGACAAGTTGAAAATATTAGAAAGTTGCTACTGTAAAATTGTTTAAAAACATATTCAAAATAGTAGCAATAGCAAGTTTAAAATAGAAGTATGTAAGCTACTGAAACTAGATCAAAATAGCTACAGTAGTTAAAAATTTTGGACTTTGTGTTAGTAGTGTGCCCTAGGCCAATGGATATTTGTGATTCATGCATTAACATTATGATTTGTTAATAATATATTATGAGGTATTCCTTCATATATGCATGTATTTCATGTAATGTGATTT
>JANJEY010000235.1:65041241-65053428 GCA_024703695.1 Erythroxylum cataractarum
AAGACTAAGTAGGCAAGTGACATGTGTCACTTGCCACTTGTCTCATTTTTAAAGGTTCATTTATTTCCTTTCCAAAACAATTAAATTTCTAGTCCAATTGCTCTCCAAATTCCAATGACTCAAAGTAATAAATTCTAAAATCATGTCTCAAAATTTCCAGTGCCATGGGACAGTCATTTCCAGTACCAGAAAGCCAATCAGTCCGTCACTTGGCAATTTTTTCGGTCCAGAAAGATATCCCGAAAATTTTCCAAAAAAATTTCTAAAATTCCGCAAAAATGTAAAACACACAAAAATCCACTCCAATTTGATTTTCAAGCACTAATTCATATGTTTTTCACAATAACACATATGTCAGGAAATGTCAGGAATGCATATACAAACATGTGCACATACCAAAATTACAATTTATGCATATATGGAGCCCGTATTAGGCATGACCAAGCCGAGATACGTTTTCACACCCATATCACATTCCAAATTACCATTTTATCCTTCCCATCAATGATGGGATGTTACAACCCAAGTTTTGAATCCTATCACTCTACTCACTTCCACGCTTAGTTGTTTGTATTCATCTTTACTCACTTCTATTATTATTTTTCTTTTGACATGTTTAATTTTTCCCAAAATGTTCTGATTTCAATTGTTTTGTGTAGATATTTAACGATTGCATTAACTTTGTTGGACCCCTTCATCTCAATAAGCTTATCTGATTTCTTCAACAAGGTTTGAACCATGAATCAATTTCTAGAGTCCTTTCTCTTTTGTTAAACATGCATCTATTAATCTGTACATTTGATAAAAATTGTTAAATCTATTTAACATTAATGATTGTGTTGTAGAGTTAATTTTTTTTGGTTTAACGAGGGTAAATATCATAAAAATAGAGAAAATTCTATCAATTTTTTTGTAAAATGTAGTTCACTTATAACTATTTATTCTGAAGCACAAAAAGTCTATAAGCAGGAAGCCTATCCCATGCCAGCTCTTTTTATACACTCATACTAAAAAGCATGATGGTGTGGCCTTTATCAACACCTAATGCAAACGACTTCATGTATGTAAAATCTATACTTTAATATTAATTCTTAAAAAGTATCACTTGTTAACATAAATAATTATAATGATAGGATCAAACACAAGAAAGCATTGAACAACAGTCTCAAAATTCTGAAACTATTGATGAGTGTTAGACATATCTTGTAGCACTAGGTGGTAAGGATTGTTGTGGAAGGATTTTCGACTCAGGTTCATTTGCAAATATATATTATTCGCAATCTCCACATCCACTACAACTGCATCTAGTGGATGATCTGCATCAAATGAAAAAGTCATTTAGCTTGAGAGCATAGTAGAGAGACTGACATCTCAATTGCAACAATCAATGGAGTACATAACCCAACTCCGCAATGAGATAGATCAGTTGAAGGGGAGGGACAAGACCTTATCGTAACAATCAGAACATCCACCTTCACCGCCTACATAACTTGGATAAGTGAATGTATTTGATATTTTGTTGCTCTTAAGTTTTTGTATAACTTGTTAATTTACAGTTATTTTCAAGATATTTATTGTGTACATTTTAATTTTTTATTATATTAACAATCAGGATAATGTTTACTTTATATTTATCAATCAATTTTATATTAATTACATAAATTAAATATACAAAAAAATTATAAGATTATGAACAAAAACTCGAATAGGAATTAAGAAATGGGGAACATATCATTCTATCGCTAATTAGCGGTGAAATAAATAAATATGTCCATAAATTACCTATAGAGTATATCACTCTGTCGGTAAATTAAAAATTTAGTGATAGTTCATGTTTTCATCGGTAACTTTAGTGACGGATTGTTATATATCCGACAGTAACTTTAGGGACGGACTTATAGTTTACTATTAGTAAATTCACTGATGGAATATTGGTATTCCATCCTCAAGGTAGACGGAATATTATAAATCCGTTGATAAACTTTCTTTAACTTGCTAAGGGAAATCCAAAATTCCGTCGCGATAGATACACAAAATTATGTCGTTAAAATTTTCAACAACCGCTTCTCCAATGTTTCTTTCTGTCTGTAATTTCAAGTGTCAAATTTGTTTCCCTTTTCTATCGGTAACTTGTCGCAAAACCACATTTTCCTTGTAGTGTTTTGGTTTACAATTGATGAAGAGACCTCACGGTAACGTCAATCCGTATTTATTTTTAGCTTGATCCCAATGAATTTAAATGAGAACTCATTTTCTTATATGATGAAAACAGAAAATGCTTATTAAGTGTACTCTTAGCTTGGGAGAAGTTTGTGAAGAGCAAATCTCTAACTTATTATTGCCTAGCTATTTAGTTCCTTTTCAATTACTTGCCGTCTGCTAGTAGTTGTTATCCTTCAAATGTTTGTTGGTAATGATGCGAATATCAAGATGAGGAAGGGAACTTCTTGTTTGCAGATATCTAGATGTAACGCTTGCTTTTCATCGTTGGATCATTCATTCCTAACGTCTGTGAAATAGAGTTTTCGTTTTCACAGGAAGCTCTCACAATAATGCTGTCATCGGGCCATCCAACGATGGGAACATTCGCAGGTTTTATCCCAAAGGGCTTATTATGTTTTAGATGGTTTTCAATTCTTACACAATAATCATCTTTTATTGGTCTCAATCAAATCCACTATAAGGAACCACGATTAGGACACTGCACGACGAATTTAGCTTTGAAACTATCACAAATCATTTCTTTTTAATTCTGAGTAGCCAAGTTCAAATGTATCTATCGTTGGTTTACAATCAAAATTTATAACCGAGTCTAAAAGGTAACTTTTTATTTGATGTAACATAAAAAGAAGCATAATGAGTCCATTGAATTCAAGCCTCATGTATCAAAGTGGTGAGAAATAACAGTATAGTAGAAGACATTATTGACAGAAAGAAAAGATCACACATTCTTGCAAGAAACTTTATTACGGTGGGATTTGTCTCCACAGGCGTGCAAAATTCTGGACCTAATCGTCTGATAACCTGACCAATATCGGGCTTCGAACCACGTACTTACCTGACGACCATATAATATTTCCTTGAGCAAATTCCTGCGTGCGCTGCTCTCCATTATTCCTGCTAAATGTCACGTTGTACGTTGCCTTCTGAGAATTTTTACTGAACACGATGTTTCCCGGGTTCACGGTAACGTTCACTCCTGGTGGTGGAGTAATCTTAACGGTGTAAGTTGAGTTAGCAGGTCCAACATTTGTTACCACTCTAGAGTATGTCTGAGTTTGAACACCGAATATAATTGAAAATGAGGGGTAATTCAGTTGTGCTTCAGGTATGCTTGAGACTTCTGAGCATTTGACTTGTCGTTGGACAATGAAAGATATCTCTCTGTCTTTGTACTTCAAACCGCAGAAGTAAGGAATATAGTCTTCAGGTTGGAGATCATAAACAAGCCCTGGATCACTTGCTTTTATTGGGTACACATGCCCTGCTCCGGTGGCTAATAAATCGGCAGGATGATGATTTTCATCGAGAATTGGCTTGCCCCTACGGCTTGATGTGTAAGCCGTAGTGATCATAGCAGATTTGATGGCGGCAGGGGACCAGTCAGGATGTGCACTTTTCAGCAATGCAGCAATGCCACTAAGATGAGGACAAGACATTGAAGTACCAGAAATGATGTTGAATGTTGCTGTTGTATTGGTATTATTCTCCACAGAAACTGGCCAAGCCGCTAGTATGTTAACACCAGGGCCTATAATGTCAGGTTTCAAGATTCCAGGACTTGGCAAACTTGGGCCTCTGGAGGAGAAAGATGTCACCGTAGGAGCATCAGGCAACCCAATAATAGTCCCTTCAAACTTAATTTCAGCTGTTGGGTTTTGTGTGGAGTTTATATAGGCTCTGATTGCCCTTCCATCTGCGTAAGCAACATGTGATGAAGGCAGAACGTGAACATCAGCTAAAGTGCTGTAGCCGTCAGGTATGTCGTTCATCAGAATCATGCCGACTCCGCCAGCCCTTTTCACTTCTTTTCCTTTGTCAATTCTTGCTATTTTCCCTCCCCTCTGACATAGGACTATCTTGCCTTTCACACTAACACCTTCCAAAGATCCTGATCCGCAATAAATAGATGGTTCAGAGGCGTTGCCTGCAGCAATTAGAGGCCGGAATGCTGGGGTGACGACTTGTTGGAAGATAGATTCACCTAAAAATGTTTGACCATCTCCAAGTCTCACCCTTGCTCTTAGGTTTCTGTCCATAGTGCTTGCTCCCACAGTTAAAATCCATGGAGCATCATTAGACAGAGTTTTATGTCCTGGACCGGAGTTTCCGGCTGAGCAACTCACGAAAATTCCCTTTTGAATAGCTCCAAATGCACCCAAGGCTATATTATCATCATAGAAGGGACTTGAATCACCACCAAGGGAAAGAGAAAGCACATCCACCCCATCATCTACAGCAGCATCCATTGCTGCCAATATGTCAGCATCAGCACAACCTGAAGGAGAACAAACTTTGTAAATGGCCAAGTGCGCCAAAGGTGCCATTCCAACCGCAGTGCCATTGGCATTACCGTAGACATTGGCACCATTCACGAAATTACCGGCTGCTGTGCTGGCTGTGTGAGTCCCATGTCCTTCGACATCCAATGGAGGCTGGTTTTTATCTTTTGCCACAAGATTTCTTGCACCAATGAGCTTATTGTTGCATAAAGTTCCGTTGAATTCACACTTCCCTTTCCATTTCGCTGGTGGAGGGGACATTCCTGTGTCATCAAATGAAGGATGATCTGGCGATATTCCAGTGTCCAACACTCCAATAATCACTCCCTTCCCGTAACTTGATGATTCCCAGACACTTGAAAAGCTCCAAAATGCGAAACTGTGTTGCAAACCCAAAAATCTAGGACTATGAGTTGTGTGCACTTGCAACAACTTTTGCGGCCGCGCAGACAAGAATCCATCCTTTTGTTCCATGGCTTTTACTTCCTCCGCCGTCAGCTTTGCAGCAAATCCACTGACCACATTTCGATATGCATGCACCATTCGTTCTTCGCCATTGTCTGAGATGTCAACCGGCAGAAATGTCTGATAATAGCTTTCTAAATCTTCGGATTGAGCAGAAACCATAGCATCAGGTTTCGCGACGAACACAAGATAAGTCTTCATCTCGCTCTCTCCGACATTATTTCCATATTCTATCTCATCGTTCGCATGAGAGGAACCTAACATCAAAATAAGACTAAGAAGGAACATCACCATGGATGGAAACAAATTAGACCTCTTTTCTTCCATGGTAATTGAAAGATGAATGGGAAATGATAGGAGTCCTGACTCACAACAGCAAACGCCTTCGCAGTTTATATAGCTTATTATCGTTGGAGAAGTGACAAGCGCGTTAAGATCTTCATGGGAAACAGGACCTTTGGGGATTCATAAACACATTTCGTTTGGGGTTGCAAAGAGGAATCAGGCAACAATACGTCCTGGAAGTTGGCATATGTAATGTTCTCTTGTCATTAAAGAAAGAGCAATCATAAAGCTTCATGATATGCGTTGTTTTGTTTCTATCTAAAATAGGACACAAGGCGGCCATTAAGTTGACGCTTTGAATACACACTAAATTAACGAAAGAGGAGGTAAATTGCACAATTTCCTATCCTAAGTTACGAGAAGCAGTTACCCTGAGTATCTTTAGTTTAATTTAACAACTCAAAGTTCCGTTGATTTTAACTAAAGATTAATCCTGTAGTCGCAACCCTGGAGGACAGCTGCGAATATTTTGAAAAGTTCATGTGCTTCTCCAAAATGTATTTATTCTTCGCATTAGTCCATGTACAAAAACAATGTATTTCTCATCTGTATATGTCAATGAGTTATTCTCTGAATTGTATGAACTTATAATGCCATAACAGAAATGATTTCTTTTCAATTATTCCGTAATTTGATACCTTTTTGAGCGTCCTCCAATGTTTGTTTTTGTCGTGATTGAAGCTTTAGGCACGACAGATCTATCTATTTTGACAAAACATATGAATTATTTTGACATTTTTTAACGATGCAAAAATTATGTTAAGGTGAATGGTTTCCGAAATTCTTAAATTATTATCACGGAAGAAAGTTGAGCTGATTCCACGAGACTTTAAAGTTAGAAGGTTGTCCTAAATGAAATATAAAACTGAAATTTGCAGAAATTTTACACCAATTACTTTTTTGTCTACCTAAATAATTAACACAAACTAAGACATTCAATTATGCTTAACTACTACTATATTCTATCTCCAGCACTTTCATTCTAATCTAAAATTGTATTTAATATAATATGAAGTGAATTGATATAGATAAAACAAAAACAAACTATCTAAGAAAACTTACTTTACACTTCTTTCTCTAGAAATCTTTCCTATCTTTTTTCTAGAACGTTCAAACCATTTTCTGGTCTGTCGGCCCAGTGATTTGTTTCTGATCTATGTCCAACATCTTTTGTCTTCTTCTTGCTTATCACTTTTTAGTGCTTTCAGCTTCCCTCCCTGCCTATTTCTCTCTGGCTCTGCTTAGTTTAAGAGAGGTCCCAGCTTCATTGCTAACAAGGGCTCTTTTGTCATTCCACTCTTTATTTCACTCCTACGTAAATTAATTCTAGTTAATAGAAACTATTTTTAAGCCCTTCTTTAAATGCTAACAAGTTACGGAGAATGTTAGTACTAGGCTTAAATAAGTTCAAATCTCCTTGGAAAAATTAACATTCTTGCCCTTCCTTAATAGCCCAACCATTTACTTGCAATTGGGCTCGAACTCGGCTTGAAGTCTAACATGTAATGACAAAATGATATCTTTCTGTCAAAAACATCTTTTAATTTTTTTTTTAAATAGTCGAACTTGGGTTTGGGGTAGGTTAGGCCTCGGGCCCTAGCCTTCTTGATAACTCTGTAGGATGTCCTATTGTTTGTTTAAGAATTGATATATTGAATGAAGGAGCTAAAACCTAATCTTCTACATTAGTGGGTTTTTTCCTTGGAAGAAAATTCCCTTGTCAACAATAAACACTTGGGCTCATAAATACTATAATAGCAATGGTTTGCAAGAGGTTCTTTTAACTTAAGAAAACATCACTCTTTCTAGATTTGATTCTCAAGTGGGAACTAAGGAAATTCTAGTAGGAGGATCTTGACATATCAACAACTATCTCATTTTCCTCCAATACTGGAAGCTACATTTGACCTTATAAATAATTTAGTACGAACACATACTTATATATATTAACTTGCACAATATTCCCTTGGAATATTGTTCCATCAAAGGCTTGAATGCTTTAGCCAACTTCATTGGATATCCTATCTACTTGGATGAGAATACAACTATAAGAAAGAAAAATGGCTTTGTTAGGGTGTAATATCTCATTCTCATACTAAAGGGGTAGAACCCTAGATTTGTGTAATTGAGAAATAGCAATGAGAGTTTAGAGAAATGCATTTCATGCTCATGCACAAGGTTAGTATACACACATGTGAATATTGATTTTTGCACACATTAAAATGATTGTACATGCATTCATCGACATTTTGGGTATGATTGAATTGTAATATGATATTATTGAGAACCGTGGTTTGATTGTATTGAAAATTTGTTTAGAGAGCATAATGCTTATTTAGAATTTTTGGTGAAATTTAGAAAATTTCTAGAAACTTTAAGGGTATATTAGACTAGGAAAATGTCAAGTGACAGAATAATTTATAAATAGTGGTAGAAATAAATGTTAGATGGCAGCAGAAATTTTAATATGTGACGTTGGGATTTATTGACAAGTGCTCATTAAAATTGGGAGATAATTGGATTAGAAATTTGAGACAAATAGACTAATTTTTAATAAGGGTCCATATGGGACCATGAGAAGGTGACAAGTGGCGGTGACAAGTGTCACTACCACTCACCACTCCTTTCTCTCCCGGTCCTTTCACTTGAAAGACCAAGTAAATGGTTTTCCTTTCATTTTTAACTCTTGCTTTTCTCTTCTTCTTCGTAACTTCTCCATTTTTCTTTAAGTTTCTTCTCCTTCTTCATGATTCTTGCCACCGACCATCACCAACGTTACACCTTGTTTTCATCTATTAATTGCTACTTCCATTTTGTTATTTCTTCCATTTGTCACAAGAAAAACCTAGCCTACCTACCTTCAAAATGAAGATCGTATATGTTGGAGAGCTAGGGTTTCTTGGTGATTTGAAGGAGCTTTAGAGCTAAACATGTAAGTTAAACTTTGTTCTTCTTGAATTGATGAACGAAATATGATTTGATGATAGTTAGAGGTTAAATGTTCATGATATAAGAATGGGTTCATGATGAAACGTGGATGAGAAATGGGGATGGATTCATGTCTTGCTTTGGTGTTTTGATGGATAATATATTAGGGAATGACATAATGTTGGATTGGGTGAGTGAATGATGTTTAATGGGTGTTGTAAAAATTGTTGGCTGTAACATTTTCCATTTGATTATGCTTCAGTTCTTTAGCTATATCTTTTTATTTAGTTATTCAAATGAGATAATTATTAATTTGGATTAAACTAGAGACATATGGCTACATTTTTCATGGAGAAATCGCATTTAAATTATGGCTAGAGGAGTATCAAAATCTGACCTGAAGTTGAAAAACTGGGTTTGGGTCTGTGGACATTCGCCGCGGCAAATTTTTAGAAATTCATTGTGGCAAACTTGAAGGCTTTAATTAGGATTTTTTTTTTAGTAAAGTTCGACGCGGTCAACTATGGGTTTCGTCGCGACGAACTTGTGAAAATTATGCGAGAATTCCTCTCTACAGGAGTTCACCTCGACGAGCTTCTATGTCTTAGTATTTTGGGCATATCTTTTTATATAGTTATCTAAATTGATTAATTTTTTATTTTGAATAAATTAGAGACATAGGGCTACAAATCATCTAAAGAAATTAAATTCTGAATCAGACTCTAAGAGTTTCCATTTCTGGGTGAAAGTTGAGTATAGGGTGTTGTCTCTGAATAAAAGCAGTCCGAAAATATTTCGAGTATAACTTTCACATTACTAAACCAAATTGAGAGATTTTGTTGTCAATAGAAACATAAGACATAGAGGAACACTTTTCTAGAAGAGGGTATGACCAAATTATATCAAATGCATACTCTAATTTAACGTGAACAGTAGACTCGAAAGAGTGTCGTGACAAAATTTGAAAGTAAGCCAATGAGAAATGGATTGTGATTTTAATGGATTTAGTGAGGCATAACCCTAAGTATAAATTATACTTAGATGAGTTTTGATATGAGAATGATTTTGTAATGAAATTAAAGGAAAGATATTCATGATTTTCATGAACATGCATTGTACATAATTCATTTCATTCATATGCATTATTAAACACTTATAATTGTGTAAATTGTGATATATGTGTATGCTATTTGATTTAGAGGGACAATTGGAATGTCAACCTCCAGACGTTGATGGACCATCAAGGCAATAGAATTTTGGAGTATACTATGAGTAGACCTAGATAGTTTTACCTTTTTGTTTGATTCGTTTATGTTATAACTTGAGTGATTATGAATGAGATGTGAATTGATTGTGTGATTCTGGACAATGAATGTCCATGGTTTCTGATTGTATGTGAATGTGATGAACTAAATGCTTAATGACATGAATGCATGATCACAAAGTGTTTCTCAACATAAATGTTGAATATCGGACCAAGGTCCGATGATATGTGAAAGTGAATAAGTGATCATATGTGATTGATGCATTTCATTTCATGGATGCATGAAACATAATGGCAGTTATAACCAGAGTAACCGTCGATCAAACCTTAAAGCTCAACAAGTGAAAAAGAGCCTCGAGCTGAAAAGTGATTCAGAACCTCAAGCTCAACATTTAATGAGCCCTATATGAGACAGTTTAGGTACTCGGTCACAACAAAGTAATAAATAGAAAGTGAGTCTCATGTGCATTGCATATACATAATATGAATGATTAAATTGCATTGAATGTAAAATGTGAACTGATGTGGAAGTGAATTATGTGTTATGTGATTGGGTAAGTCACCAATGATAGTCACTTATTGAGTTCGCAAAACTCACCCAAAATTTGCAAATATTTTTCAGGATTGGAAGAATACCTCGCTAGGCAAACGGGAGTATACCTACAGCATACAAGTAAGGAATAGAGGTCGGGATCAGTTCATGTCTGCATTGTATTCCTTTATTTTGTACTGAATTGTATTTTCTACAAATTTTGTACGAAGGAATGCATTATTAAATTATTGCAAAATGTGTATGCGAATGTAATCATGTTGTATTGACAGTATGATTATGAGTGTTTTGTTTCTGGAATGGTCCCTAGTGATTAACAAAACTTTGACGATTTGAAAAATGTTTATGGAATAACATGGTCTTTATTTGATTATTGATTTCCACATATTATCTTTGTGGTTTAAAAAAAATACTTAGTTTTGACTAATTGAGTGTTCTAACACACCACCCTCATGGGGCACGGACTTGGATATCACCTAAGATGTTAGGCACGTGCCTTGCAGGAGTGGGGTGCTACATAGGGTGTGTGTTAATGTTAAGCTAAGGGATGAACTTTAAGATACATCTAATGATGTTGGGAGCAAAAAATACATTGTTTAAGGACTTTATAAGGGTTTCATATCTTTCAAAACCAGCACTCAAACAATAAGGTAAATATTATAGGCCAATAGGTAAAAAGTTTGCTAAAAGGGGGTTTTAAGGAACTTATGAGGCTGGATGGTCAATCCATAATGAATGGAGAGGGAGTAATGGAGCAATAAAAGGAAAGGGAAAATTAGGCGGAAGAGAGGGCTAACTCAAGAGGCGATGCGAATATAGAGACATTTGAGGAGCAAGGTGGAACATCTAAAGCAAATAGCTACAATACTAAACATGTTATGCTCGGTCAGAGTGAGATAATGCCAAAGGGGAATGAAGTAGTTATAATCAGGTGTAAGGAAGTCACATTTTAGGATATAAGTGCAAGAAGTGAAAAGAACTAGCCACTAGTCCAGGGGGAGGAGACAATTAATCTAGAAGAAGTAGAATTGGATGAATTGATTCAAGATTTTTAGATAGATAAAAAGGGAATTTAAAATGGAAAAGAAGATCTAAAGGATCCAAACTTTTTCCTATATAATGTCAATAATGGCCTATAATGTAAGGGGCATCAACTACCCTAAAAAACAATAGTCCTTGAAGGACTTCATTAGATGATAAATAATCTATTAAAGCTATTTGGAAACTAAAATCAAGCTAGAACACATGAATAAGTTGAGAACTTTAGGTAACTAATGGGAATTTTTATCTAACCATTAGAGTCATCACTATAGTAGGATAGTGATTATGTTCAATCCCACATTGGTCAGAGTCAAAAAGCTTAAGATAGGTGACTAGTAGATGCATCTAGAAGTTTGATTTTTATAGGAGAATGAGAGGATAACTATATCCTTTATGTTTAGTTCTAATTTGATATTTCAAAGGCATATAATATAGGAGGATTTAATGAAAATATAAGCCACCAATAACAATGTTTAGAGATTTCAATAGTATTCTATACCTTTCTAAAGCTAATGTAAATGTATGTCGAAGAAACTATAATGAGGAATTTAAAGAATGAATTAAGAAGTTAAGGATGAAATATTTGAGAATAGAGAGATGTTTCTTTATCTAATGAAAAAAAGAAAGCCTAAAGGCATAATTAAGAAGCTAGAAAGAGCAATTGTTAACAAAGATTGGTTGAAGATATTTGAGGAAAGTAAAGAAAACTTTAGATGCCCCTCTTTTAGATCACTCTCTCATTGTCATTAAGGGTATGCTCAATGAATGTAGCAGAAGAATCTCATTTAAGTTTTAACAATTTTTTAGTAGATAATGAAGGATTTGAAGGAGTTATCCTAATGGTTTATTAGGGTGTAAAACCTATATTTATTTTCAAAAGTCAAAGGCTAACAAGCAAGAGCTTAAAATCTTAAATACTTGGAGAATATCCAATTTTACAAAGGAAAATCCAAATTTCAAAGCAACCGTATTGTAACATCCCGTTACCGGAGTGACGGGTATGTCAGTAATTGAGATCGGGTTAGAATTGGGTACAGGCAAATGTGACATTGTGCATGCATTATTGTTTTTATAGATATCGGTAACGGATTA
>JANJEY010000235.1:65065258-65078008 GCA_024703695.1 Erythroxylum cataractarum
AGAATGGGGAGTAAATGAAGTAGCAAAGGTTATCTTAGTATGATTTGTGTTAAGGAAAGATTGTGAAACAAAATGGATGATTGATCTAGAAAATGTTTATAGAGTATGCTTCAATCTTTTAACCACAAAATTTTCTTTATTTATCCAAACGAGATTATTCTTAATTTGGATTAAACTAGAAACATATGGATACATTTCTTATGAAGAAATCGAATTTAAATTTTATCTATAAGAATCTCAAAAGTTGTCATGAAGTAGAGAACTGGGTGCAATACATTGGATAAATGTAAAATTTGATGTTCTTTATTTGAGGAAACAACTAGATTAATCTAGGCTAATTTAGGAAAAGGTGTCTTCTAGAAAGTTGTAGGTCTTTTTTTAAGCTTTCCAACAATATATATTAAGAAATTTTTAGACTTCTAGGCTGAAAGTTATGGCCCTATAAAGGAAGATGTATCTTTTGTCTTTTTGCTTTTTTATGTTTTGTATCTTCTATGTTTTGCATCTTCTTTGTTTTGTTTCTTTTACCTTTTGCTTCTTCTATATTTTGTTTCTTCTGTCTTTTCGTTTCTTCTGTGATGACGTCATCTTCTTCTGTGTTTCTTCTATTATGATGTCATCTTCTATTGTGTTTTGTTTCTTCTATATTTTGTTTCTTTTATGATGACGTCATCTTCTTCTGTATTTCTTCTGTGATGATGTTATCTTCTTCTTTGTTTTGCTTCTTTTGTGATGACATCATCTTTTTTTGTGTTTTGCTTATTCTACCTTTTTGTTTCTTCTGTGATGACGTCAACTTCTTCTATGTTTTGCTTCTTTTATTTTTTTGCCTAGCCTATATTCTGTTCCATTTTAGACCCTTCAGAAGATAGAATATATCTTCTAGGTCTCATGAAAGTTGTAGATCTTGAAGTCCTTTTTCAAACCATATAAAGAACACCTTAATCTGATATCTGTAGGGGAAGTTATAGAAAATTTTCCACTTTTTCTGTCTTTTTCCACTTCTTCTATCTTTTTCATTAGTGTGCTTTCGACCTATCTTCTGTTCTATTTTACCATTCAGAAGATAGAATCTATCTTCAAGGTCTTCATGAACATTGTAGATCTTGAAGTCCTTTTTCAAACAATATAAAGAACACCTTAATTTGATATCTTTAGGGAAAGTTATAGCAATTTTCCCACTTCTTCTGTCTTTTTTCCACTTTTTTTGTCTTTTTCATTAGTCTGTTGTGTACCTATCTTCTGTTCCATTTTAGACCCTTCAGAAGATAGAATCTATCTTCAAGATCTTTATGAAAGTTGTAGATCTTGAAGTCCTCTTTCAAAATATATAAAGAATACTTTAATCCAAAACCTGTAGGGAAAGTCATAGTAATTTTTCCACTTCTTTTGTCTTTTTCATTAGTCTGCTTTGGACCTATCTTCTATTCCATTTTAGACCCTTCAGAAGATAGAATCTATCTTCTAGGTCTCATGAAATTATAGATCTTGAAGTCCTCTTTCGAACCATATAAAGAACACCCTAATCCGATATCTGTAGGGAAAGTTATAGTAATTTTTTCACTTTTCTATCTTTTTCCACTTTTCTATCTTTTTTCTATTAGTCTGCTTTTTGTCTGTACCTACTTTCTGGCCCCTTTTGACCCTTCAGATGATAAAAACTGACCTTAAGGTTTTCTCCAAATTTTTAGATCTCAAAGTTCTCTTTGAAATCGTCCTAAGATGATCTTAATCCAACATCTCTAGTAAGAGTTATGCCATTTGTCCCGAGACAAGTTCAATATGATTGAGGACAAAACCTTGATTGATTCTTTCGGTCATAATTTGGTTATCTGACCTCCAAATGAAGTGATTCTTAAATCACTAATTTCTTAACCCATTTTTCTATCCCTTCATAGATTTTGATAGATTTTGGTATGGATGTGAAAAAGATGTATTAAATCAAGTAAGAGTATCGATTGGAAGAGTAGGAATTAGATATTTTATTGAGCATGCTTCAGTATTTTGATGATTTTTGGATCAGTAGAGCTCCTAATAAGATGATTCTTTCTTCAAGATAAGCTAGAGATATGGAGATACAATGGTATGAAGAAGTTGAAATCTAATTTAGTTTCTAAGATGTTTAAATTTCGGATAGAAAATGTGCATAGTATATTGATTTGGACAAGAGCAGTCCAAAAATGTTTGAAGTGTATCTTTTGAATCACTGAACCAAATGGATTGATTTTGGTGTCATTGGAAACTTAAGACAAGGAAGAACACTTTTTTAGAAGAAAAAGTTATGTCAGAATATTCAAGGGTGCTTTCAACAAGATACTTAGGCATAAAAGACATAAGGCATAAATAGAAGGGAAAATGGGACATTTCTTAATCATTAAGGGCATAATTGGAAGAAGAAGTGTTGTCTTGCATTTTAAGAAGAGAGAATAACGAAAATTGAAGAGAAAAAAAGAGAGAGTGTCATGAAGAAGAGAGAGAAATACAAAGAAAAGAAGAAAAGGAGAGAAAGAAGAGAAAACAAGCTAGAGTTTCAATTGTGTTAACCTTAAAAAAAGATTTTGAAGTTGTTCAAGAAAGGAAAAAGGAAGAGGAAGAGAAGAGCTTCCCTTTGAGCTAAGGATCCCTTCATTTGGTGAAGAATGAAGATAAGATTATTTTTAAAACTTTTAGATTTTTGGAGGGGTTTTAGTTCATGGAGTTTAGAAAATGCTTAGGTTTAAGTATTCTAGAATCAATTTTAGTGATTGTACTTGAGAAATTTTCAATTGAAAACCCATTATTGAGTGGGATTTTTGTTATTGTATAAAGAGATCAAAAGAGACAAGAGGAACAAGAGAAGATGCTTTTTGAGCAAGTCCTTAATCAAGGAAATCAAGGTGGGTACATGTTTATAATAGAGTAAATAATCCACTAATGTTTTCTTTGCATCAAAGAAGTTTAATGTTTTCAATTGCATCATAAGTGTTGCATTTATTGCTATATGTTTGTTATATAAATTGTGTTGATAATTTATGAAAAAGTTTTGAAAATAATTCTTTTGAAAAGGTACAAGATTATGAAATCAGGTTTTCAGAAATGATTTTTGAAATATCTCATGTTTATAAAAAATCAAGCCTCGAAAAAGTGCCATTTTGGGCAACATGTTTACAAGTTATGAAATATGTGTTATGTGGGTTTGTGGTGATCCCCTAAGTTAAGTCACGTGCACGTTGACTAAGTTAAAGGCTTTTCCCGCCTGCCCGCTAGTGGCATGAAGCTCCTTCATAGACTCCCATAAGTTCATGGCTACGCAAGACCATTATGTGAAAATGCGTAGTACGTTCTATTTTGGATCTACCCAAACCATTTTGATATGCTTATGTGCTCATGACTAGAGGGATGCATACATAGTTTTCATAACCCAAACCATTCTGATGTGTTTATGTGCTCATGTTATGTTAACAAGTTTTATGCATTCATGTTTTGCAACTTGTGAATTTTGGCTGAAAGCCTAAGAAACATGTGTTTTACAAACCATACGTGACAAGTGAACATTTCAATAGTTTTTGTTTATTTTACCGTTATAAACTGTTACCTACGAGCTGTCAAGCTCACCCCCTTTCTGTCCCCTCTTCAGGTGATAGTTAAGAGATCAAGTGATCAAGAGCTTAAGGGAACTTCCACAAATTTGTTATTTGTATTTTGTAATAAGCCAATGGTGTGATTTTTTACATGTAAATAAAGTTTTTCAAACTCCGTTACTTTAGAAATGAAATGATAGATTGAAGTAGTTCAGTCATGTATGTATGTTTATATTGATTTCCTCGTAATATGGTTGAGTTGAAGTAATAAGTTTGTTTTGATGCTTGATTGTCATAGGCACACCACCCTTGTGGGATTATGCCTAATAAGGGTTCATAGAAATAACCCTATAAGAAAATTTTGCTCAGTATCATGAGTTCACAAGGTTAGGGTTCCGTATTTAAGCGGGACCTAACCATTGATGGTATCAGAGCAAGAAGAGGAATCGTTGATAGTTAAGGAGACTTCATTGGATTACGCTCACGTTCTATGGTTCTGATTAAGAGTTGGGTTCCGAAATTGGGGCCCAACAACAACCAACCTATTGGCTACAAGGGTATAAACTAACAAGATTTACTAAACTATCAACAATCAAAAGCAACTTAATAATGTCTGACATCATTGACTAATGATAGTAAATATATAAACATAAAATGGCAAATAAAATCATCAATATGTGTGCATGTTTTTAAAATTATTTTAATTAAAATTAATTATAAAAAATTAAAATTTAATCAATTTTACAATACTAACATAAACTGAAAAAGTGACACTAAAATGCTTGAACTTTCAATTTGTTATAAAAATAGTTTGACGTTAACTTCTACGCTAACGTAGCTTATATGACATGCCACATCAAATTAATTATTTTGTCAAACTTATTAAATTATAAAATAATTACTTAAAAAATTAAACATGTGACAAAACTATTAACCTGATATGGCATGTCATGTAAGTGACATAAATGGAGAAATTAACACTGGATTACTTTTTCAACAAAGTGAAGGTTCAAGCATTTTAGTATCACTTTAAAGTTTGAGCTAATATTACAAAATTGAGTAAAGACTGATTATTTTTACAATTATAATATATAACTGGTGTGTTTTGACCTACAACCAATTTTTTTATTATTATTAAAATGGTAAATTACTTTTAAAATCTTAAAATTTTACATATATTTTGTAATAATAAAAATATTATAAATAATAGTAAAATAATCAAAATTTTAATTATTGTAAAATCAAACCACTATTAACCATATATTTTGTTCTTTGTGAATAAAATTGGTGGAATTTTAATTGTGATGAAAACAATTATAAAGATGTCTAAGAAATAATGCAAACTTAAAATATGAAAATCTAATCAATCTAAAATAAACCTAAAGTAAACTTTGTTCTAAATTCGCATCCACTATTAAATTTCTAATTGATTGTTATTATAATTATAAATCAATTTACACTTTGAATATTAACTATTAAATCTATTTTCCTATTTATTATTAGTAATAGTAAATTAGAAAGAATGTAACCTAATCAACAATGACACTAAACAATTTATGTCACGCACCAAAGATTTAGCTTAATATAAGCTTCAATAGTTTGAAAAATCAATGAATAACACAAGCATAAATGATAAATTTTATTTCAATAAATTGTTCTTTGTCAGATTAAAGAATTCTAATGAGTAATTCCTTAAGCCATAGTCTTTTGACAAATTGGAGGATTAAACAGTTATAAATTTAATATACAATTGAGTAATAAATTGTTGGCCCCAAATGTTATTTGATGATGAATAAGCAAGATTTAAATTATTTTTTAGGTCTTGATAGATTAATTATTTTTGGAGTAACTAACATGCTAATATGAGTAAGATTTTGTGACATAGGTTAATTGAATTAAAGTGTTAACGTGGTAAGATTGCATGAGGGCATTTTTAGAAGATCACTTAAGTTGGAAAGTCTTAAGGCATTGAAGAAAGGGCAAATTGGACATTTCTCAATCATTAAGGGCATAAATGAAAGAAGAAGTGTTGTCTTGCTTTTAAATGAAGAAGAAAAAGGTGGATTGAGCGAGAGAAGAGAGAAAACCTAAAATAGAAGAGAGGAGAAGAGATTTTTGGTTGAGAAGAGAGAAAAGAACAGAAAGCTAAGTTAGGTTTCAATTTTTCTTAGTTTTAAAGAGTGATTTTGAAGTTGTTCAAGCAGGGAAAAAGAAAGAGGAGCATTAGGGCTTCCATTTGAGCCAAGAAACTCATTGTTTGGTGAAGATTCAAGGTAAGGTTATGTTTAATCGTTGGAATTTGGGAAGGGATTTGGTTCAAAGAGCTTAGGAAATGCATGGGTATAAGTATTATAGGATCAATTTTATGCATATGTTTCTTTGGGTTTTCCAATTTGAATTCCTATTAAATGGAGATTTTTTCCAATGTTGAAGGGCGGCAAGAGAGGTAAGAGGAGCAAGAGGAGAGGCATCCTTGAGCAAGTTTTCAAGCAAGGAAGTTAAGGTACGTTTCATGTTTATAATTGGATAATGAGCCATTATGTTTTCTTTTTAGTCAAGAGCATAAAATGATTTCTCATTGCTTTATAATTGTGACATTTGTTGCTTTTGAATGATTTGAGAAATTGTTATATGCTTGGTATATGAATTTTGTTGATGAATTGTGAAATGATGATGGAAATGCATATGAAATATTTCATGTTCATGAAAAACATGTTTTCAAAATGTTTCATTTGGGTAACATATTTATAAGTTATGAAATATATGTTATGTGGATTTGGTTTGGTTCTTAAGTATGTCAAGTGCACTTTGATTAAAGGATTCTCCCACCTGCCCGCTAGTAGCATGGAGCTTCTTCACGAACTCCTATAAGTCCACGGATAAGTAAAAACATTTTTTGGGATTGCGATAGTACGTGTTGTTACAGCTACACAGGGCCCTTCTGGGAAATGTGTAGTACATTCTGTTTTTGGATCTACCTAAACCATTCTGATGTGTTTACATGTTCATGATATGTTGACAAGATTGATGCATACATGATTTGAAGATGTTAATGAAATATACATACATTGTGTTTGCTCATGACTTTTCAAGTCTTTATATTGCATTTTCAAACTTTACATAGGGATAAGATTTGTATTCTGAACTCAGGGAAAAACTGTATAAATCTAGGCTGAATGAGACAAAGTGGGCTTCTTGGAAGTTATAACTTGTCTTTCTAGCTTTCCAATGATATAAAGTATGCAATTTTTGGATATCGGAGTTGGGAAATATGATCATTATAATTTTGTAATGCTACACAGGATGTATACATGACAGCTATGGTGGAAGACGAGAAATTGTTGTATGTGATGAATTATTTGAGTTGAGATTTGGGAGATTAATGAAATCATTTTGGTAATTGAATGGTTAAGAATTGATATTTCATTAGAAAAAGTGAATTTGGGAAGATTATGAGTGAACATGATACTATAATGTATGTAGGAACCATTAAAAAGGCTTTGGAGGGGTTTGGGGGTCTCATATGTCTGTTAGACGGATATTAGGTCCATTAAACGGATCTTTATGAGTCTAAAAATGCCCCCATACTAGTCCATGTCTGTTAAACAAACCTTCTCGAGTTTGGAAAGCACCCCCAAGCCCATTTATGTCCGTTAGGGTGCAGTGTATACTGTTTAACAAACATTCACTGTACACCTTCAGAAATTTTCATTTTTAACCCTCTAAATGGAAAAATCTCTATTCGAAAAGTTATAGATCTAGAAGTCTTCTTCAGAACCATCCTAAAATAAACTTAATTCAACGTCTCTAGTGAAAGATTCCAATGTCCCAAGATAGGTACAATATGATGATTGAGGACATAATCATATTTGATTGTTTTGGCCCTAACTTCATCATCCGACCTCCTAATGAAGTGATTCTTGAACCAATAAATTCCTAACACAATAAAAATTGGTATCCTTTTGTTTTGATTTGGAAAAGATTGATGGAAAGAAAGTTAGGGGAACAGTTGGAAGAGCATGAATTGGTTGTGAACATAGGGATTTTCGAGATGTTATAAGAATTAAGATGACCCCGATGATGGCTAGCAAGGGTTCATTGAAGTAACCCCATGGCTAACAAGGTTCATTGAAGTAACCCTATAGGGTAATATGCTCACAGTTTATGACTCCAGATGTTGGGCTCTGAAAACGAAGTCCAACATAAATTATAAAAAATAGTAAATTAATATATATCTGAGTAATTAAGTAACATACTTATGGAAAAGAAACAAATAAGAACTTTTGATACTCAAAATATAAATCAGAAGATTAGTTCTCACAATTTTATATATCTCAAGGTTTTAGCTTCCATTGCCTAAATGGTAAGGGTTAGGGGGCGCGGGGGATTGAGGGGAATCTTGATCCCAAAACCTAATAAAACTTGAGTAAAAAACTAACCTAAAATTAAGGTTTTTAGGCTCTTTAAATAGTGTGTGCATCTAATTGTTGCCATAAATATGGTTTTAAAGATGTTCTAGATCGTGTTCCACATTTAGGATCAAGCTTTAGACCAAATAGGGTATGAGCCAACACTCAAGTCCGATACTCGGGCCTGATCCTCTTTTTTATTATAATTTTTAGAAATATATATAATCTTGAAAAGAATAAATTCAACTAAATTTATTACAAAGCAAAGTGAACAAAGAAGATAGAAATGAACATTCATTAATTAATACAATTACTTAATGAAAATGAGTAATTTAAAAATGTTTATATTAAATGTACATAAACTTTTGAAATGAATCAGTTCAAACTAAATATTATTTTTAAAGAAGTTAACTAAAAGATTTTATATGAGAAATGCAACATTCATTTAATTAACACAATTGTTTAATGAAATAATTTTTTTAAATATATATATTAAATGTACATAAAATTTTGAAATGAATAAGTTCAATCTAAATATTATTTTTAAAGAAAGTGAACCAAAATATTATACATAAGAAATACAACATTCATTTAGTTAACATAATTGCTTAAAAAAAATGAGTTTTTAAAATGTATATATTAAATAAACATAAATTTTTTACAAGAAAAAGTTTAAACTAAATATTATTTTTGATGAAAATGATTCAAAAGATTATATATGAGAAAGGCATCATTCCTTTAGTTACACAACTACTTAATGAAAATGAGTTTTTTAAAATATATTAAATGTGGATAACATTTTGGAATGAATAAGTTCAAACTAAATATTATTTTAAAAGAAAGTAAAGAAAATGATTATAAATGATAAATACAACATTCATTTAACTAACACAATTTCTTAATAAAAATGAATTTATAAAAGATGTATATATTAGTTGTACATGAAATTATAAAATGAATAAGTTCAAAATAAATATTACTTTTTAAAGAAAGTGAACCAAAAGATTATATATGAGAAATGCAACATTCATTTAGTTAATGCAATTGTTTAGTGAAAATATCATACCCAACCTCTCCATTAGTTAGGAGTAAGGCTACGGACTACTGGACCTCGCCATATCCTACATTCCTGTGGGACTTTCATTGAGTTGTTTTTCTTTTTCCGAATTCGAATATAATTGTATTAATTTTATGGGAATTACATATTCAAGTATGTGATATAAAACCTACTCTTCACTAATCATCTCACCCATCATTGCATTACCGTTTTAGTACATCAAGTCTTACTTTTCTTATTTTTCCTATCATCCATGCTTATATTGAATAAAGGTCCCTTGCTCATTTTTTGTTTTGTGTGATTACTAGTTGATTAGTCGCTTGATCTTCATTTCTTGTGAAATTTTGTTCCAACCCTCTAACTATTATATTCATTATGTAATGTAAAATTATACTTTGCAGACTTTACTCTTATGTCTTTGGCTCTTTCTTGAACATCCTATTGTTCCTTTCTTTCCATAAGTAGCACACTGTTGCAGTAAGGCTCATCTTCAACACTTTGTAGTCTACCTTGTACTTGATTTGTCTTTTAATAAATTTTTGTAATAAGACTTTCCAGTCGGTTGGACTATATTGAACATCTAGTGATTTTCTAATTTTTCCCGTATACTTTTTGAGAAGTTGCATTTAGTCATAAAGTGAACCATTGTCTCATCTTTTTCCTTGCATAGTTTTCAAGTTTGTATGGAATCTCATATTTAATTCTATCTTTAGTGCCCATGTTTCCAATACACCCAAACATAATATGAAGGCACAAGTAAGAGATGTATCTTGGTCCCAAACTAGTTTACACCATCATACTTTGATGTTTTCCTTCTGTTGAAGTATTCTTTTACATTCCTTTGTAGAAAACTCCATTGCCTTCATATCATTCCAATGGATTATATCTTCTCTGTCTTGCTTAAGATTATATGTAGGTAAGTTCTACATAATCAGCTCAGCTCCTCTTTTGTTGTAGAAAGGTCATATGCATTTATTTGCCTGTATTAATTCTTTCACCACAGTGTTTGGTGGAATAATAAATCTCAGTTGTTGAGTCTCCTGTAGTCTATATAGAGGGCCATATGTTAGCCAATTTTCATACCACAGTGATCTGTTTTGTCCATCTCTAATTTTGTGAGTTATTAAACACTCCATCCACTATCTAGTAGCAATATCTGCTTCAGGTCTAAGACATGTTTTGGTTTTCCTTAATTCTCCATATGTTATTTCCTTTCATATGGAATTCGTGGATCCATTTGCCTCATAAGTCCTCTTTCTTTTTGTGAATATGCCATAGTCTATTGGCCTTATTCATAATTTGTGTTAATATGAGTCCCAACCTACCTGTTTATTTAGGTTTACAGATCTTAGACCATTTTAACTTAGGAGCCCTATATTAGTTACCATTTCCTCTCCACATGAATTCCTTAAGCTTCCTATCTATTACTTTCAAGGCACCTTGAGGTAGGGCTAGAGGGCTAAGCTTGTCAGTAGAAAGATTGCTTAATAAGGAGATCATAATTTATAGCCTACCTCTGTAAGATAAGAATTTGTTATACTAGTGGTTGGTTCTCTTGTTGATACATACAGTCCATCATACTGTTTTTTTTTGTGAGATGGGAACTCCTAAATATTTGATAGGGAGAGCAACCTATTTGAACCCAAATCCTTTGCCTTGACTACTAATTGATTGTTGAATCCAGTAGATAGATAATAGTGATTGTTGAATCCAGAAGATAGATAATATGAGCTTTTAGTTTGATTTATACTCCGCCCTTAGACAGCTAGAAACCTCTTTTAAGAGCTCAATAATAGGTGAATTAAGGTTTTTTAGCTCTACAAAATAGCAAAATATCATTAGAACAGCAAGGTGGCAAGTTTTTATATCTTTTCATTTATAGTGGTATTTGAAATATGGATTCCTTAATATTTCCATGGAAATATTAACATGTAGGACCTCCATTCCAAGTTCAAATAGGTAAAGGGACAAAGGGTCCCCTTGTCTAGCCCCTCTCTATATTGAAATGCATTGTAGGTTCTTCGTTGACCAAAATTGCATAAGAGGGAGATGAAATGCACTTCATCACCTAATCCCTAAACCTACATAGGAATCCTGCTGTTTGTAGTACTCTGCTTAGGAACTTCCAACTTATGGAGTCATAAGGTTTTGTAAGATCAATACTTAGGGAGCCACTTTGTATTGATGCATTAACACTATAGGCTTTGAACAATTCCTGGCTTAATAATCTTCTAATATTTTTTTCTCTTACAAACACATTTTGAGCTATGTTAATTAACTTGTTAAGGAAATTACTCGTTGTAACATCCCATCACCGATGGGAAGGGTATTTTGGTAAATTGGGACGGGTTAGAAGTATTAAATTATAGCTCGGCATGCGCATACAGCTTATAGCCTCTATGACTGATGGGTTGTTGCACTTACACATGGTAAACATGCATTCATGACATTTTCCGGCTTAGGTTTCAAATTGAGATTCTTTGTGAAATTTACGGGATAATTGTGTTTGAAAAATTATTTGGAGTGCGCCATAATTTGTTTTACATTTTTAGGGATTTATGAGAATTTTTCTGGAATTTTTCGGGGTTCTTGCCCGGACCGGAAAATTCCAACTGACTGGCTGAGTAAGCCTTTTTGTACTGAAAAGGATTGCCTAATGGCATGAGATTAGTGGATAATTGAGGTTAGGGAATTATGTTAGTGCCATGTTAAGAGCTTAAGTGGGATTAGTGCTTAATTAATTGGGATTAAATCATTTTTTGTCTTATTCACTCATTAGAAGCCAAGTGTACATTTAATAATGAGTTTTGTCTTCAATTATTAACACCTACGACACTCTTTATTCTTGAAGTCAATAAATTAGTCTTAAAATATCACTTATGCTTGAATTTTCCTTGTCTATCACGACTCTTCCTTTAAAGAAACAAAGTGAAAGTTAGTTTTTACTTTGCATCATCCGAAGCCATCTTCCTCCTCCTTTGAATTTTTCTTCTACTTATCTCATACAAGAAATTTCTCCTTGGTTCCTTGCTTGCTCATCATCACACACAAACCAAGTTGAAGCCTTGAATTGATGAGACTCCTTGTTATGTTTATGAAAAACCGTGGGTGAGGTTTGAAGAAAAGAAAGAGATGTTGGTGAGAACTTGGAGATTTGAGAGCTTATATACTTATTTAAGGTAAGAATTGTATTTATTCTTATTCTTTTGGAAGTTAGAAGCATTTATGGGGAGCACTTGTGCATTTACTTCATGATGAAAGTGGTAGGTTTTAATGGGTTTAATGCATACTTGTGTGAGGGAATGGGTTATGGTAGTTAAAGAATGTGAAAGAGATGTTTTAATGATAGTTATGATGTGTTATAAATGGAAATAAAGTATGGGAAGTGTGTATATGTGTGCTGCCAATTTTTGTGTAAGTATCCAAATACATGTTGTGATAAGTTTGTGGCTGAATTAGAGGTTTAAGTGGATGCCTAGTGATGTGTTATTGATGTTAGAAGTGATAGGGGTTGGGTTGTTGATGAAAGCTGGAAATTGAGTTTTGAACCTATTGCAATGTTTTGATCATAACTAATTGTGTAGGTGTGCAAATGAGGTGAGGTTTGTGCCCAAGTAAACTTTGGGATGTTGGCTTCAAATTAGTGAGAAATAGGTGTTGTTAAATTGTAATGCTAGAAGGTCGAAATTTTGCTTGGAAAGTTTCTGTTTTAGGGTATGTGAAC
>JANJEY010000235.1:65078108-65089222 GCA_024703695.1 Erythroxylum cataractarum
TGCTTGGGTTTAAGTATTCTAGAACCAATTTTAGTGATTATGCTTGAGGGATTTTCAATTGAAAACCCTATTGAGTGAAATTTTTGTTATTGTATAAAGGGATCAAAAGAGGTAAGAGGAACAATAGAAGAGGAATTTTTAAGCAAGTAT
The DNA here is from genome assembly GCA_024703695.1 of Erythroxylum cataractarum. Lineage (NCBI taxonomy): Eukaryota > Viridiplantae > Streptophyta > Magnoliopsida > Malpighiales > Erythroxylaceae > Erythroxylum > Erythroxylum cataractarum. The sequence continues at coordinate 65,078,259 of JANJEY010000235.1, forward strand.
ATATGCAACGAAATGAAGGTGGGTACATGTTTATAATAGAGTAAATAAGCCACAAATGTTTACTTTGAATCAAGAAAGTTTAATGTTTCTAATTGCATCATAAGTGTTGCATTTATTATTTTGAATGATTTGAGAAAGTGCAATATGTTGTTATACGAGTTGTGTGATGATTTATGAAAAGACATTGGAAGTGATTTTTAAAAAGATAACATGTTTATGAAATCATGGTTTTGACATATATCATGTTTATGAAAAATCAAGTTTCAAAATAGTGTCATTTTGGACAATATGTTTTACAAGTCATGAAATACATGTTATATTGGTTTGTGGTGGTCCACTAAGTTAAGTCAAGTGCACTTTAACAAAAGGCTTCCCCTGCCTTCCCGCTAGTGGCATGGAGCTCCTTCATGGACTCCCATAAGTTCACGACTATGTAAGACCATTATATGAAAATGTGTAGTACGTTCTGTTTTGGGTCCACCTGAACCATTCTGATATGCTTATGTGTTTATGTTATGTGAACAAGTTTGATGCATTTATATTTTGTAGTTTAAGATTTTGATTACATGATGAGAGTTTTTATAAACAAGTGCTTTATGAACTCAATGAGAATTTTCTATAACAAATGAACATTTTTAATAGTTTTTGCTTTTTTTTTTGTTATAAACTGTTACCCACAAGCTTTCAAGCTCACCCCCTTTCTGTCTCATCTTTAGGTGATAGCTAAGAGATCAAGTGATCAAGAACCTAAGGGAAGTTCTTCAAATTTGCTCTTTTGTATTTTGTAATAAGCCAAAAGAGGTGGTTTTTAAAATGTAAAGATATTATGAAAACAAACATTATGTTTTGTAAAGGGCCCAAGTGATTACTAAAACTCTAATATGTTCAATAATGTTTGCTTCTTTGTGACTAAAATTATTTTAAATAAATTGAGCTTATTTGATTTTCGATTTTTCGCATATGCGTTAATTGTTTAAAAAATTTGCAATGAGATTCGATCGTTTACTAGCACCAAATGTTGGGCTCCAGAAGCAGGGTCCAACATTGTTTGATGTCAAAACCAGGTTGATGAATCGATGATGGTTAACGAGATTTCATGGGAATACGCTCACGTTTCATGTTTTCACAAGAGTTGGGTTCCAAAAATGGGATCCATCAAAACCCATTTTGAAACCTACTACTCATCTTTTTTACATCTATTTTATTGTCCCAAACTCCTCTCTTCTCTATCATCTTTGGACTCTTTCCTTAGAACGTGCGGCCTCACTAACTGGAGTGACTATTGAGAAGTTATAAGTGGTTTCAATAGCGGCCCACATGTTAAGTATTTTCTAATTGAATTGACAATTGGTGCAAAAATGGACTGATTTTGGATTTTTTACAAGGTGAGTTTTCAAAAACTCCTAATTTGTGGTAGATTTATTATATATTTGAGTTCATGTAGAGGATTATCTAGGTGGATCACATTTTTGATACCTGTTTACTGTGATTGTATAATACCTAGTTAGCTGATTCAGATAATGTTTGGGGTTTTTCTTCTTGTTGAAGGCATTAATGTATACTTTTTAAGATTTTTCAGAGTTCTTTTTAGTAAGTTATGAAGGGAAGGTAGTATCCATGTGCTTGCCTCATTGGAATGAACACTGTGTCAGGAGGTTATTCACCTCTAGGTTTTTTCTTATCCTTTACCTACACTGTGCATTTGAATTTGTCTTCAAAGTTTCAAAATTTAAGACTTTGATGGGTAGTGTTATATTTTTTGACTTTTATGATTTAAATGAATGTTATTTATTCTCAGGAATTTACATCATCAACCATGGCAAAACTTGGGAAAATCTTCAACTAGTTGTTAAATTCATTGTTGCTGTTGAGAACTCTCAGGATATTATTGTTAAATCTACGCGGCCGTATGATCAAAGGGTTGTCTTAAAGTTTGCTTAATAAACAGGTACCCATGCAATTGCTGAAAGGAACACGCTTGATACATTTACCAACTAGCTCTAAACATCATTCAGTGAGCCACACCTTTTAATCCTGAGTAACACAAGGACTGACCACCAAGTAAATCCATCTACATAATTAATATGAACTCATACTTTTCTATTTTTAGTTGTTTCTTGGATGACCAATGTTATGTTTTGATATGCATATCTTGTAGCCTGTCAAAGTAGCTTCCCTTGGAAACATTCCCACCATTGCTTTCTGTGATATTGATTCTCCCATGGGGTATGTGGACATTGGTATCCCTACTAACAAAAAAGGAAAACATAGCATTGGATGTTTGTTTTGGCTGTTAGCAATGCTGGTACTTCAAATGCAGGGTACTATTCGACAAAGGCTTAAGTGGGATGCCATGGTAAGAAAAACTCAATAGAAAGCAATTCATATGTTTTTTTTGTGTGTTTTACATATACTAGCTCACACATAAAAGGTAATAACCTATGTTCGACTGATTTACTTTCCATGTATAGGTGGATATGTTCTTTTGCAAAGAGCCAGAAGAAGCCAAGCAGCAGAAAGAGGAAGAAACAGTACCACTTGTTGATTATGTGTTGGCCCCCAAAATTTTTTTCTTGATAAATGAGCATGATTAGATTAAGTTTGGGATCTTGCTAGATTAGTGTATGTTGGAATTAATTGGCATGTTAATGTTAATGAGAATATCTCACATAGGTGAATTGGATTAAAGTTAAAGTGATAAGTTGCATAAGTATTTTGGGGAGATTACTTAAGTGGTAAGGCTTTAAGGTGTTGAAAGAGGGGCAAAATGGGAAGAGGAATTTATTTGGCTTGCATTCTAGAAGCCAAAAACGTGGTGAGGAAAAACAGAATAGAGAAAGCACAAAAATAAGAAAGAAGGTAGAGAGAGTGTCGTAGGTTTAGAGAGATAAAAGAGTTTTGAGCTAGGTCTTGATTTTTATCAACTTTTAAAGGGGATTTTGAGAGTGATCGAGAAGGGAAAAATATAGAGGAAGATAAGAGCCTTCTTTTGAACCAAACATTTCTTCGTTTAGAGAAGATTTGAGGTAAGAACATTTTAAGGCTTCAGATTTTAGGAAGGGGTTTTGGTTTCAAGAGCTTAGAAAATGCATGAGTTTAAGAATTCTAGGATCAATTTATACATTAGCTTCTTCGGTTTCTCATCTAAAAATCTCTATTGATTTGGAAATTTTATTTATATTAAAAAAGGAATCAAGAGGGACAAGAGGAGCAAGAGGAGAAGCATACTTGAGCAAATTACCGATAAGAAATTCGAGGTGGGTTACATTTTTATAATTGACTAATAAGCCATAAATGTCTTCTTTCAAGAAAAGTGAGATAAATGTTTTCAACTACTTCCAATTGCACATTTAATTGTTCTTTAAATGTTTTGAGAAAGTGTTGCATATTATGTGCATAAATTTTGTAAATGAAAAATGAAATGATTTTGAAAAGATATCATGCCATGAAAAATCAAGTTTCTGATCTAGTGTCATTTTGGGCAACAAGTTTACAAGTCATGAAATTACATGTTATGTGGGTTCATGGTGATCCCCTAAGTATGTCAAGTGCACTTGTTTAAAGGCTTCTCCCGCCTGCCCGCTAGTGGTATGGAGCTCCTTCAAAGACTCCCATAAATTCACGTCTACGCAAGACCGTTATGTGGAAATACGTAATACGTTCTATGTTGGATCCACCCAAACCAATTTGATGTGTCTTGTGTGTTCATGATATGTTGGCAGTAGCGATGTATCCATGTTCTGCATTAATGTGAGTTTTTGCAATGAAGATGATTATTTCAATGATTTTTTCTTGTTATCGATTATAAGATTGTTACCCACGAGCTTGAAGCTCACCCCCAATCTCCTCCCACATATTCAGGTGATGAGCAAGATATCGAGTAGGTCAAGAGGCAAGGCAGCACTCCTAGTTTTGATTATTTGTATTTGAAACAAGTTTGTAAAGCTAGGCTTTAGTTGCATTTTGAGCAAATCATATATCTTTTGTATTTTGGGATTTTGATGTATTAATGTATTTACGACTTAAAAAATCGACTAAAGCTTTGTAAAACTTTTATATTTTGATGCAAATAGAATTTGTTTGCATATTTACTCATGACTATCTAAAGTTGGTACATTGAAATTTTTCAAGTGCATAAACAAAAAAAAATCATTTTCTAACTTCAAGAAAAAATCTAGGTTAATCTAAGCTGGTTTAGGCAAATCTGTCTTCTAGTAAGTTGTAAGTCTTTCTGTTATCTTTCCAACAATATTTAGCTTGAAATTTTGGACATCTGAACTGAAGGTCAGGGTCCTTACAAGGGAAGATGGGCAAGAGAGGAGTTGTATCTTATACCTTTTTGCTTCTTTTGTGATGATGTCATCTCCTTTTGTGTTTTCTTTGTAATGATGCCATCTTCTTCTGTGTTTTGTATCGTTTATGTTTTGCTTCTTCTGTCTTTTTGCTTCTTCTGTGATGACGTCATCTCCTTCTATGTTTTCATTGTGATGACGTCATCTTCTTCTGTGTTTTGTATCATCTATCTTTTGCTTCTTCTGTGTTACTATTCATGAACTTCTTCTGTGTTACTGTTCATAGACTTCCTTCTGTGTTTTGTTCCTTTTGAGTTTCGCTTCTTCTGAATTTTCTTTTTCCTATGTTTTGCTTATTCTGTCTTTTGCTTCTTCTATCTTTTGCTTCTTCTGTGTTTTGTTTCTTCTGCTTTTTGCTTCTTTTGTCTTTTGCTTTTCTGCCTTTTGCTTCATTTGTATTTTGTTTTTTCTAACTTTTCGCTTCTTTTGTCTATTACTTTTTTTGTCTTTTGTCTCTTCTACCTTTTCATTTCTTCTGTCTTTTGCTTCTCCTGTCTTTTGCTTCTCCTATCTTTTGCTTCTTTTGTCTTTTGCTTCTTCTGCCTTTTTGCTTCTTCTGTCTTTCGCTTCTTATGCCTTTTCGCTTCTTATGTCCTTTATTTCTTCTGTCTTTTTCTTCTTCTGTTGTTTGCTTCTTCTGCCATTTCGCTTTTTCTATCTTTTGCTTCTTTTGTGTTTTGCTTCTTCTGTGTTTTGCTTCTTTTGCCTTTTTTCTTCTTTTGTCTTTTACTTATTCTAGTTTTTGCTTCTGTTGTGTTTTGCTTTTTCTGCCTTTTTGCTTCTTCTGTCTTTTGCTTCTTCTGTCTTTTGCTTCTTCAGACTTTTCATTTCTTCTGTGTTTTGCTTCTTTCGCCTTTTCTCTTTTTCTGCCTTTTGCTTCTTCTGTCTTTTGCTTCTTCTGCCTTTTCGTTTCTTCTGTCTTTTATTTTTTCTGTGTTTTGCTTCTTCTGCCTTTTTGTTTCTTCTATGATGACGTCATCTCCTTTTGTGTTTCTTCTGTGATGACTTCATCTTCTTTTGTATTTTGTTTATTCTAAATCTTGCTTCTTCTATCTTTTACTTCTTTTGTCTTTCACCTCCCTTTATCTTTTGTTCCATTTTCGACCGTCTACAGATGATAGAATCTGACATTAGGGTCTTCCTCAAAGTTGTAGATCTCCAAGCCTTCTTTGAAATCATCCTAAGAGGATCTTAACCCGATAATCCTAATGACAGTTATGCCAATTGTCCCAAGGCTGTGCAAAATGATTAAGGTCAACATCTATTTAGAAATAGTAAAAGTAAGTCTTCCTGGTGGGGGCACTCCACCCTTGCGGGACACATGTCCAGATGTCACTTAGGACGTTGGGCTCGTGTGACTCTCAAGGGCGGGGTGTCCAACATTATGCACTTCGTCCTACTAATTTTAGGCTTCCCTCTACTGATTGGACTATGCCTAACAGTCAGTTGGCAGCTAATGTGGGTATTGTCGTTCTTGCTACTAACCTCTATCTAAAGCAAGGTAAAATTTTATACAAATGCTAATGAATTTTATTTTTCAATCTCGAAATCAACTTTCTTTGAAAATGTTTTCATTTTGGCACTATATATCATGACATCATTTTCTTTTACATAATTTTTGCAATGACCTCGCATATGTTTTGCTTTTCAGGAGTGACTAATCTGTTTTGTTTTATGTTGACAACTTTTTCTTTTGGTTTATTTGTTGGAACTCATCTTTGTGACAAAAATATAGGTGACATTACGAGGGAGTGGGGATGATATTGCTCAGCCACAACAATTTGCTCTTGCAGCTACTCCAACTAGTTGGGATGAATAACGTAGATTAGCATCATATGACCAATGTGATTTTTCAAATTTTGTTTTCAAGCAATTAGTAGTTATCGAGAGATTGTGAATTTTAAGTTATGAAATGAAAATTTTCTAGTTTTGTTATTCGTTTCATCAAAGTTTACTCCTAAACGTTAGACAATCTAGATTTTGATACTAGAGTTTACACTTTCTTTCTTTATGTTTTTTGTCACTAATGATCATAAACTTTGATGTTGTCTTGATACAATCCAAGGCATAACATTGTTGAAGATAAGATCGATTCTCCAATATAGAACATTTGAATTTTTTAGTAGAAACCCACTTAAGATTGTCAAATTTAGATTTAAAGGTCAAGTTCCCATTCTAAGTACTTGGCAAGGGAAAAAAAACTTTTTGATCTTTGGAGATAACATGTGAGATATAAATATAATAACTTTTTCTTTCTCACCATAAATTCCTTTATTTTACTTCCATCTTCATAAACATAAACACAAAACCCTCACAAGTTTATCACGTGTCTTAACATAGCCAAATGAGTCCCATACACCATAACACCGCTAATCACATTCATGGCCAAAAGGTTAGCCATGTAATCCCCTCCGGTGAGTGAAGACAAAGATCAAATAAAGCCATATTTATAATTAATACGCAAATTAAGAATTTTATTATATATAATTAATACGCAAATAATTAACATGAGTGTATAATTACAATAATAGAAATAAAATGATAAAATTAAAAATGTCTTTGTTAGTTTTTTTTAAATCTTAATCAAACATGTTTTTATTTTTTAATTAAAAACATAAACTAAAAATTAAAAAAAAAAACAAAAAAGCAAAAGTGAAGTCACACTATCCTAAGGAATTGAACGTGATCTATGACTAATTGAGTCAATATTAAACTTAAGTAACATCCCGTGGGTGAACGTTTTGAGAGTGTCTCTCTCTAGGTCTCCTGGGTTGCATTCACATATCAGCCTTCTTCGGTTGGATCTACAAGTGTTTTCGGTTGTCCCCTATAAGATTTCGCACGTTGTGGAGTGGTGTCGGTTTGTGGGTGTTGCTTTTTTTCTTGACCTCTGGTCGAGCTCGTCTCCTCCATAGGACGAGTGCGACGCGACTAGGGCTGGGACCATGGTTAAGCAGAAACCTAAAGAATCTGTGGCGAAGCCTGCTGAGGTGGAGGCCTCTTCTTCTGACCAGACGCTGGTGGGTGCGTCGGAGGTGCCGGCGGTAACCCCTGGTGGAGCCAAATTGGTGACGTCGAAGGTAGGTGTTCGTGTGGTAAGTTCCAAAAAATCGGGGGTGTCGTTGAAGTCAGGTAATGGAGTCGTGAATGAGCTCATTACTGAACCAGCCTCTTCCTCCTCTACTGAGGAGGATTCCGAGGAAGAGGCGCCTGAGGAGGTGTGCTCTGAGTCTATGGACACTGATGAACCTGGTGAGGAGGAGGCGGCTGAGGAGGAGAGGTCTATGCCTTCACCTTTGTCTGGGAACCCTGTGGTGGCTTCGGGGCTTCAGAGTACCTCTGCCCCACTTCCGGAGAGCAATGCCGCTAGCAAGCCTTCTTTTGCTAGTTTATTCAAGAACAATAGGGATCTGAATCAGGGTATGAAACTTGCCCATATCCTGGCTCAAAAAGTGGTGACCATTTCAGCTGAGGATCGCCTGGATTTGGAACAGGAATGGGGCTTCTGTTTGGTGGGGGTTTTCACGGGCCGTTTTTCGGGTATGAAGGCGGTTGAACAGATAATGTCTCAATGGGGGTGAAAAGTAAGTTAATCCCACATGAAGGGGGCTGGTTGGTATTTCGATTTGATTCGGATCAAGATTGGACTGTTGTTTTGGCCGGAGGACCATATCTTTCCTTTGGAAAAACATTGATGCTGAAGCCTTTAGCGCCAGGATTTGCTTTTAATTTTAAGGATTTTATGGCACTACCCATTTGGATCAAGCTTCAGAATGTTCCGTTTGACTATGGACAGATAAAAGTTTATCCAAATTGGGTTCGATGGTGGGTAAACCCCTTTTCTCGGATCTTGTCACAACTCAGCGGGCTCGGGTTGGCTATGCTAGGTTGCTTGTGGAGGTGGATGTATCGAAGGCCCCGATCACTAGTTTTGACATCCATTTATCGGAGGGAACTAGTTTTACCCAATCGGTAGTTTATGAGACTTTCCCTTTGTATTGTTGTGACTGCCGACATTTTGGTCATAATTTTTTCACATGTAAGAAGCTTCCACCGAAGACTCAGAAGTGGATTCCCAAGCCTCGGCCTGCTCAATCAGCTCCGGTGAAATCCCCTCCCAAAGAGGTGGCCTCTTCGGGGATCCCATCCACTTCGAATCCTCCCCAGGATTAGCTTCCTTCGGGGTTTGATTCCCACCAGCCAGAGTTGCCTCTAGTGGATCAGCCTGTGGTCCAGACTGGTGGCTCTGCCCTGCCACGTTTGAAACCTTCGGGGTTGTCACAGGGGAAAGGAATTGTGGGTACTTCTCAGGGCATAGCTGGTGGGGAGACAGGGACACCTTCTACCTCTATTTCTAAATCGGGACAGCCGCAGGATCAGTCTAGTCGCCCTGGTAAACCTGGAAGGGCTGGGCCCCATTGGTTGTCGAAATGAGCTTACTATGCTGGAATGTCCGGGGTCTCGGATCGACCTCGCTACAAAAGCCTGTTGTCGACTTAGTCCGACAGCATGCATGTAAATATTTTTGTCTCCTTGAAACCAAACTTACGATTCTTGGGTTGGATCGCCTTATGACTCGATGCTTTCCGGGGTGGCTTTATTGTCATAATTTTGATGTCATTGAGAAGGGGCGGATGGTGGTTGCGTGGCACCCTTCTATTTATTCCTGTCAGACTTTGGAGGTGGGCGATCAGTACATACATAGTCGGGTTCTTCACATCCCGACTCAACGGCTTTTTTTGGTGTCTTGTTTGTATGGTTTATATAGTGTCCCGCAACGTCGTGGCCTATAGAATCGGTTGAGTGAACTAAGGCTTGACCCTTCTCTGCCTTGGATCCTATTAGGGGAATTTAATTGTGTTTGTCGAGCTGATGAACGCCTTGTGTATAAGCCCACCACGGACTATTTTCTAAAAGACCTCTAAGAATTTCGAGTTACTTTGGGTCTCACTGATGCTCCGTTTAGGGGGGAGGTATTCACGTGGCAGAAAAATCATATGTGGGCTAAGTTGGATCGGGTTTTGGTAAATGCGGAGTGGGACTTGAGGGGCTGGGTTTGTTTTGCCACATTTCTCTCTATGCGCTCTGACTCGGATCATTGCCCTATTCTTGTTGATTTTGAGCGTCCAAGCTCAAGCGGGAATCGGCCTTTTAAATTCTTCAATTTATGGCTATCTCACCCTCTGTTTATGGACATTGCTCGATCTGTTTGGGATGTCCCTATTTGTGGGTATGCACAATACATTCTGGTGTCTAAGTTAAAGGCATTGAAACGTCCTTTAAAATGGTTGAACTCTACTGCCTATGGCTATATTACTCTCCGTGCCCGAGAGGCTCAAGCTGCATTTCAGTTGGCTTATCAGAATTCTCTATCTAACCCGGATGATTGCTCCTTGAATGTGGAGTTGAATGCGAAGCGCAAGCAGGCCGTTTTTCTTCAAGAGGCAGAACGCATGTTTTACCAGCAGAAAGCCAAAGGCACCCACCTAATGGAGGCGGATCGCAACACCCGCTATTTCCACTCTGTCGTAAGGAAACGAAACCACACTAATGAGATTACCCATTTGATTAAATCTGATGGATCTTCTACCACGTCCATGGGGGAAGTTAGTTCGGAGCTGCTGTAGTTCTTTCACGACCTACTAGGTACATCGACTGTTTGTGCGCCTATTGACCCCCGGGTGGCTGAAAACGATCCCCTTCTTACTTCGGAGCAATGTGCTCAGTTAATAGCCCCGATCTCGGAACTGGATGTTAAATGTGCTTTGTTTGCAATTGGAAATGATAAATCTCTGGGCCCAGATGGGTTTACAGCTGCGTTTTTCAAACATCAATGGGACTTGGTGGGAAATACATTAATTGAGGCTATTCTGGAATTTTTTGGGAGTGGTCGATTACTTAAACAGGCCAACCATTCGCTTCTCACTCTCATACCGAAGACACATCTCCCTCCGAAAGTCACTAACTTTCGTCCTATATCTTGCCTCAATGTTATCTACAAGGTGATCTCGAAGATTATCACTGAGTGCTTGAAAGGTGTCGTTGGTAGTCTTGTGGATTTCGCGCAATCAGCATTTATTCCTAGGCGTAATTTGCAAGATAATATTTTCCTTGCTCAGGAATTATCAAGGTGTTATAGCCGTAAACGAATCTCCCCTCATTGCCTACTGAAGCTTGACCTTTCTAAAGCATATGACCGCATTTCATGGGACTTTCTACTGAAATGGTTACATGCGTTGGGTTTCCCTCCTCGGTTTGTTGCTTGGATTCAAGAATGTGTTACTACGGCCTCTTTTTCGCTTTCCATCAATGCTAATGTGCATGGGTTTTTCCAAGGCCATCGGGGGTTGCGTCAGGGAGACCCCATGTCTCCCCTGCTCTTTGTCCTATGTTTAGAATTTTTATCCAGGGACCTTAAGTGTCGCACTATTGGCACAGACTTCAACTTTCATCCTAAATGTAAACAATTACGAGTCACCCACTTTGTAACATCTCGTCACCGATAGGATGTGTACAGTTCCTCTCATACGTATTTTGTATACGTATTCTGCATGTGTATTCATAGCCTCTGCATATTTGATAAATGTTCAGCATTGCATCAGCATATGTATG
>JANJEY010000235.1:65228869-65242646 GCA_024703695.1 Erythroxylum cataractarum
ATGAGGTGGAGTTGTCCTAAATGAAATACCATGTTCTGCTAGAAATTGAGTTAGGGCAATATATTCTCCTCCATTGTCGGAATACAATGTTTTGATTTGTTTCTCAAAAAAAAAATTCAATAAGCAATTTAAATCGAATAAATATCTCTTTTACTTCTAACTTGTGTTTGAGAGGATAAAGCCAAGTATACCTAATGAAGTGGTCAACAAATATGACATAGTATCGAAAGCCATCATAAGACAACTCTGGTGACATCCAAACATCAGAAAAGATTATTTCCAATGGTTGAGTAGATTGAAGAGAAGAGTCTGAAAAGGGCAACTTGTGACTTTTATTACTAAGACAAGCATTGCAATGGGTAGATTTAGGAACTGATGAGATGTTGTTTTAAGATAAAATAGTTGTTACCACTGTTTTGGCAGGGTGACCAAGTTGGGCATGCCAATTGATGGTTGATGGTGAAACAGTGGAGAGGGCCAGAATCGGTGGAGATGAGGATGGCCACTCATAAACTCCATTCCTAGGCGTTCCCTGAAGAATGATGTTTCCTTGCAAAAGGTCCTTCACAAGAAATGAGTAAGGTGAGAATTCGACTTTAACATTGTTGGTGACACAAAACTGATATACTGAAATTAGATTCTTTTTCATCTCAGGTACGCATAATACATTCTCAAGATTCAGTGGCATATGATTTGAAGGAAGTGAAGTATTGCCAACGTGGGTAATTAACAAACCTGTACCATCACCAATCATCACATCCTCTGTACCATTATAGGGTTGGTGATTTCCCATATTTGAAATATCAACAGTAACATGATGAGATGCTCCTGAATCCAAAAGCCAAGATTGACTATTCGGAGGATGTGAAAGAGGAGCAGCATAGTTGGCAGTGGGCTTCCATGAATGTGAGGGAACATTAGATGTTGATGCATAAGGCACAATTTTAAAGGTAGGACACCTTTTGGCAGAGTGACCCTGAACACCACAGATTTGACATTTTCCAAGGTAGGGTCGAGAGCCTTGAGCATTGGTATTCCAATTTATTTGATTGTTGGGTTGATGTTGTTGATTCTGTTGCTCATGATAACCTGAATAATGAGTAGTTTGAACATCTTGTGAGTGCCAGTTGTTGTACTGATGGGAATTATTTCTTTTGGCAGAAGTGCGATTGGCATAATTTGTTGTTGCAGGAAAATGGCTAGGAATAGTTGGTGTCATCTCAGATCCAGCAATGATAAGTTTTTCATGCAGTTCATCAAAGGAGATAGGATGTTCTCGGGCATTGACATTCGTCTTGACGTCTTTGTTAGTGTCATCGAAACCTCCCAATATTTTATCAGTTATGTCTTCAATATCCATTGACGCTTTTAATTCAGCGAGCTGATCTGTCTTTGTCTTTATTGCTTGCATATATTATGTGATTGTAGATTGGCCTTTGACAATTTTCTTGAGGTAGGCTTTCACTTGTTTGATCCTACCACGAGTTGATTAGGCATAGGTCTTAGCAAGAGAATCCCAAGCATCTTTAGATGTGGTAGCAATTGTTATGAAAGGAATAATGGATGGAGAAAGAGCTCCAATGATTGCATTCAAAATAAGTTGATCTTGGCGAATCCAAAATTGATATTCTGGATTGGGTGTAGGTATATCGGCAATTGTGATTGTAGCTTGTGGACAAGGTTTAGTACCATCAATATAGCCCAAGAGATCGTACTCAATAAAGAGACTGTGGAACTGTAGCCTCCAGGATAAATAGTTGGTGGATGATAGTTTCAGCGGAGCTTGTGCGACAGCATTGATGGTGATGAGATTGGCAGACATGTTGGAGGTTGAAGAAGAAGAACTAGACATGATGAAAGAAGAGGGGAAAAAAAAGTATAAATGTTTGACGTGTGTCTATGACTCTGATACCATATAATAGTTATGAATTGAAAATTATATTTTGTTGTATCGAGAACTTTGAATTTATATAGATAAGTGAAGAAAGGCTAGGCTATTTAAGTGCCTATGTGAGTGCCTAGACTTAAGCTATATGTACCGTTACAAATCTACATAGTTGACAAATGTAATTAGTAGATTACAGGGATATTCTAGTATGTGGTGTGGGCTTCCCTGTGGGCTCTATTATTTTAAACTGTATCTTTGCAAGAGGTACGAGGATCGTTCTTGAGCTCCTTCAAGATTGGATTTGAAGTTTTCCTCATTCACACGCAGATAATACACAAGAGAGTTGTGTAACAATGGGAAAGCAATAGAGTAATCGTATTACAGCAGAACATAAATTGGGAATTAGACTTTACGTTTTGGGTTTTGCGTTTTTAATTTAATTGACCATTAAGCAAATGAGTTGAAAAAAGAAAGACAATTTTTAAATAATCTGTATTTGATATATAGTAAATAAAAAACAAACAGAAAACAAGAATCGCGTATTATAGTTTTCTTAATTTTTAAAAATAGGATAAAATAAGAAATTAAAAAACTCAAACAAAATCGATTTTTTTTACTAAATTTAAGATCAAAAATAAAAAACTAAAAATGAAAATAAAATCCGACTTATCTTCCGTCTTTATGACAATTTTTATTTTTATGCTAACATTTTTATGCTAAAATGAGCTTTCACATCCCCTATAGTCTGGCCTGAGGCTTGAGATACTTGACCAAGGAAAAAGACGGGATTGGTGAAAGAAAAGCATGAAGCTCCTCGTCATTTTCCAAATTGACCATAACTTCATCTCTTAGATGAATTTGTACTTCTATATCACCTTCTACTTTGGAATCCAAAAATATGACCAGGTTGTGGAATGGCCAACCTCCCATACCTACCCAGGCGGGCTTCCCCCATCCGAAATCAACATCATAAAGAGGAAATCTGCAACAACTCGTGACAACAATCGACGTTACATTTTCTTTCTTAAATTTCTCAGCCCTTTTGTTCATGATATCCAGATACTCTTCACCCTTTAGATTCTTCACGTACTCAGCATCTACACTGCTGATGGTTTCCCTCATCTGACGTATAATACCGTAGCACCACCCATCATTAGCTTTCAAGTCAGCCGTTGCTACAACAGGCTCGACTATAATGTTCCCAAAGTGCTGTTTTGACAGAGGAGGGTCCATCCTAGGACGCAGGTTTATTGGATGATGCACCAAATAAGTTCTATCTGATGAGTTTACTGATTGATGAGTTGCAGCCATGATCCTGCTGGTAATGAAGGCTGTCAATGCCTCGATCTTTGATGGCCGTATTGCAGTGTCACTGTTCTCACCATATCGATCCCTCAGAGCTGCTATGCTCTTTGCATTACACACAAACCACTTCGAACTAACATTCTCCTTCACAACCTCAGAATTATGATCAAAATCCTCCGTGTTAATCGGTGGAAATCTAGCCGCCAATTCAAAACAAGGAGGACTTACTTGGTTATTCCCACGAGCAATTTCTCCCCAGCTGTTGAGGAAATTAATTGATGACAACGCATCTCCAATCTTGTGTTGAAAGAGAAGTCCAATCACAGTGCCACCACAGTCAAAGTGCGTGACCTGAACAACAGCAACTAGATCATTGACTTGACTGATTTCAAATGGAAGCAACTTATTGAGATCATCGAGATTTCGATGTTGGATAACATCAAATATGCTGCCTCTAGCCTTTGCTTCGAGAAACAGGACGCCCTCGTCATTGCATTCTACGAAGTTGTAGTTATCTCTGAAACTTCCTGCCAGAGGGTAGAATTTGGACAATGTCTGGGACAATGATTTCTTAACACGTTCAGATCTTCCTTTGTTGGTAACGTTTGAAGTTGGTCCAGGATAGAACAAGAGCCAAGGTACGAAAGTAGGGGCCATAACTTGATCTAAAGAGGAAAGCTGGTAGCGACGTAGATGGTTTGGTGTAGGGCAAGATGGCTTCACGATACTCTGAGAGACCAATACCACTGAAGTTGTCATTCTTTATAAATGTTGTATACTCGATAGTATATCATTAAAGATGGCTAGGAAGGAACTGAGCTCGAGGATATGGGGAGCACTTGAGTGGTTAGTTTTCAGGGTGTCAAAGACTGAAGCTCTGAGCTCCGATCCATTGTCGAGTGCCTTGTATATCAGTTCCAAATAATACACAGGACCAGTACTTAAAATTTGACAAGCTGGGGACCCATGCTCATGAATAATAATATTATATTGTTTGTTCTTTTTTTTTTTATATAAAGGGAAAAGTACATCATACACTAATAAGACGGGGGAAACTACGTCCCGAGGAATCGTCTAACAAAAGATGCTGGCAACCTAAGGGAGGAACATTAAAATAAGTGATCCCTACATCGCTAGGACAGGCCTGGGTAGCAAGTCAATCCGCGCAGCGGTTGCTCTCTCGGTGCACATGCCGATGAACAACAGCCCAGTTTCTGACGAGAAGCTCGAGGATACCCATGACAAGAGGGTTGTCGGACTGAGAACGTGATGTCACAGAGGAAAGAAGCTGATGCACAACCATCGAGTCCACTTTCAGCTCTAGCCGACGAAAGCCCAAGCGCCATGCCAGGGAGAGTCCTGTGTATACGGCCCAAAACTCTGCTGCCTGCGAGAAGCACCATCCGATGAACTGGGAGAAGCCACCAAGCTAAATACCGACACTGTCCCGAAGCAGCCCGCCAGCTGAAGCCATGAACAGAGCTCTATTGCTAGCCCCATCAGTGTTCAGCTTGATTCACCCTGTTGGAGGCCGGCGCCAACCGATCCAGTGCTCCTGGCGAGGGCGGGTGCCGGTGATGCCCCGACTCCGTATCCCTATAGCCTGCTGAACCTGATCTGCCAAAGACAAGATACAACAAGATGGTGAGGGAGGTCTAACAAAATCAGAAACAAAAATAGTCTTATTCCGCCATTTCCAGAGGAACCAACAGGTCAATCCAAAAAGAAGAGCCCAGTCCCAGCCCTGAAAATGACGATGCTGAAGGAGGTTGTTGTGCAGCCATTCCCTAACTGGAAGAGCAAAAGAAGACGAGGTGACAATGTCCGGCAGGAAGGAGGCCCATACTCGTCGCGCCTGAGGGCAATCCCTAACCACATGAAGAGAGGTTTCGTCGTGGGAGCAATAAAGGCATGTACCATCAGCGGTAAGGTGTCGTCTCACCCGCTGCTGATTACTAAGTAACCGATCCTTCGCTAGAAGCCATAAGAAAGAGCGCACGCGTTGGGGACCCGTCCACTGCCAAATGGCCTTCCACAGTCCAGAAGGACCGGCAGGCGAGTCGTCCCTAATCAGGGCATAGGCCGAAGCGACAGTAAAAAAACCGTGGTCGGAGGCTCCCCAGACCACCCTATCAGGGCCCAAAAGCGGGGAGGGAGGAAACATGCCGGCGATAGCCCGACAGATCGAAGGCGGAAGTAACCCCTAAATGTCCGCTAAATTCCACTGGCCTGTGGAATCTATAAAATGGCTGACCCGCTGGCTAATCAGGGAGACCGGGATAGCCTAGGTATAGTGCGAAATGAGGGGGCCCACACCCGTGACCCACGGGTCATGCCAGAAGCTAGGTGTCAGCCCATCTCCGATACGCCATTGGAGCCCCTGAGTAACTATGTGCCAAGTTGCTCGGATGCTCCTCCAAACCATCGAGCCCCACACGGAATTAAGGGAGGGGGAAAGGTGGTGAGCATCAAAAGCATATTTGCCCGAGAGCACCCTAACTCATAAGGCTGTGGGGTTATTGATCAAGACCCAACCTAGTTTGGCCAGAAACGCATCGTTCATATCTCGGATCCGTCGTATTCCCAAACCTCCAAGATGTTTGGGCCGACAAACCTCATCCCAGTTGACCAGAGGTACCTTCCGGCGGTCATGACTCGAGCCCCGCAAAAATTGTCACAGAGCTTGGTCCAAATCGTCACACAACCCTCGCGGTAACCTAACAGTCTGCATCGTGTAGCTCGGAATAGTCGAAAGGACCGATTGTACCAAAGTGACTCGACCAACGAAAGACAGCGTGGAAGGGGCCCACCCTAATAGACGGTGATGGACCTTATCCAGGAGGTGCTGATAAGTGTGCCTCCCGACCCTCTGGTGAAGGAGGGGAACCCCTAGGTAGCGACCAAGATCGTCCGTCCGAGTAAAATGGAGAGCACGGCTTAAGGCCCTAGCGGACATGGAAGGGACATTCTTGGAGAAGAAGCAACGGGATTTGGCTTGGCTCACACGTTATCCCGAAGCTATGCATAACGAGTCCAAGATGTCCCGAATCACGTGAACTTGGTCGAGAGACGCCTCAATAAAAAGGATGAGATCATCAGCGAAGAACAAATGCGAGAGGGGAGGCCCGTGTCTACTCAGTCGAACAGGAGTCCAACGACCAGAAGCTACCTCCTGAGAAATAGCTTGGCCAAGGCGTTCCATGCACAACACAAACAGGTAAGGGGAAATAGGGTCACCTTGACGCAACCCTCTCGAAGGGCGAAACTCCTCACTCAGCTCTCCATGCCAATTCACTTGGTAGGACACCGTAGCGATGCATTTCATGATAAGCGAAACCAACTAGTCAGGAATACCAATGTCCAGCAGAGTGTCCTGAATGAAATCCCACTTGAGGCGATCATACGCTTTTTCGAGATCCACTTTAATAGCCATAAGTCCCTTTCGACCCGTTTTGCGGTGCATAGTGTGAATCACTTCTTGAGTGATGATAATATTATCGGTAATCAGACGACCTGGCACAAAGCTGCACTGGGTCGAACGAACCAGCGTCGCGAGAAAGGGTTTGAGGCGGTTAACAATGACCTTAAAAAGGGCTTTGTAGATCACAGTGCAGAGCGCGATGGGGCGAAACTGGGATATGGATGTGGGGGAGGGGTTCTTAGGAATAAGGACTAAGACGGTACGGTTAATAACCGACTCCCACACCTCAAGCCGAAAGATCCGTTGAAGAAAGGTAGTAAGGGAAGGGCCGACCGTATCCCACTGGGATTGGTATAAAAGAGCAGTGAAACCATCCGAACCTGGGGCTTTGGTAGGGTTTATGGAAAAGAACGCCGCCTTGACTTCCTCAGGTCCGAGGGGACAGGAAAGGTCCTCAGTCATATGCGACGGAGGGGGAAGAGAGTGGCCATGAAGAAACCCCGGCAGGGAAGTCCGGCCGACGGAGCTGTAGAGAGCCTGTAAATGGTGTTGTGCCAGACGACGGAGTTCCGCAGGATCGGTAACTTCATGTCCGTTGCCATCAGGAAGTGCATGGATGTGAATCTGACGACGCCTAGATCGAGTGAGGGCGTGATAATATCGAGTATTCCTGTCCCCCTGACCGATCCACTGACTCCTGGACTTCTGGTGCCAGAATAGCTCTTCCTGAAAAAGAACGTATTCCAACTCTTTCCTTAAATAAAGCTCGAGCTCCAGAAGATGGGGGGAAGGAGATTCCTCCACATGCTGTTGAATGCCCTCGAGCCTGGCCATAAGGCGGTTCTTCCGATGGAAGATATTACCAAACTCCGTGGTGTTCCAGAGGTGGATCTGATCTGTGAAATGTTTAAGCGCCCCACTGAAATCCAAGGAGTCAAGATGCCAGTTATCAGCGACAACCCGGGGGAAATTATCGTGAGTGAGCCACGCCGAAAGAAAGCGGAAAGGACGGCGCGGAGGGGAGGAGGGGACAGGAGCGAGAAACCTAATAAGTAGAGGACGATGATCCGATTTGAGGAAAGGCAGATGGTGCACCCTGGTAGACGGATACTCCAAGAGCCAAGCCGGAGAGCCAAAAGCCCGGTCTAAACGTTCTCGAAGGTGACCCCGCTTCCACGTAAAGTGCGGTCCATAGAAGCCTAGATCCTGAAGGTGGCATTGAGTCATGCACTCTCGAAACAGGGTACTGAGACGAGTGTGGGGACCCGAACCCCCACGTCGGTCAACACCCTCGAGCTTAGCGTTGTTTGTTCTTTTATTTAGCATTACCGTACCCTGCCATCCATGATCTTGCGTGCCCCACTTGCATATTTTCTATAATGATAGATCATAACGTAACTTACCATCAATTTACCTTTTTAGAAAATTATGGTCAACTTTATGACATACATTATCAATTTCTTGTCTGTCGGGCATGCGCATTTGATTTATGCATAATTTAATCAATTTGTCTTTGATTTATAGGTTTTGTTTAAAGAGATAAGAATGAGAATGTAATTTTTGTTTTTCAAATTTTACTTGTTTGATTAATGAAAATATATAAAATAAGGAGTAAAAAATTAAAATAAATTCTAGATAATCCTAGACTTTTATTCCTAAAAAGTGTATATAATATAGAATTAAATATTAAATATAAGAGGGATAAGAGATATTATTAAAATATTATCAAATATAGTAAAGATATTACTTCTTATCATAATATTATCCTCAAAATTATATATTAAAATTTATATATTAATTTGTTTAATAATTATTTTATTTTATTTCAATGGTACTCTTATTCTTATAATGCAAATCATTCATAATTATTTAAAAAATAATGATTTTATAAAATCGTTTAAATTTTTATTAATTATGTATAAAATATTTCAAATAATTATTGACAACATAAATCATATAATATCTTAATATGAATAAAAAAGTTATCTCATTATCATTCTTAATATTTGATACTAAATACTACCATAATTATTAACTTTGTTTAATCTCATATCAAACACGGATAATTAGTAATTTTATTATTATTTTGATTATCACCTTTTATTCATATTCTCATTTTTATTCCAATTATTTCATTATTAGTTACAGAATCTCTCGTAAATTTAAGTATAAAAATATGTATATAACTTCATAAATATTGTTAGTAAAATGGTAAGTAATAGTATAATAACTTCTGCATAAAAAAAGTTAAAAAGTTGGTTATTTTTAAAGCGTATAATAATTGTTTATTGGACTTCCTAAACTTTTTTTTAAAAATTATCGTTACTAACGCTGAAACAAAACATTGACAGGAAAGGCAAAGCAAACTAGCCCAAGCCAATAGGCTTACCCCGTACACCCGAAACTTACTAGCCTTTCACCCTCAACGACAAAAGAAACAGAACTATCTGAATTTAAAATGGAGTCTAAGTAAGAAGGACGATCAGTCCAATGATGTGGGTTTGCATGTAATAAGGCTACCCTTGGCTAATGAATGAGTCGCTTTATTGGCAATACTACGCGTCCATTGAAATGACACGTGAAGGAAATGTTGCTTGATTGATAAACAGTCAAGGACCAAAATTTCAGTCTCAGACTGATGTACTGAAGGAGCTATAATTGTCTTAACGCTGTCAAACAATCAGACTCCACAATAACTATGTCAAGTTGTTGATCTTTCAAACAAGATAGAGCTTCCCTTATAGACATAAGTTCGACAAGAACTGGGTCAAAAAACACAGGGAAATAACTTGATATGGCAGCCACAAAACTCCCTCGTTCGTCCCTGAGCACCGCAGCAAACCCCGTGGCATTCTTGTCTTTAAAAATCGCCGCATCCACATGACATTTTAGAAATCCTTCCTGGGGTCTAACCCAAGCAGAAGAAATAGCTCTTGAATCGCTAGTCATGGTATTGGCCTTCTCAAACATCTCCCGAGCGTCTTGCCAATCTTTTAGGAAACTATCAGCAAAATTAGCTACCATCCTAGGAGGACTAGTCTTGTTTTCCCACACTCTGAGGTTATGATGATACCAAACACTCCACAACATCGTCATCATACGTTCAAGGCACGGAGACGACTGGGTATTTAAGCTGTGCTCTATAAAGGATTCAATCCCAATACTTGGCTGACGGCAACCCATCGACAACCAAACTGCTTTGGCTGTTGAGCACTCCATCAACACATGATTCATATCTTCTGTATGCCTGCAAACATCACATGCGGTGTCAATAGCGATGCCCTTAGGATGAAAACGATCTTTATAAGGGAGGAAATCGCAGAGACAGTGCCAAATAAAGTCCTTGATCTTAGGAGGAAGAGACAAATTCCACAAACGAGTCCACGGGCCATCCATGAAAAGTTTGGCAATATCAGTAAACAAAGAAAGAGCCAGTCGATAACTAGTTTTTACCGAGTATGAACCATCCAAACTATGATGCCAAATTAAATGATCAGGGGGTTTTGAGATAGCAATTGCGATCTTGGATACCCGACCCACATCGTAAGGAGTAAGCATGCCTTCCAACATTGGTGCGTCCCAACCAGATCCATCTTCCTTAAGCAGGTCGCACACTTTAAGATTAACAAAATCCAAGCTAAATGGGGAAGAGACGTAAAAGTTGTTTGCTTCAGGAATCTATGGATCTTTAAAAACATTAATTGAAACTCCATCGACCACTCCCCATCGAACTCCATGGCGCAAAATATCCTTGGCCGCATAAATACTTTTCCAGATGAAGCTGGAATTGGTACGATGCCTTTCCTTCATAAAGCTACAAGAGGGGAAGTATTTGGCTTTGAAAATTTTGCTCGAAAGTGAGTCAGAAAACACCAGGCTTGTTTACAAAGCATAGCTAGGTTAAAACAGTGAAGATCCCGAAATCCCATACCTCCAATTTTTTTAGGAACACAAAGTCGATCCCAACTTGCCCAGTGCATGTGCTTTCTGGTAGTAGTCCCCGATCCCCACCAAAAAGAGTTCATCATTCACTGTAATTCATCACATATGCCTCGGGGAATAAGAAAAATGCTCACATAATACGCAGGCAGAGCTTGTTCCACTGTCTTGATGACAATTTCCTTCCATTGCATTTCAATCAGAAGGGTGTGTGTTTGAACTAAACATAATGCCTGACTTCTGAAAGTTAACAGCCTGCCCCGAAGCTGCTTCATAAATGGCAAGGATCCTCTTGATGTTCTGTCCTTCGATTGTATTTGCTTGGAAAAAGAGGAAGCTATCGTCTGTGAAAAAGAGGTGAGAAACACTAGGGCTTCATGAGCAAATAGAAACCCCATGGATGTCCCCCCGAGCCTCATATTTCCTTAACAAAGCTTATAAACGCTCAGCACACAAGATGAATAAGTACGGGGACAAAGGATCTCCTTGCCTTAACCCACGTTTTGGGATAATCAGTCCTACTTCAGAACCATTAAACGCCACAGAATACCTCAGGGTAGTGACACACGCCATAACAATCTCAACCCATTTACTATCAAAACCTAGGTTTAACAAGATAAACCGAAGATATTTCCAATCTACCCTGTCATAAGCTTTACTTATATCAATCTTAAGAGCTGCTTCCCCAATCTTACCTTTCCCTTTATTCTTCATGTAATGTATAATCTCAAAAGCCACCATGATATTGTCAGTGATGAGTCGACCAGGGACAAACGTCGATTGCATGGGAGATATGATCCTTGGTAGGAGAATTTTGAGGCGGTTCGCAATCACTTTGGCAATAAGTTTGTATAAGACGTTGCACAGAGCTATAGGTCTTTCATACATGTAGGCTTATCTTTTTTAGGAATCAGGACTATCACTGTATCGTTAAGGGTGGTCGGAAACTCGCCTTGCTCCATCCAATTATGAAAATTTTAAAAAATATCAGCGCCCACTATATGCCAACACTTCTGGAAGAACACCAGATTCATGTCGTCAGGTCCCAGAGCCTTATCCGGATGCATTTCAAGTATTGCTATTTTGAACTCCTCAAACAGTAAGGGAGCTAGAAGATGGTCGTTGTCATCTTGATTAACCACTGAATTAACATTTGCAAAGTGTCTGAAATCTGTATCACCCGAGTCTGAGAATAGTTTCTTGAAATAATCAATAATAATATTACCTATTCCCTCATCTTCCACAGCCTGCTACCCATTGTCATCGAGGAGCGAGGTAATTTGATTAAGCCATTTCCTTTTTGAAGCTTGTGCGTGAAAATATTTCGAGTTTGCCTCCCCATATTGCAACCAGAATATCTTCGAACGCTGCTTTCAATAGATATCTTCCTGTACAAGAAGTCGATTGAGAGTAGCTTTCTGTACTCGGAACAGAGCAAACTGAAGATTTTGGCGAGATAACTCCATGTTCCGCTTAATGGTTTTTATCCTGTCAGAGAAATCATTTACATGGTGCTTCTGCCAATTAAACAAACTGAGCCACATTCCTTCAATCGGGGGATGATATTCATATCACCATTGGCCATCCAGAAATCAGAAACAAACTCGGTAAAACCATCCTCCACAAGCCATTTATTCTCAAACCTGAAACGGCGGATCCTCTTAGTGGGAAGTCTACGAGCAGCCACCAGCTTGATTGGATTGTGATTCGAACTGGGACACACTAAATTATGTAATTGATGAAAAAGAAATACATCCACCCAGTCTTTGCTAACAAACACACGGTCCAACCTTTCCAACATAAGAGAACCTGAGTCTCTTCCTCTCTCCCACGTGTAGCCAAACCCAATTAAAGGAACATCCACCAAGTTACAGTCCATGATGCATTACCGAAAACCTTCCACCAATGAGCTAGGATAGTCCACTCCTCCTAGTTTATCGTTGACAGACAATAAGTTGTTAAAATCTCCAAAACAAACCCAAGGTATATTATGGAGTCGGGAAAGAGAGCGCAGCAGCTCCCAGCTAGCTCGTTTTCTATTTGACTATGGGAACCCGTAAAAACCAGTGAGTCTCCGTTTAGGATTAAGCGAATCGTCAATAACCAAGTCTATATGACTGTTTGAGTAACTTGAAACAGTAGCTGAGACATTTTCCATCCAGAACATAGAAAGGCCGCCACTGCGACCAAGCCGATCAATGCAAAAACATAAATCATATTTCAACAAAATTTTTATTTCTTCAATCTTAACCAAAGTCGCAAGTGTTTCACTTAAAAATAAAATGCAAGGCTTATTAATTCTAGCTAAATCCTTCAAAGCACGAATTTTCTGGTGTTTGCCTACTCCACGACAGTTCCAAGCAATATAACTCATCGCTCTCGGCGGGTCTACTAAACAAGACCGGCCGCTGATAATTGGTGTGGTGAGTTAGGCAGAATCATGTCATCTATATTCATTTCTTCTACGACGATAATGCTGGTGTTTCCTTTTCTGGGTCGTTTTTTAATCCCCTCAATATTAATGATCGAATCTTCTTTCTCAATAGGAAATGTACTAGATGCCCCCATTTCGAGATTGTCTCCACTGAAATCATAGGGATTGTATCCCACGTGTGGGCTATAAATGGCAGTGGATTTCAGTGTTATCTTTTTAGAATAGAAAGAGAAATTGTTCCCTATTCTGTGAGGATTCTTAGCTGCCGAAGGAAAGAATCTGGGGTCCGGATTTTTTGTACCAAAATCAGCACCAATTCCGTTACCAGAATCCCGCTTCCATTTAACCGTTTTCCATGCATTGCGGGCTCTCACTTCTGCCTAAGTTTTCTCCAGCCATTCCCGGCAATGCTCCTCCTCCGGCCTTTCTAGCAATTTAAGACAGTTTGTTTTGCTATACCCGATTATGCCGCAAAGGTAGCAAACAAGAGGGAGACGTTCATAGCTGAACATTATCTCCATCGGAATAGCTCCCTGTTTTCTTATAATCTTCTTCCTCATTAGTGGTTCTTCCACGTTTAGCCGAATCCGGACACGCATGTAGCTATTCCATGAACTCCTTCGGTTAGCCAAATTGTATTCCAAGTAAGTGCCCATCAGGTTCCCAATATTTCTTGCTAGTGCCTCAGAAGCAAAACCCAATGGGAGGCCATGTGTAACATCCCACCCTCAATTGGAAGGGTAAAATAGTAAATTTGACATAGGATGGAATAGATTTGGAGTGCATAGGA
>JANJEY010000235.1:65242746-65259578 GCA_024703695.1 Erythroxylum cataractarum
TGATTGTGAACTCTGGACAGAAGGTCCGGAGTATTGGAGTGATATGATATAGAAGTGTTACGGGTATGTGTACTTGTGTTTGTGTTTTAATGTGACAAATTGTGAGTAAATTGTCCGATTGTGATAATTTGGAAATGATTGTGATTTGTGAATACGTGAATAAAGTGATTGAATCGTGGCACATGTTGTTCTTAAGTGAATGCAAAATCAGTTAATGACAGTTGTGACCGGAGCCGCCACTGATCAGAGCTTCTAGCTCAACGTTATATTTGGGCCTCGAGTCCCACACAGTTTTAGAGCCTATGACTCAACGATTAATGAGCCCTTAATGGAACAGTTTTAGAGCCTATGGCTCAATAATTAATGAGCCCGTAATGGGACAGTTTTAGAGCCTATGGCTCAATGATTAATGAGCCCTTAATGGGACAGTTTCAGAGCCTATGGCTCAACGATTAATGAGCCCTTAATAGGACAGTTTCAGAGCCTCTGGCTCAACGATTAATGAGCCCTTAATGGGACAGTTTCAGAGCCTCTGGCTCAACAATTAATGAGCCCTTAATGGGACAGTTTCAAAAGCTCTGGCTCAACGATTAATGTTCCCTTATAGGGACAGTTCAGGCGCTCGGTCACAACACTGAAATATATTGAAAAAAAGTGTTACATACTGCATTTGATTTGATATGTTTGATTGAATGACAGGCTAAATGTCATATACTGATGTGATAACAATCATGGGGTACTTCTAATTGTAAAATGTATGGCAAATTGTGATATGCCTAGCGTTGTATGAAATATTATGGCTGTTGACCAGAGTTACCACCGATCAGAGCTTTTAGCTCAACTTGCGAAAATGAGCTTCGAGCTCATAAGTGATTCAGAGCCTCAGGCTCAACGTATAATGAGCCCTGTATCCAGCACTGGATAAGGGTCAGATATTAATGAGCCCTTCAATGGGACAGTTTAGGCACTCGGTCATAGAAAAATGATAATAATTGGTAAGTGAGTGAAATATGTATGTATCAAAAATGGGATATATGAATGTGAATTTCTGTAAATGTGTAAATGGACAATTTTGTAAAAGTGTATTATGAGATAAAGTTAGATGTATGTGAATTGTAAAATGAGATCAAATAGACAACAATGTGGATATAGGTTATGAATTGATTTTGTTACAAGATTGAGTGGACCATCGATGATGGTCACTCACTGAGTTCGCAAAACTCACCCAAAATTGCAATTATTGTTTTTAGGACTCAGAAGAATACCTCGTTAGGCAACAGGTGTATAGTGATCGCTTGAGAGTGATAGAAGAGGACGGGATCAGTTGCGTCTGCATTAGTGTGAGGACTTTGGTGTTATATTATTGCGTATTTATAAGAGGACCCTCGTGGTCAATGTATTTACCGGTTTTGTTATGAAAATTGTTTTCCGCAACATTCATAAAATGTAAGTGTATGATTGTTTCTAAAGAAAAGTTTATACTGTGATTTGACTAAGCGATGTATCACGCTACCCTCGCAGGGCACGGACTCGAATATCACCATCGATGTCGAGTCCGGGTCTTACGAGAGTGGGTGTTACAGTCATCATACGTTCAAGGCACGTGATCGACTGTGTATTGAGGCTATGCTTTAGAAATGATTTGATCCCCATACTTGGCTACTACCAACCCATCGACAACCAAACTGCTTTAGCTGTGGAGCAAGCCATCAACACGTGATCCAAGTCTTTTACGTGCCTGCAAATATCACATGCAGTGTCAAGCGCAATGCCCTTCCGGCGAAGACGATCTTTATAGGGAAGGAAATCGCGTAGGCAGCGCCAAATAAAGTCCTTGATCTTTGGTGGAAGAGCCATGTTCCACAACCGGTTCCAGGGACCGTCCATGAAAAGATTGACGATATCAGTAAACAAGTACAAAGCCACACGATAACCAGTTTTTACCAAATAAGAGCCATTCGAACTATAATGCCAAATTAATTGATTAGGGGGTTTTGATATAGCAATTGGGATCCTTCATACCCGCCCCACATCGTAAGGAGTAAGCAAACCATCCAACATTGATGCATCCCAACCATGACCATCTTCCTTAATCAGATCACACATCTTTAGATTACCAACATCCAAACTAAATGGGGAAAAGACGTAAAAGTTATTGGCTTCAAGAACCCATGGGTCTTTAAATACATTAATCGAAACTCCATTACCCACCCTCCAACGAACCCCATGGCGCAAAATATCCTTGGCCGCAAAAATACTTTTCCAAATAAAATTGGAATTAGGTCGAGCCCTTGCCTTCATAAAACTACAAGAGGGGAAATATTTGGCTTTGATGATTTTGCTCGGCAGAGAGTCAGGAAACGCTATAAAACACTAGGCTTGTTTGCAGAGCATAACTAAATTAAAACAATGAAGATCCCGAAATCCCATACCTCTAAATTTTTTAGGAACACAAAGCCGCTCCCAACTCGCCCAGTGCATGAGCTTTCTAGTAGTAGTCCCTGATCCCTACCAGAAAGAGTTCATCATTCGCTATAATTCATCACATGTACCTGGAGGGATAAGGAACACACTCATACAATACGCAGGCAGGGCTTGTGCCACTGTCTTGATGACAATTTCCTTCCCTGGTTTGGAGAGAATCTTGCTTTTCCAACTCGCAATACGTTTGCTCAGACGATCCTTGATAAAAGCAAAAACTTGTTTTTTCCTTCTACCGATAAGAGAGGGAAGCCCCAAATATCTCCCATGATCAATAGGAGTATTGACTCCTAATAAAGTTTCCTCCGCATTTCTATCAGAAGGTTGTGTGTTTGAACTGAACATAATGCCTGACTTCTGAAAATTAACTGCCTGCTTTGAAGCTTCTTCATATATGGCCATAATTCTCTTGATATTCTGTCCTTCAGTCATATTTGCTCGGAAAAAAAGAAAGCTGTCATCTGCGAAGAAGAGGTGCGAAACACTAGGGCTTCCAGGACAAATAGAAACCCCATGGATATCCCTACCAGCCTTATTTTTCCTCAATAGAGCCGATAAACCCTCGGCACACAGAATGAATAATTAAGGGGACTAAGGATCTCCTTGCCTCAACCCACATTTTGGGATAATCGGTCCTACTTCAGAACCATTAAACGCCACTGAATACCTCACGGTAGTAACACATGCCATAACAATCTCCACCCATTTGTTGTCAAAGCCCAACATTAGCAAGATGAACCGAAGATATTTCCAATCTACCATGTCGTAAGCTTTACTTGTATCAATCTTAAGAGCTGCTTCCCCAATCTTACCCTTCCCTTTATTCTTCATATAATGTATGATCTCAAAAGCGACCATGATGTTGTCAGTGATGAGTCGACCTGGGACAAACACCGATTGCATGGGAGATATGATCCTTGGTAGAAGGATTTTGAGGCGGTTCGCAATCACCTTAGCAATGAATTTGTAAAGAACATTGTACAAAGCTATCGGTCGAAGATCCTTCTTACATAGTGCACCGAACTTAAAAATATATGATTTCTATATTTTTTATAGGGGCAGATCCAAAAAAAAATTTAAGTAGGGGACAAAATTTTATTTTTAGTGGAGTAAAATTTTATTTTTTATAAAATCAAATTTCAAAGTAATAATTTTTTATATAAAATTTTTTCGAGGCAGTGAAGATAATTGCCTTCTTGGCCTCCAATATGGATCCGTCCATAATTTTTTTATGTTATCTAAATGTTGTCCTCATTTGCTTTTTCTTTTCTTTGATATGACAGAATTCATGCCCTATATTTTATTTAGATGGTTATCTATACCAGATTTTCTATTAAAAAATTATGTTTTCAGTCAATCATTATGAATATAAAATCATCTGTCATGTATCCTATGTCATTATTATTTTAAGATACGGAGTAATCACATGATGATAAATTTGGTGATTGTTATAACTAGTACGATTAATATAAATTAAATTATTTATATGTAAAAATAATATTTATGATATATATTGCAATAATCATTAAGAAAAAAGAGCATTTCACATTTGAGTACTATCAAGAAATATGTATATAGGAGTATCGTGATAAAAAACAAGAAAGTGAGAAGGTCTTGCCCGCTTTATCTCTGGGGGTGCAAGTTTTGTTATGCCTCTGTGCATGTTTTCGTACTGGTGCTAATCAGCTTTCTCTGTTTTTCTCCCTTGTTTCCTTGTGTTTTCGCTTTTCTGTTTCGTCATGGAGCCCGATTTTCAGCGTTTATCCATTCGCGAGAAAGAAGATTCAGAACTGGTGATAAAGGCTTCTGAGGTAGACGGAAGCCGCCTTGATTACGCCCTGTGTCTGCTAGGTCGATTTCTGGGAGAAAGGAATATAAACTTCGAAGCCATGGAGAGGACTCTTCTAAATCTTTGGCGCCCTATTAAAGGCTGCTCTATTCGTCCTTTTGGAGGTGAAGGGCTTTACCTAATCCAGTTTTTCCACCCTGTCGATCTCCGGAAAATGATGGCAGGGGGGCCATGGAGTTTCAACAATTGCATCCTTCTGGTCCACCGGCTGAGTGAGGGCGAGAACCCAGCAGATGTGGTTTTTCGATTTGCAGATTTTTGGATTAGAGTTCATACTCTTCCCCCTGGTTTTGCTTCGGAATCCTTGGTGATTTCTTTGGGTAATATCATGGGCACTTTTCTGGAATATGACACGGGTAACAAACGAAATTCTTTTGTTAATTACATGCGGATTCGAGTTAGATTAAACATTACTGAACCACTGATGAGAACCAAGAAGATTCGTAAGGAGGGGGGTGACTTCTTTGATATCTCATTTAGTTATGAAAGGATTCCCCTAATCTGCTATCTATGTGGTATCATTGGGCATAGTGAGTCAAGCTGTGTAAAGCTCACTGAGTTGCCGGAGGATGAGATCAAACGGGAGTGGCCGGAGGAAATCAGATCAGAATTTCGAGCTCAAAATAGAATCCAGCCAAATCAGTGGAGAAGAGATCCCGCCTATTCTGCGTCATTTGAGGGTAGGTCCTACAATCAAGGGATTTCATATTCGGGAACAGAAAAATCGAAGAGATCTAGAGTCATTAATACGTATGATTCTTTCCCCAGGCAATCTAAATTCGCCTCAACGGTTGATATCCATAAAACGGTAACTGATGTCTCTGACCTGGAACCTTCTGTTACTGTTCCGAAAACAACAGAAGGCCTAAAGGAAAAGGAGAATAGTGGTATGATAATTGATGAAATTAAAAAGCGACCCCGGGAAACTTCATGCCAGGGCACCACCTCTGTTGAGATGAAAGGCAGTAGACATTCATCTTCTTCGGTTGCAACCTCTACTTCTACTGATTTTTCAACGGCCGGTCTTGTTTATGAGACCCGCCGATCTCCATGAATTGCATAGCCTGGAACTGCCGCGGTTTGGGCAACCCGCGTGCAGTAATTGCATTGAAAGATGTTGTTAGATTCAATAAGCCTTCTTTGCTTTTTCTTAGTGAAACTCTAATTACGTCGAGTAGGATGGAGGAGATTCGTATTTTATTAAACTTTGATTCTTGTTTTTGTGTTGACCGGAATGGTCGTAGTGGAGGTCTTGCTCTTCTTTGGAATAATAGTTCAAATGCTTCTGTTTTGGGTTATTCGAATAACCATATTGATATGGTAATTGTTCAAGCTAACCATTTCAGGTGGAGATTCACAGGTTTTTACGGCTTTCCTGAAGCTCATAGAAAACGTAGCAGCTGGGAACTGCTCAGAGCCCTTAATCGCCGATCCCACTTACCGTGGGTCTGTATGGGAGATTTCAATAACATCCTCTCAGTAAACGATAAGTATGGTGGACGGGACTATCCTACTTCGCTCATGCATGGATTTCGGTCGTGTATTGAGGATTGCCGCCTTATTGATGTTCCTATTGTGGGGTTTGGTTTTACCTGGGAACGAGGTCGAGGAACGGGTTCACTGGTCATGGAGCGACTCGACAGGGCGTTTGTTTCGGCTGACTGGATTGATTTCTTTCCTTTTCACAAATTGTACAACTTGGTTAGCCCTTATTCGGATCATATCCCTATAAAGTTGTTTGCTAGCTCTGTGTTTCCTGTTAAAAAAATCAGTAGATTCAAATTTGAAAATAAATGGTTGCTTGAAAATGACTTCATGGAGGTTGTGTCTTCTGCTTGGTCACGGGGTTTGAATACGGGCCTTTTGGACAAAATATCTGCTTGTAGTGGGGCCCTGATTGATTGGCAGAAATCGAAAGATCAATATTTTACACATAGTATTGAGAAGTTAAAGAAGCGTATTGCTGTTGTTCGTAATTCGCAGGCTAATGATGGGTTACTGTTGCGTCTTAAAAATGAACTCTCAAATCTACTTGCGCAGGAGGCGATATATTGGAAACAAAGGTCTAAAATTTTCTGGCTAAATTATGGTGAAGCAAATTCTAAGTTTTTTCATGCTCATGCCTCTAAAAGAAAGAGGATAAATTTTATTGATTTTCTGGAGGATGCTCAGGGTAATGTTGTTACGGATATTGATCTTATGTGTCCCATTGTTATTCAATATTTTAATGACCTTTTTGCAGCTGATTTAGAAAATTCGACTTTCGACGATTTTGACTGTATAAACAGGGTGGTGACAGATAATGATAATTCTGCTCTCTTAGCCCCTTTCACAATGGAAGAGTTCAAGAAAGCGATTTTTGAAATGCACCCCGACAAGGAGCCTGGTCCTGATGGCATGAATCCATCTTTTTTTCAGAAGTGTTGGAATACTGTAGGGGCTGATATTTTTCACCATGGCAGTCTCTGGCTTGACACTTGTGAGTTCCCAGCCTCCTTAAATAGTACTACTATTGTCTTAATTCCAAAAAAAGAAAAGCCTAGTAGTATGAAAGACTTGCGGCCTATTGCCCTTTGTCATATGATCTATAAAATTATAGCAAAGGTCCTAGCAAATAGACTCAAATCTATTCTTCCTAGGATTATTTCTCCTATGCAGTCAGCGTTTGTTCCTGGTAGACTAATCTCTGACAACATTATGGTTTCCTTTGAGATCATTCATTACATGAAAAACAAAGGGCGTGGCTCACAGGGTAATGCGGCGTTTAAGATTGATATAAGCAAGGCATACGACAAGGTGGATTGGAGGTATCTTGAGTTTATTTTATTAAAGCTGGGGTTTGATGTCAAATGGGTCCGATGGATTATGCTGTGTGTTACTACAGTTGCTTACTCAGTGGCTTTTAATGATAGAACTGTGGGTCTTATTATTCCCAATCGAGGTCTTAGACAGGGTGATCCTCTTAGTCCTTATCTCTTCATTTTATGTGCTGAAGGTCTCACTGCTCTTTTACGGAAGGCTGAGTCACGAGGAGACATCCATGGTATTAGTATTTGCCATGGGGCTCCTTCGGTTTCTCACTTATTTTTTGCAGACGACAACTTCTTTTTCTTTAATGCTTCCTCAAATGAGTGCCGACACATCAAGCGAATCCTCTCCATTTATGAGAAAGCTTCGGGTCAAGCTATAAACTTTCAGAAATCGGGAGTCATGTTTAGCTCAAATACGACACTTGCCGTCAAGCAGGAAGCAATTTCGATTTTGGGGGTTTCAAATCCTCTGGATCATGGTAGGTATCTGGGTCTTCCATCCTTAATTGGTAAGAATAAGAAGCAAGTGTTTGCTTTCTTGAAGGATCGTCTTCATAAACGTATTCATAGCTGGAGCAACTGATTGCTTTCCAAACCGGGCAAAGAGATCGCCCTCAAAACTATTGCCCAAGCTCTTCCAACTTTCTGTATGAGCGTCTTCCTCCTTCCAAAAGGTATCTGTGATGATTTACATAAAATGATGAATGCGTTTTGGTGGGGTTCTTCATCAGGAAACCGATCTAAAATTCACTGGGCAAAATGGGAGAGACTCTGTGTACCTAAGAAACTAGGAGGTATGGGTTTCCGAGATCTACATTGCTTTAATCTTGCTATGCTTTGTAAACAGGGTTGGCGGTTCCTAACTCACCCGAATTCACTGCCAAGTCAGTTATTTAAAGCAAAGTATTTTCCAGACTGCAATTTCCTTAATGCCACAGAAGGTCGAAACCCTAGTTTTATTTGGAAGAGCATCTTTTCGGCAAGGCACATACTGAGGAAAGGAGCTCGATGGCGAGTGGGTAATGGGGAGTCGATCTTTGTTTTCAAAGACCCATGGTTGAATCGCGATGAAGATTTTTATGTGCGTTCATCCCCTTTAAGCGGCATGGAAAATATGAAGGTTAGTACTCTGTTCAACTCTGAGGCTTCGGGATGGGATTCTTCGCTGGTCAATGGCATTTTAGCACCAGAGGATGCCTCTCAAGTTTTTAAAATCCCTTTCTCATCATTGTTGAATGCTGACCATTTTTGTTGGCAATTTACTAAGAATGGGTTATATAGTGTTAAGTCGGGTTACCGAATTGCCACTGATCAACATTCTCTTCTATCGTCTTATGTCCTTGAGGGTCCTTGGAACTCTATCTGGAATGCTCAAATCCCCCCTAAAATCAAGGATTTCCACTGGAGGTTGTTGCGTTATTTTATTCCTTGTAAACAGAGTCTTTATGATAGAGGAGTAGGTTTGGATGTTTCCTGCCAAAGATGTGGTATGGTTGAAACTATGAATCATATTTTGCTCACTTGTCCATTTGCTAAAAGGGTTTGGAATGCTGCTGGTATTTTCCTACAGGAGGATGATATAAAACGTTGTATTTCTTCAGTGCTCATCAGTAATACTTCTGACAGGGGACATCGTATTTTGGCTATTTGCTGGAGCATTTGGTTTCATAGAAACCTTCTTTGTTGGGAGCATAAGGATTTTCCTCCTAAAGTGGTTGTGACATTTGCAGATGGCTTCCTCACGGATTGGCATGAGGCAAAACGTGCTTTCAACAGGGTTCAGCCAATTTGCACTAATTTTCATCGTTGTCAATTATGGAACAAACCTTAATTAGGTTGGGTAAAATGTAATGTTGACGCTTCGGTATCGACAAGAGATGACAGTTCGGGTTTTGGAGTTGTTCTTCGTGATGACCAAGGTAGATTCGTTCAAGCTTTCTCGGGTCATATCCCTTATTGTGTGGATGCTTTACTTGCTGAAGCAATTTCTATTAAAGAAGCTTTGACATGGCTCAAAGGGAAAGGCATTGACAGGATTATTCTGGAATCGGATTGCCTAGAGGTGATTACTAATCTTAATAATTTTTCCACTAATTTGCTTGAGGTTGGTGTTGTGTATGCTGAGTGTCTAACACTCATGGACCACTTCTAACAGTTGTCCGTTCGATGGACTTCACGGAGTGCTAATAAAGCCGCTCATTCATTAGCAAGGGTCGCTTTATTCTATGCAAACCGTATTACTTGGGATACTATACCCAGCAGTATTATTTCCATTATTAATTCTGAATCTTATGCTTTTGTGATCAATTCTGAAGAAGCTTAGGTCTGGGTGTACAGGGTAAGCCTATTGGCTTGGGTTTAGTTGCTTCTTCGAGTTTTGGTTTCTCGATTTCTTTAATGAATTCTTTTAGCTTCAAAAAAAAATAATCATTATGATCATAAAAACCATTTCCTATCTTTTTTATTTCAAGATAATTGTCACGCTCCCCTGTTAGTAAAATGAGTGGTCAACTTCAAATAGAAGTGCAATGATGTGGATGCGTTACTTGCTTTATTAATTAATTGGATACTGTACTGATTCTTAAATGTTCTTACCTACAGGAAGGGATCCTTTGTCTCCTTTCTTTTGTCTCCTTTCTTCTTACCTTATTCTGGCCCCTTCTCGTATGAACCATCCACTCAAGTCAGCATCCACTCCTCTGTATTTGTATTTTCCCATTTTGTTGTAACGAATGGATGGGTGAAATTAGGAATAGAGCAGCGGTAACAGCAGCCCCCCGAGATTGCCCTGCTTGAGTCAAGTCTCAACTCAATTGCTTCTCAAGTGTCAACTTGTGCATGTATCAGGACGGTCGCATGTGCTGCTTGCCGGCTTTGCTAACTTCAAGGATGTTACAGCTTGTCAGTGAACAAATAGTCAAAGATTGTACCCTTTCAGCTATTGAGTCCGATCAGTAATCATGTGCTTGAAAAAAATCTCTCCCCGTAAACATCCCTGGCCGGCTATACGTCTAATGTGGGAAAACAGAACTCAGTTTGAAACAACTGGCACTGGCAGCAATGGGATGGGATGGGATGGGAGGGGACGAGCGTAGTTTAATGGGATAATCTCGGACTCGGTGCTACCAAACATAACTTTGGGAACGGATTTCTTCTAAAAAATCGTTTTAAAATTTTCGAGTTTTATTTATTAAATTGATAAATTTATATAAGCCAGGTCAACAGAGTAATCACAAAGTATTAAAAACAAGTTATCTGGTCATATAACTTTTAATTTTTTGACGTGGATGTAAAAAGACAGAAAGTTAATAAAGGAATTCAACCTAGGATATCTCATCACATCAAAATTTGAGCATTATTAATCAATAACATGTGGTCTAAAGTAAGCAAAGAGTGATACGCAACAAACATTGGTCCCATCTCTCTTGTGGAGTGAAAGATGGAGCTCTGGATGATAACTTCGCTATGTTTTGTCCTCCCATTTGTTTTGATTCGAGTTCTTCATTTCATTGCAGGAGGAACCAAAGCAACTTCAGGCAGGCTTCCTCCAGGTCCAAAATCTTTACCAGTTATTGGCAATCTATTAGTTCTCGGGGACAAACCCCACAAGTCTCTCGCCAAGCTTTCCCGAACTTATGGTCCTTTGATGAGTCTGAAGCTAGGCCAGTTAAACACCGTAGTGATTTCCTCTGCAACATTGGCCAAAGAAATCCTGCAAAAGCATGACGTTATTTTCTCCAACCGAACTGTACTTGAAGCGGTCAAGGCACACGGACACCACGAAGCTGGAATGCCTTGGTTGCCTGTGGCTGAGCCCTGGAGAAATCTTAGAAAAATATGCAACTCTTATCTCTTCTCCAATCAAAGACTTGATGCTAACCAACACCTTCGACTCGAAAAAATTCAAGACCTTTTTGATGATATTCAAGAAAGTTGCCGTCTTGGTAGGTCAGTCAATATCGGTGAATTAGCTTTCAAGACTACCCTTAATGCCATGTCAAATACCATTTTCTCGCTGGATTTGGCCAATTCTAGCTTGGAAACTGCAAAAGAGTTCAAGGAAGTTGCGAGGTGTATCATGGACGAGGCTGGCAAACCAAACTTGGCAGATTATTTCCATTTCCTTAAAAATTTTGACCTGCAACGAATAAGAAGTCGCATGGGAAAATACTTTGGGAAGATGCTTGAGGTCTTCGACCGTAAAATCTATGAGAGGCTGGAATTAAGAAAAGCTAAGGACTACGTGCAAGCTAACGACATGCTAGAGACCCTTCTCTCCATATGTGAAGATAGTAGTGAGGAGTTTGATACACATCGCATCAAACACTTATTCCTAGTAATTACGTCTTTTTCTCTACTTTCTCCCTTATCTGTGTTTGTAGCAGTTTTGCTGTTTCTATTTATTCATACTGTCTGAGACTTGTTGACTTGTTACCAATGTATCAGGATCTGTTTGTGGCTGGGACTGATACAACTTCAAGCACAATGGAGTGGGCAATGTCTGAACTACTCCGCAATCCCAAGACTTTATCAGAAGCGCGACAAGAACTTGAGCAGACTATTGGTAAAGGCAGCTGGCTTCAGGAATCGGACATTGCTCGATTGCCTTATTTGCAGGCTATCGTCAAAGAAACATTTAGGCTGCACCCAGCAGTTCCTTTGCTACTGCCTCGCAAAGCAGGAGCGGATGTAGAAATGTGTGGCTTCACAGTTCCTAAAGGTGCACAGGTGTTAGTCAATGCTTGGGCAATAGGCAGAGACCCAAACATGTGGGAGAATCCGGACTCATTCATGCCAGAGAGATTCTTGGGATCGGACGTTGATGTTCGAGGCCGGCATTTTGAGCTGGTTCCATTTGGAGCAGGACGAAGAATATGCCCAGGATTACCACTGGCAATAAGGATGTTGCACATGATGTTGGGTACGCTTATTCATTCCTTTGATTGGAGGCTTGAAGATGGTGTTACACCAGAGAGCTTGGACATGGACGACAGGTTTGGCATCACCCTAGAGAAGGCTCAACCCCTGCGAGCTATACCTATAAAATTGTAAAATGTCCAGTTTTCTAGCCCACTAGTTATGTATTACAAATCTGATTGCGGAAACAATAAACTCATTGAGGTAGTCTTATGATCTGCTAAATGTCTTGACTTATTGGAATTAATAAATTATCTGATAGGCATTAAAAGAATAAAGCTAAACAAAAGTCAACAAATAATTGCACCCTAAATAGTGATGTGCTTAATATGTTTCGTAGCTGCTTGGTCTTTCGCCAGCCAACCACCTGACGTTGCTTGACATTCAGTCCTGGAATTGAGTTCTTTGTACATAATGTGCTTCCAAATGAATTTTCTTTTTTCCCATAACAAACGACAACAATTTCGTAACATTACACGCCATGACAACAGTACGATGTTGGACAAGCATTGAATTTGAGGTTACGCAGGGTAACGTAAAGGACCAAAAGCTACACATAGAGACGCTTTACACAAGTCCAGGTGATGGGTTTTACTGTTTAATTTGGACTGGATATGAGTCGTTATCTTCAAGATCTTTAAGTTCTTGGCATTTGAAAATCCTAACTAGCTAAGATTGCTCCACGATTTCTCCTTAGTATTTCACTTTGGACTGATTACAATCCTGAAAGTGCATGATTTTGTAGCAGTTGCAAAAATGTCTGTTAAAAGGCCACCATCCCAACAAGAGGGAAAATGGCTTCACCCTGACTTTTGATTGAAGAAAAATCATAGTAGACGGCTGGATGTTTTTGTTTTATCTCATAATTCTGGAGAAATATGGTGGTTGATGGGTTACTCAAATAGCTTGACATCAACACTTCCATTTCAAAGGTAACAACTTCTGCTAAAAGAAACGAAAAAATGAAAAACTGTTCACTTCCGGTGCCCTTACTTTTGTAGTTGAACGTATGTAGTAACACTGCATGTAGGTGAGTACTGACAGAAATTTTCATTACCTTGGACCTCTATTCTACCCAATAAACCAAACCTGCGGCTCCAAATTAGAATCCCATTCTCGGCTCTCTTTACAGGCTTAATCCACCCCTGGGTTCTAGGACGACCCAAAGGCACTTCACTTTTTTCACATATCATTTTAATACATATGTATGAAAGAATGATAAATACGAGTAACTCCATGTCGGTAAATTTAAATAAACCAATTTTTTTTGCAAATGATTATAATAAGAAATAATTTTCCTATTACTATTATTATTATTATTATTATTATTGTTGTTGTTCTTATTGTTGTTGTTGTTGTTGATTATTATTATTATATAATCATATTAATTATAATAGTAAACCTTTTTTAGTGAATTGGAACATTATATCATCATGTATTGATATTTAAGTTTAGGCCTTGATATATTAGAAATAACCTTTGTATTAGGTAGAGGTGAGGCTGTGTATTACTAAACCTCTCTCTACCTATTTTTTCGGAGAATTCTAATAGAATGTTATTGTTGTTTTATGCTTAGACCTTGACATCAATTTGAACTCTTTATTTCCAAACTTCCAATACAATCCACATATTTAGGGGTAACTCCCACATTAATCACAAAATCAATATTTCCTATTTTAATAAAAAATTATTTGTTTCTCATACTTTGCTTTCGTAGTTCCTTAATAGTTACTTGATTGTGTGGTGCTCACCTATAGTTTTGTACGAGGAAAAGGATACTAATAATACGAATATAAAACTATATCTAACAAATTAACTATTAACCAATATTTCATAATAATTTAATTTTTTAAATATAATTGAAATGAATAAAATCCATACGATTTAACAAAATTCAAAGTTAAACGGTTTATAATTTCTATTCTTTATTTTTGCATCAATTTTATATTTGGAAATCTAAAGTATCTAAATTATAAGATATTTTTACATCTTGTCGACTATTACCTCTCCTTTGATTATATTAATTTAAAATATTTATCTTAATAAGATATTTACCTTATTTTGCAAGCTATCATCAAAGAAACATTTAGGCTGCACCCACCAGTTCCTTTGCCATTGCATCGGAAAGCAAGAGGAGATGTAGAAATATGTGGCTTCACAGTTCCAAAAGGTGGACATATGCTAGTCAATGCTAGGGCGATAGGGAGAGATTCAAGTATACGGGAGAATCCAAACTCATTTATGTTAGAAATTTATAAGTAGAGTAATCCCTAGTCGAAAAGAGACTCAAGGATAAACTTAGTTATATACAAAGATAGGACTCATAACTTATTGCCTTAAGGTTTTGAGTTGAGATATAATATCCTAGTTATATATGGACTCACTTAAATCCAGTCCAATTTCTCCCAAGCCCCCTCAAAACCTTTCATTGTTATCATATTCTCCTTTAATTATTTAGCTTGAATTAATCACTTGATTGTTATTAATTTGATAGAAATTAAGGTTGGAAATCTTGTTTTATTGTATTAAGTTTTATGATTTAGTTAATTTCTGAATTTTTTTGAGAATTTTTATACCATATCTCCTTTCTTTGACCTCTTGTTCCGGAAATCTGCAAATTATCATGGATGGTAATAAGCTAACTGGACCTAATATCTCTTATTGGTTTTGCAATTTGAGAATTGTTCTCAGGCAAAAAAACAGGGGATATGTAGGTGTTACACTTTCAATAACCTAAATTAAGCTCCTTGAGCATAATTTGGTAAAAATAGCTCTACTATAAGATAGATTGGCTTTCATTTTAAGTCACTGTGATCGTACATTATTTTTTTTATCAAATTGAGAGAGTGTTCATTCATTTACTTCTTTATGTTGATAATGTAATCATTATTAGTGATGATTTGTAGGGCATCAATGACATCAAAACATTTCTAAGTAAATAGTTTGAAATGAAAAACCCTGAGCATCTCAGTTACTTTCTTTATCTTGAAGTATCATTTGACATTATATGATATTATTTATCTCAAGAAAAATATGTTATAAATCTCCTTTCTCAAACAGACAAGATATCTAGTACTCCTAATGAGCCCGATGCTTATTTTTTTTGCTACTGATGGCACTCCTCTCAATGATGGCATTTTTATCAACCGTTAGTTAGCAATCTAGTTTATCTCATTGGCACTCATCTTAATATAGCTTATGTCGTTCATGTTGCCAATCATTCCATGTTTACTACCACTCACTTTTCAATAGTTATTCACACTTTTTGATATGTGAAAGGAACTTTACTTTATGGTCTACATCTCTTGGTGATTTAATAATATCCTAGCAGAGCAAGAACCAAACAGTGGTGTCTTGTTCTAGCATAAAATCTAAATATCAAGTTATTATTGACACTTGTTTTGAGATAGTCTAGCTTCGATAGTTGTTTAATGATACCAAGCACACTGAGAATGATTGTCACTATATTTAACATCGTGTTCATTACAATTTTTATCAAACTTGTTTGAATCTCTTTTCATGATCAAGTTATTGACATCTTCATTAAAGCTCATCCACCTCAATGCTTTAGTGATTTTGATGGAAAACTTCAGCTCGCTTTTATAGATATTAACATATATACAATATGATTCCTTTATTTATATCTTAAATATCTTGCAATTATGTTGTAATATTTTCTTTCCTTACATGTTACTCCATTGTACACCATATAAAGAGTCCTCTTCCTTCACATCATACATCCAAATATAATTCTTCTTTATCTTGTTTCTCCTAGCATTTAAAATTGCATAGGTATGGGTCGTAGGAGATTATAATGCAATGTTAAAATCTTTTAAAAAGAGAGGAACGAATAAGGGATCAATTACTATCTTTTTAGTAGGTATATACATTATGACAACCTTTTTATTTTTTATGATGTCTTTTACAAAATGATAACGTCTTTTGATATGCTTAGATGTTCTATGAAACTTCAGATCTTTAGCATATTGTATGGCTACAGTGTTGTCACATAACATTTTAACAGGATCATTAACTCTGGGAGTAAGATTAAGATCCTGAAGAAAACTTTTCAACCATATTGCCTCTTAAACGACAAGACAACAAACGGCATATTTTACTTCCATTGTTGATGATGCTATATAGTCTTGCTTCTTACTGCACCAAGATATGGCTCCCCCTCCCAAGATGAAGACATATCTTGAGGTTGAATGGGACTCTTTCGGGTCACCACCCCTAAATCAAAACGCAACACCAATTCCCTCTCAGATGCAAAACTTGTGTTAACTAGTTTTAAGTTCGGTATTAAAAATTACAAATAAAAAGGAAAAGAACCTCTTCTCTAACTCGGTGGGCTCTTCCTTCTTCTTCTATAGCAGCCTTAGCCTCTGCCGTCACAATCAAACCTATTAGCCCCGAAAATTTTTATTTATTTATTTATTTATTTAATTAAGCATAATTAGACTAATTAAGAAATTGAGTTAGCATAAATTAAATATGATAGCATTAAATAGCATATGGCATTAATTAGCATGTGGTAACATAAATGAGATAGGTGGTGAATAAATGAGATTTAATATGTTGGTTGGTAGTTAGGTTAAGAATTAATGGAATTAAATGTGTTAGATGGGCTTAAATGAAGTAGGAAAAGAAAAGAGGAATAAGTTGGGCCTTAAAAGAACAAATGGGCTTAAGGAAGTCAAAGAGAAGATGATGTGGGAAGAAAGGGATTTAGAAGAAGTGAACTTGGGCTTGGGCTTAAGTTAAATGAAAGTAGT
>JANJEY010000235.1:65413506-65429695 GCA_024703695.1 Erythroxylum cataractarum
ATCATTTAAAATTTCTCCAATTCACATTACCCAAATAAACATTTAACATCACTAATTCCTCATTTAATAATTCTGACATCCAATTAAAGTTCGGGGTCCAACAGTTAAATGCCAGACCATGGTCCGATGATAAATGTGGTCTGAATGTTTATTTGCATATGAATAAAAATGTGAATTCTCAACTTTAATGTGGAATGCCCAACTAAGGTCTGATGATATACAAATATGATTGAATGAGAACAAGTAAATGTGATTTATGCATTCTATTTCATGAATGCATGAAAGATAAAGACAGTTGTGACCAGAGTAGCCAATATGAAAAGAGCTTTAAGCTTAGTTATGTGCATTAGAGCCTCAGGCTCAATGTTTAATGAGCCCGATATCCATAACGGATACGGGACAATTA
The DNA here is from genome assembly GCA_024703695.1 of Erythroxylum cataractarum. Classification (NCBI taxonomy): domain Eukaryota; kingdom Viridiplantae; phylum Streptophyta; class Magnoliopsida; order Malpighiales; family Erythroxylaceae; genus Erythroxylum; species Erythroxylum cataractarum. The sequence goes on from JANJEY010000235.1 coordinate 65,413,913, forward strand.
TCAATGAACTCGATATAGGACAGTTATCAATGAGCCTGATATCTACAATAGTTAAGGGATAGTTTAGGCACTCGGTCACAATAAAGTAACAAATAAAAAATGGGTCTCATGTGCATTGCATATGTATGATATGAATGATTATAATGTGTTGAATGTAAAATGTGAATTGATTGATTAAGTGTATGTGATCCAATATGATTATTAAATAAATGATATGAATTATATGTTATGTGACTGGGTGAGCCATCGATGATGGTCACTCACTGTGTTTGTAAAACTAACCCAAAATTTGTAAAAAAAATTTCGGCTCGGAAAAGTACTTCATTAGATAAACGAGAGTATATCTACTGTATGCAATTAAGGGATAGAGGTCGGGATCAGTTCGCCTCTGCATTAGTATTTCCTTTATTTTGTATCAAATTGAGTCTTCCGCAGTTATTGTAACTTGTATATTCAAATATTTTTGTATGAAATAAATTTCCAAGTTGGAAATGTTTGTAAATGATTTTGCAATGTAATGAGATTATGACAAGTATTTTGTATTTGTAATGGGCCTAAATGGCTACTGAACTTTCTGATGATTGTATTACTGCAAAAAATGTACGTAATTTTGGACGTCTGATCGATTATTTGTTCTAGCATGTCACCCTTGCGGGACTCGCACTCAGACATCACTCAGGATGTTAGATACATGTTTCGAGAGAGTGGGGTGCTACAAGTAGGCTCTCTCCATCTGGTCCTCCACATCTGTTGGCAGAATTGCACTCTGAAATGGATATTTCCTCAGATGATGCCCAATACTACTGCTAACAACTCCATATTTCTTAAGATATATATGGTGGTCGTACACCATTCTTGTATAACGAAGCATGAAAGTCTCTATAACGTGTACGAGGTCACCTCACCCATACATTATAAATTACAATATCAAATTTTGGATCCCAAAAAAATCTTTTTGAAAAAAATAAAAAACATACAATAAGTACTTATAAAAGACAATATTTATCTAATTAATGTATAAAATTAGATAAAATAAAAAATATTAAAGAATATATTTTTTGTACCTCAAACTCTTGATAATAAAAATCCTTTGTCAGCTGAGAGACATTCTTTTTTATATATAACTCTCAAGGTCTATCCTCTCATCAAACTTGGATGAGATATTTCTTAAGTATGTTCCAGACAAAACCAACCTAATATATAAGTTTTTTTAGATCATTTTCAAATTAAACCTATAACTTCAGTATAAACTTATGATGTTATCATGTATTACAAAATTACGAGATTTTACTTACAAATTATTGACAATTATGATGTACGTTCCTTTATCAACTCCCTTAGCACCAGGTTGGAAGTTGCCTCTTACATCCATAACGTTTACCCCGATATCTCTATCGATATAGGGGTAGTGGATCATGTAGCAGAGTTGTTGGATGGTATAGTAGTAGGTACAAAAGGTGATGCCTTATTTGGATATCCAATAGCACTTGCAGAATATGATGCTTCACCTGGAAATGCGCTGGCTTCTCTAAATGGTTATAACTTGAACATTGGCCGCATCATATCCTATTTTCTCTTTGATGACATATTTTTAACTTGAAATTCACATTTTATTGAATTTTCCAATAATATAATAATATAAATTCAATATATACAAATATTTTGTTAATGCAGTAATAGATTTATTCATATAATATTTTATTACAAACATAAATTAATCACTATCAACATTTAATTGTAAATCAAAATCAAAATCATCATCTTCTTCTTTTGAAGAATTAGAATCAAACTCGAGCCCCTCTTCAGATCAGTTGCCCTCCTTGTCCTCTCTAGATAAAATTTCAACATATTCATTATTTACATCGTTAAAAGGTTCATTCTCATCATATGTTACACATGCATTTATTTCATAAATATCTTTCTGAAATACTTCACTTTCAATTCTCTTATTTTTCTCCTTTTCCATGTAATTCAAAAATATCTCTAGGTTTTACTTTATATACGACCAACCAATCTGATTTATGTCATTCTAAGCTGGGAAAATGGACATAATACACCTAGATCGCTTGCATCGCCAAAACAAAATGTTCAAATTATCTAAATCTTCTTTACTAGTTGATTTCAATTAGATTGTATCACCTGTGCACTTTTGTTCCAACATTTGGAGTTGGATCAAACTATTCACAGTTAAATATCACACTCTGTTTTATTAGCAATGCAGGGTACTCAATTTCAAGTATCTAAACTATTTTACCATAGTAATTCATCAATTCTCCTTGTATGCAAACCCCATTATTTACTGTTGCCATGCTATAACCATGATATTTTGTATAAAACTCGTATCTATTAACAAAATACACTAGATACAATTTAACAATTTGCAAAGGTCTTTTCACAAGATCACTTATGAACTTATTCTCTATTAAATTTTATAAGTCCAACACAAAAAACAATTTATCATATTAAATAGTATAATGTCATCTAATCACTTTGATTTGATAATTTAATCATTTAAATTATTACAAGTGAAACTTACATATTTCTCGAATCATCGAGAAAAGTGTCTTTCAACTTCTTTATTAATATTCTCCTTTATTGCTTTGGGCACTAGCTCATGTAACCATTGCTGGTATAATCTAAAAGCATTATTATATATTTTAGTTATGAACAATAGTAACTTCGAAAATTCAAATAATCTATTTCAAAATCAACTTAAACTTACTACACAAAAGATTGAACCTCTTAATAATTCAATAAAATGTAACCATAGGTAGCCTCTATTTCTTCCACTGTTAACATTCTTCTTGTTGAACATCCATATGTTCATCCTGGATATGTGAAAATGGAAAAGTTACCATCAACATCACTCGTTTCTCCCCCATCGTCATTACAGGAACTTTTCTTTCTCTTGTGTGCATATGTGACTTAAAATAATGTGAATAAAATGTACTTGCTTCCTTTACTAAATAAGCAATACATATCAAACCTTCCTCTCTAGCCTTGTTTTTGACATTTTTCTTCAAGTGATACAAATACCTACATTACAAATAGGGTTATGTAAATTATGTCATTAAAACATGCAATAAATTTTATTTAAATATTAACTATAGTTACTTCTCAAACGGATAAATCCATCAATATTGAACTGAACTAACAAGTTTAGCCTTGTTTGCTAAATGTATAGGTAGATGCTCAATACAGTCAAATAAGCTAGGAGGGAAAATCCCTTCCAATTTGAACAAGATAACTGGAATTTCCCTTTCTAGTTTTTCCATTTCAACCAACTTTATTTCAGATGATGTTAAGTTTTTGAAAAACAAACTTAATTCTGTTATAGCTTTTTAAACCTTATTCGATAGAAGCTCTCAAAATGCAATTGGAATTAGCCTTTGCATAATGATATGAAAATCATGACTTTTCATCCCAAATAATTTGTACTTCCTCATGTCTACACATCTTGCCAAGTTCGAAACATAACCATTGGGAAACTTTAGAATTTTTCTACCATTCACACAAAAGTTCCTTTTATTTTTTGTCCAAAGTGTAACATGCTTTTAGATATTTACTAGTGCAATGATCTTTATTTAACTCATTCCTTTTACAAAAAAGTTTCAAATCAACTCATAATTTTGCATTGTTCTTTGTCCTCCCTTTAATATTCATTATGGTATTGAGCAAATTGTCAAATATATATTTTTAATATACATCACATCTAGATTATGACGTATCAAATTACTTTTCCAATATGGTAAATTCCAAAAGATACTTTGTTTTCTCCAACCAAAGTTTATACCAATGCTTCTATTAACTTCTTCAGCTTCAAGTTCTGTAACTTTTAGCAACCCTAATTCATAAATCTCTTATAATATCCCATCAATAGCTTTGTGAGGGGAGGAGGTGTCTGTACCATCCTATTCTTAGTGAACTTTTTGTTTATTGCACTTAAATAGATGATTTAGAGGAAGAAATTTCCTATAGTTGTCAAACCAAGATGTTTTGGCCCCATTAGGAAGATAAAATGCAATAGAATCATTGCTACAGTAAGGATAAGCCAATTTTCCTGTTGTGCTCCATCTAGACAACACAACATAGCAGGGAAATCATTAATAGTCCACATCAAAGCTACTCTCAATTTTTTTTACCTAAGAGACACATCATATATCTCCAGACTAAATTCCCAAAGATAATATAATTCAGAGACCAATGGTTGTAAGAAAACATCAATTTTATGCTTTGGATTTGTAGGCCCTGGCACAATCACCGTTAAGAACATATATGCCTCATTCATACACAACCATAGAGGCAAATTATAAAGAGTAATTATGATTGGCCATGATAAATATTGTCATATTGACCAAAAGGTTGGAGTCTTTCTATCAACAATCCTAACCTAACATTTCGACTTTCAGTTGTAAACTCAAAATGGGTGCTATTGAAATGTTTCCATACAAGTGCATCTAATGGATGACTCATTATTCCATCTTCCTGTTCATGCTCATTATACCATCTCATGTGAGATGTAGTGATATCAGAGGCATATAGTCTTTGAAGTCTCGGAGTTAGCATAAAATATTACATCTACTTATATGGTACTAATTTCTATTTCATAGAATACTTTCAAGATTTGAACCTAGATTGACCACAAAATTTACACTCTTGTAATTCCCCATCATCTCCCCAAAATAACATACATCAAAATTGTAACAATCAATTTTTTCAAATAGAAAACCAAGACCCTAATAAGTTTCTTCATATTGTAGAAATTATCAACGATTGTATGATCAGGAGGTAATGATACATTATAAAAAGAAAGAATTTTATCCAAACTTTGATTAGAAATATGCCATTTAGACTTTATATTCAAAATTCGAGAAATTGAAGATAATTAAGTCGTGGTCTTACAATTTTGCAATAATTCTTGGTCAATTGATTTTAGCAAGTCAAAAAACTTTTTTGCATATGGGTTTTGTTCTTCTTTAAGATTTTCTATATTCGCCTAAAAGGTATAACTGGCTGCATCATAAATCATTAGGGTGTAAGGATTTTTAGTTGCATGAACATTATTTGTTATAAATCCAATCCCCCTTCAAAATCCACACTTATTGACGAGTTTACTGCATTATCCTTTGAGGTGCTCAAATTAATGGCTCCCTATGTCATGTCTACTCAAAATAATTTGGAATAAACCTTTTTCTTAACAAATGGAGATTCACTTCATTAATTGGAAGAAAGCGAATATGTTTGCAGTTTTTACATGGAAACTTGATCTTTGGACTGTCCATATATGCAGCTTGAGAACAAGCATAGTGAATAAAAGCTTTAACTCCCTCAACAAACTTAGGATTAATGAAACCATCAGGTGTTAATCGTCTATACATCCAAGATCTATCAACATTACTTATTTATGCAAAATTGGTATTTAAAAAAGTGATTTCATAATTAGTATCCTTCATTTCTCGTAAGTTTATAGAACATTTAATATTTACTTTACAGAACATCCCCTAAGTTTTTACAAGTCTTTGACCATTTTCCCTCTAAATTGAAACCAACCTATCCCACCATATGAGTTCACAATTATACAAACTGAACATATGTAAGCATCAATAAAATAAAACAATATGTCAACCAATCACTATAGTATGTGGCATTGTTTACACATGTGAATTGAGAAAGCAAATTCTCTCTGTGACTTTTAGGCTTATGGAATTTTTCATCGATAAGCCTCATGGGAGCTACATCATGGGTTTCTAGCCTATATACCATCCTAAGGGTTTATTATGCCTCAAATCATCCATAATTATACAAACTCATTCATAATGTAGTAAATACTTATATAATTCATACTTCTAGCCATCAATCATTCTAACAATATTCCAAACAACAATATACAAAACCAAGATAACTATGTTTTCATTAATCACTTATAAGTTGATTTCCAAAGTTTGATTATAAAAAGCACTATGGTATGTGGCATTGTTACACCATATGAATCGAGAAAGCAAGTTCTCGATCTTGCTCTTAGGCTCGTGGAATTTTTTACCAATAAGCCTCATAGGAGTTGCGTCAGGGGTTCCCAGCCTATATACCATCCTAGGGGTTTATTATTCCTCAAAATCATTCATAATTATACAAACTCATTTGAGATGCAATAAATACATATATAATCCATACATCTAGCCATCAATCATTTTAACAATATTCTAAACAACAACTTATAAAACCAAGATAACTATGTTTGCATTAATCACCTACAAGTTGATTTCCAAAGTTTGATTCTAAATAAGCACTATAGTACGTGGCATTGTTACACCATATGAATTGAGAAAGCAAGTTCTCGCTGTAACCTCTAGGCTCGTGGAAATTTTCACCGATAGGCCTCATAGGAGCTACATCATGGTTTCTAGCCTTATACCATCCTAGGGGCTTATTATACAAATAATTGAAATGTCAATTACATGAGTTTCTTATGTTAATATTAAGTTTGAATTAATCATCAAGTTCAAGATGGGTATTGATGATTTTAAACCCATTCAAAATTTTTAAAAGCATCCAATCAATAATTATTGACCCTAATTAGATTATTTCATGGTCAATTTGAAAATAAGACGGTTGTGAAATGTTTTCAAGATTTAATTTCGTTAGTTAGTCAATTAAATGCATTAAAGGACAATTTGGTCTTTTCGTACTAATTAAGGACAATTTGGTCTTTTTACATGATATTAGTGGATTGATGAGTCATTAGAGATGACCAATGAGATGATGACATGTGTTTCATGAGTCATCAATGATGACAAATAGGAAGGTGATATGTGTAATCCATTAAATGAGTATAAAAAAAAACTTAAGGCATTTTGCTTCATTCTTTCAACATAAACATGAGAGTGATGAGAGAGTAACGTGAGAGACACAAAAAAGAAGAAAAAGAAGAGAAGAAAGAGTGAAGTTTCAGCCAAGGAGGGAAGAAGGAGAGTGCAACTGATTTTTTATGGATTTTAGAGCATGATTTGAAGAGAGTTCGATCAAGACTAAGTATTCATCAAATGCCTACAAGATTGGAGGAAAAAGTGATAAGTTTCCTAGATTAAATTTCTAATTTTTATGGGTTTTCTTAAGTGAGATAGAAGTGTTTAAGATCAATGGTGTCTTGGTATTACTTTGATGTTTCTTTGCATAAAATTGGTTGAATGTGATAAGAGAGGAATTTGTAGTGGAATTTTGTCTTACGTTAATTGAAACCAATCTCGTTGTTTTGACCATAAATCGGCCTACAGACCTCTAAATTGGGTGATTCTGACTGGATTTGAAATCTAAGACATAGTACTAAAAATCTCTAGTAGAAACCTAGACCTAATTCATGATTAATGATATTGAAATTTGAGATTGAAAATGGTAACCTAATATTGTCCCTCTATTGAAACAACTTGTGAGATTTGGTATATTTTTCATGTTTTTAAAGTTTAAATGACATTATTATATGATATGGAAACTAGAGACATAGGGGAACAAATGTCTAGAAGACCTCAAAACCTAATTTGAAGTTTTACTATATGAAAATTAAAGAATAAGTAGAGGTATGAATTCTGGACATGGGTCATAACTGTGACTCATCATGCATGATCGTGCTATGGTGAATTAAATTGGGTGACATAGTGTTTTGAAGAAATTGGTAAGTTAAAATGGGTAAAATATGGTATTTAAGTGACTTTTGAAGTTAGATTTGGAAGCAGAGAACAATAGGTTAGCGTATGGAAGTAAGCGAAAATATGATTAATGTATGTGTTATGTGATTAAATACTAATCTCAAATTCAATTAAATTTTTTTTGTAGTTTTAATGTTTTATTTCCTAACTTGGAAATAAATGCTCAAGCGAAATGTGCTTTGTGTAGGTAAAGGAGAAGCATCGAACGTGTGAGTGTGCTTGGAGATAAGTTCGCAAAACTATGAGTGTATTTTATTTGTTTTATATGACTAAATTATTTACAAAATAATTAATGATGTATGAATGTATTTTAACTATCTTTTATGACTTAATTCTTTGTAAAAGAATTGATGATATGTGAGTGTTCTTTAAGTTGAGTTTATGCAAATGATTTTCATTTGATTCTAAAATGAATTTTTGAGTCAAGTTTTATGCAAATGATATTTTACAAGTGAATATTGCTAGCATAAGTGTATCCTTTGGCAATTTATGATTTTTAATGTGAAAGTTGAATTTTATATGATTGGGAGTTACATTGAAATAATTTAATTATGAATCCTCCCATACTTGATTTAGAAAATAAAATGAGTCGTAAATGTAAGAGTTGCTTTTGCCTATGGTACACCGCTAGGCTTTATATTTGTTATTATACTGGTATATTTATAACGACAAGCCTATTACAGGTAAGCAAAGTAGAACCAACTCTGTAACTTATTATGGACAAGCGATGCAGAACTAGCTTTGTAACTACTGGTCTATAGCAGTTAACCTATTATGGGTAAAAGATGTAGAACCAGCTCCGTAAATAGTGTTAACCAATCACAGGTAAGCAATGTAGAACCAACTCCATGACTTTAGGCCTAGTGTACTGTATAGTAAAGAAACTAGTGGTGGGCAACATTGAGTAAGAAAATTCACGTAATAATAATGTCACAATTACTTATTTTTAAAAGTGATTTGAGAGGTACCATACCAATTCTAGTGGATGACTTAGCTTTTAGTATTAAAGTTTTCAGAAAACTTATTGCCACCACCGTTTACTAATTAAGGAAAATGGAAAACGGAAACTCTTATAAGATGAGTTTAATTTCGAAAAATATTTTGAAATAGTTTTTTCAAAAAAATTGAAATTGTGTTTTATGAAATGTTATGTTATTACTAGATTTGATGATGTAGAAATAAATTGTTATGAAAAATGTTTTACCATTAGCTTTTGATTGTATGGAATATTATGGTTATATTGTTATGAAAAGTTCAATTTTTTAAAAACTGATTACACTCACTGAGCTCGTTTAGCTCACTCTTATTTTTACATTTTTAAACAAACCACCTCAAGTGTTTGTACAAGTGTTGCAGTAATTAGGACTCCACCTCAAGATTAGTTGTATCATTAGGTGTTGCTATGTTTTTGTTATTTTTGCTATATATGTGATATGTTTTAAGTTATTTTGGAAAGAGTTCAAAAGTGTGATCTTGTAAACATCTTTGGGATTGTAAATCTCTTTTTCTTAATAAACTACGAGGGCTTTGATCCTCAATGATGGTTTAAAAATGTTGAGAATTGTATGTTTGTGATTGCTTGTGATGTGGACCTGAGGTCCCATTTGAGAAGTTGAGATGGTAGATGAAATATTATAAGTGTTTTAAAATATATTATGCAGGTTTTTGAAAATTTTGGGAAATTCAAAATATAGTCGTAATGATGCCAAAATTTTCAGTAAAATGATAGAAAAATTTCCTGCTATTTTTTACACTTTTAATTATTAAAGTATAAAAGGTTTTAAATAGTTGAACAGTTTAGCTTTGCGGAAACCCTTACGTCATGTTAAATATTGTTTGGAGGGCTATCGAGGGGTCACCAAAAGGCTCTACTCAGGTTCTAAAAGGGAAACTCCAAGCTGGATTCTTTCACCTCCAGCTAATTCTTTAATTGTTCTTCACTAACGAGCCATAATTAGAATAAACAAAAAGATGTAAAACACCAACCTATCATGTGATTTTATTTATTCCACTAAAACCCATTTTTCTTTAAAGATCTTATGAGAAGATCTTATACTTTGTGATAAGTTCAAAATTAGTCACTCTATTAAGTTTTATCATTAACTTTCATTAATTTAGCATTTTTAGACACATGACACTCCACATGAACAACCACATTATAAGGGGGATCATTAGGAAAAATAAAACCAAAAGGTGATATTTATAAAAAAATAATGATTTATTAATTTATCATACTTACATGTTATTGCTTCTATCAAAATATGATAAAGTAATTTTTAGCTTTGGAGAAGATAAAGATGTCATTAGCAAAGCTTAGACTGTTAGGTCTTGTTATCAACAAGGATAAGTCCAGTTTGTTTATCATAATAAATGTTACTCAGTTGGCTACTAAATTGTCACTAATAACTGGCTTCAAGTTGTCCTGTCTACCTACAAATATCTAGGGAATCTTGTCTCCTTTATTAACCTATTTTTTAGACTTTAAGCCTCTTCTTGACAAAATTAAAAGAAGAATTGATAGTTAGGCTTCTAGATTACTTTTTCTTATTGAACTAATCAACTATGTGCTCTCTTTTTTAAGTACATTTTGGGCATCTCACATTGTCTTTCCCCTAGCTTTTATTAAGACAATAGAAAATTGTTTTGAAGTTTCTTATGGTCAATTAGCAGTAGCAAAGTTGGAAGCTACAGAGAATGCTGGTTTGAAGTCTATCTACCTAGGAAGCATAGTGGTTTGGGAATTTTACCTATCAATAGCCTCAATTCTATTCTCCTAGTCATAAGACTATGGAGACTTTTCCAAAATCAATAAGCTCTCTAGACATAATGGGTATACACATATTATATCAAAGATAAAAACTTGTGGGTTGTAAGGATTCTTGCAAATGCTTCTTCCCGCATGAAACGTTTATTCAAGATATGATGGGACAATAGGGATACCTATAGATCCATTGTCAAAAATGGTAAAAAGACTTCAGTTTGGTATGATTATTTGTCCCTTTTTGGCCCTTTAGATTATGTTATTAAAGCTTCTCCTTTGAAGGCAGTTCCAATAACAACCTTTTCCCATTTCCTTCTCAATCAGATATTCTTATTTACCAAATTGGTGCACTCTTTGCAAACTATCACTTAAATATATTGAGCATTTATTTATTTTTCAATGCGAATGTCACAATTACTTATGGCAAGCAATCTTTAACCTCTGCGACACCAACTGTCTTCTTGTCCTCTAGTCTAGCATTATTGAGTGGAATCATAATATTAAGATGAGTTTTGAAGGTGATCTATAGATTTTTAGATTGACTTTTAGCTATTTGGTTTCTAGCTTATGAGATAAAAGAAACAAAAGGATCTTCACATCTTTGTTTCAGAAATTCTTTTTCAAGCAATATGTGCTAGAATTAGAATTCACATCTTTGTTTATAAGGATAAGCATTCATTCAATTCTCAGTAGCTAGCCATTTGGAGAATTAATTAGCTCTATCTTGCATCTCTGTAGGCTTACTGTAATCCTTTTATTACATGCTCTATTTCTTCTATTGTTGTAGTCTTTTGATGATCATATAAGTTGATTAATAATTTATTTTTATTTATCATATTCATATCTCATTACTTATATAAAAAAGTATAAATTATTTTATTAATAATTAATAATTAATTATATTTTTCTAACTAACAATATATTATATTTGATTAATAATTAATAAAATATTATTTATTTTAATATGAAGGTAAAAATAAATTTTTTATTTAGAATTTATATTATTATGTAATACTATTATTAAATAAGATGAAGTTTTCATTTTTATTTATAACTTATTGTTGTAGATGTAATTAATGCATAAAAGTTATTTAAAATTTATGAATTTAATAAAATAAGAGAAATTGAACATTTTCTTAATTTTAATATTATATAATAAAAAAGATAATAAAATACGTAATTTACTGTTGTATAAGACTAATAAATATATTGTAATCTATTAATATATTAATAAACTACGATAAGTCACTAACTATTAATAAAATAAAATAAATTTACATATCAAACGTCATTATACTATTTAATATAAGTGGTAGTATGTAAATAAGATAAGTAATAATAAATTTTTTCATAAATTTTGTTTATTAATGATAAAACCAGTCAAGTCATTATTAATTTCTTATAGAAAATAAATTATTAATAATTAAAATTTAGAAAATAATTATTAAAATAAAAACTTAATTTACTATCATGTTAAAATTATTAATATTATTAATTATAAAATCAAATATGATAAATTAATATATTATTAATTATTAAAATAAAATAAAATAATATTACGTAATATTTGATATATATATATATATACAGGGCAAATCTTAAAGGTTATATATATGATAAATTATCCATCTGTTTGATATATACCACCATTACGATTTGCTTTCCCAATCACCTTATACATATATATATGATAAATTATCAGTCTGTTTGATGTATAGCACCTTTACGATTTGCTTTCCCAATCACCTTATGTGATGTGGTTGCTTACGAGGAGTGTCACTTGTCCCAAATATTAACCAAAGTCAACTATAAAACTTGATAAATAGATTTATTCTAGAACTTTTCGAAGTATAGAAGATTATGATAAAATTAATGAAATTACAAGAGCAATTAATATCTTTTATCTTAAACAAAATATATCACCTCGTTATAGCAACTAAAAGCTGCAAATTGCTAGATTAAGTGTTTCTTACGAAATGGTGATTTTCAAGGGAAAATAATTTACAGGATGTTTGATTCACCTGTTAGAATAAATAAGGAATTGAATAATTATTATTAGAAATATAATAGATGAATAATGAAATGAAACGAATATTATTTAGTTTGATTTATTCCTAATAATTTCTAATAATAGTTATAGTAATATTTGGTTTGAAAATATAAATTTAGAATGATAAGGGAATAACTAACAAAAAATCAAAATATGCATTATAGTCTCTACTAACTACATTTATTATTGTTATTGTTATTATTATTATTATTAATAATTTTCTTATTAATATTACTATTAATATTAATTTCTTCTTCTCTTCTTGTTATATCTACATATTGCTTGCCTTAGCTGCTTTGGAGGCTGCTGTTGAATAGACTTGAAGAACTCCAGTGCCGCTTGGCGTGTGTCTTCATGTACTACACTAGAACGATGGCGTAGCTGGCCTTAAACGCTGTCACTTAGGCGGAAGGCACAGGATGCTGTGCCACTTTTTGATAGTCTCCGTGCATCACTTTTTAGAATTCCCTTGTGCGTTGACTACTAACTGGGCTGTTTTCTTTCCCGTTAGACCCACGTTCCAACCATCTGGGCTGAGTGCATGATTTATTGTTATTATGAAGTTCATCAACATACGTGTTTTTGTTTGTCTTTTGGGCTTCATGGTTTTCTATTTTTGGGGCTTTAATGTAGCAAGGAAACCTAAGGGTGTTGGGCTTTTGACTGTTTTTGGGCTTCTAGTTGTTTTGGTCCATCTTAGGACCTATGGCATTTTTGGACCGGGTGTCCCTTGATTGGGGTATGCCCCTGTGCAGATGTTCACATTTTCTTTGATGAATATAACTTTTACCTTTCATTAAAAAAAATAATAAAAAGGGAGAAAGGTTATTGTAAAGACAGGGATGGTATCTTTAGCTATTTCTCAAAGTGCAGGAATACCTAAACCCGAGATTAATTATTCTGTGTATTATTTTCTAACCAAACAAAGAGATAACTATTCATCTAGAATAAATCAGTAACAAAATAACTATTCCACTTAATCAAACAGGTCGTTAGGGATGGGATGGATAAAGATGATGAGTGATTCAAACAACAAAGGCATTTAAAGATTTCATTTTACTAAATTGATTCTAATTTTTATAAATAGATTTAAATTATTATGTTATTAAAAGGCTCATATGAATTCTAAATTGGGTTTAATGTGCTTAATTGTAAAATTATGTATAATGAGATGATATCTTATTAGTACAATTAACAAAATTGTAATATAATTTGAGTTTAGGTGCTGGTAATAGTATTTTGACAATGTTAAAATATATTTTAATATAAAATTAATTAGACATGTTTTGAAATATTAGAAAGATGGTCTACATCTTTCACCGGTTTTTAAGAAGTTGGACAAACATGATTAGTATAAGAAACCATGTCAATTTAAGAGAAAAGAGATTATCTTTTAGAGCTTTATCAATTATGATAGCTACTATTAGGGGTTACTTTTTAGGCTAGCAAAACCCAACAAACTTGCCCTATAATGCAACCAAATGCGCCCACTTGGTTTAACAAAATGCCCCTCACAAAAAGAAAAGAAAGACAACGTATACAACAGGCTATTTTGTGGAACAAACATATGTGAAACACGAAGTGGAAAGGGACCAATGATAGTTAACAAAACAACAAGATTGCTGAAGAATATTGAAGTAGCAATGCACACATACGTTTGGAGGATTTACAATTTATATAGACATCCATCCAATGGTAACATTTATTTAATAACGAACATCTAGACAATTACAAGGTGGTTAATCTAAACTTGTCCAATAATAAAGGGACACTAAGTACGTATATGTGTAAGGCATATAATCCATTACACATATTGTACCATACATTTACGTAACATGAAATGCAATCCACCAACAACACCGAGCGTTCACCATGCAACATCCAATGTTCACCATGCAACGTTGTCATGTAGCCATTCGAAAACACTTTTTGCCCAGCAACCTAATTTCATATTCCAACGTCTTTGGTTTTATAGTTACACCATTAAAGGAGCCATACAACTTGCCAAAACATGCTACCATCATATTGTCCAAGTTGTACAGTGTTGGTGTTTACAAATACTGAAAAGAGGGTGTCACAAACCTCCCCCACCAAAGGAAAGCCAACGTCCTTGTTGGTAGTCAAAATGCCAAATCTGTCCAACATGTTTGGTCTTGGCTACTTAGTCCCAAAGCTGGTCAATCCCTGACCTTTTGCCTTGCAAAAGTCTAACACAACATGTTGGGTAAATGTATACCTAAATGACACACCCTTTCATGTCATTTCATCAATAATTTGGAGTGGTAACTCCTGTTACTAACTTATAAACTTCAACAGACAAAAAACCTCTTTGCTTCCATTAGATCAATCAAGATGGGACTACAAGTCCCTTTATAGCCCCTTGTCACCTTCGAAGGAAGCTTATACTAGCCCCTCTCGACTTCCTTTAATGTACAACCATCATATTTATTTATCAAAGGTCCTAAAAGTCCCACTTCTAAGTGCCTTTTTCACAACCAAAGGATTGATGTTGAACTCCTCCTCTTTCGAAACTGGTTTAAAAGTCTGCTCCAACCGACCCATCCTTTTCCTTAATTGTTCCATATTTATTCCCACCATTTCCATAAAAGTAGTTTGGCCACAATTAGAAAATACCCTAGAAATGTCCCAAACATAACTTCGATACCAACTTTTTATGGGTTTATTTTTAAGGCTAGCAAAACCAAACAAAATTTCCTCATAATGCAACCAAATGCCTTCACTTGGTTTACCAAAATTTCCCTCATAAAAAGAAACGAAAGACAACATATACAACAGGCTATTTATGGAACAAATATATGAAATACGAACTAGAAATAGTCTAAAGATAGTTAATAAAACAGTGGGATTGTTACAGCATAGTGAAGTAGCAATACACACATACATTTGGAGGATTTAATGTTTATATAGAACATCCATCCAAAGGTAACATTTAGATAATAACGAAGGTTTAGATAATTACAAGGTGGTTAATATAAACTTGTCCAATAATATAGAGACAATAAGCATATATATGTGTAAGGCATGTAATCCATTACACATGTTATTCCGGGCATTTACGTAACTTTTCATGCAGTCCACCATGTAACATCCCGTCACCGATGGGACGTGTACAGTTCATTGCATTCGTATTTGGCATGAGCATTTGTTATAGAATATGTGTATTATTGGCATTCATACGTACATACATGTATGACATATTTCCGATTTGATTGGGATAACTTGAAATTGAAGATGATTAGGGCATGTGTGGA
>JANJEY010000235.1:65453131-65475310 GCA_024703695.1 Erythroxylum cataractarum
TGTAAGTGGCTTGAAATGCCCACTAAAGCGTTGTAGAACTCTTGTCTTTTGATGTTAATGAAATACATATGCATTATGTTTTGCTCATGATTCTCCAAGTCTTTATATTGTTTTTTTTTTAGTTTTCATAAGGGTGGGAATTGTGTTCTGAATTCAAGGGAAATCTAGAATAATCTAGGTAAAACTGGTAAAAATTGTTTTCTTGGAAGTTGTATATGATCTTTCTAGTTTTCTAATGACATAAAGTTTGTAATTTTTGGATATCGAAGTGGTAAATTATGATCATTACAAGAGGTGATGCTGTATAGGATGTGCGTATAGGAAAACTGTGGAGAATTATGGGAAATTGTAGTTTTGATGAATCAAATGGGTTGAGAATTGAGAGTTTGATGAGATAAATTTTGTGTTTGAGTTGATATGAAGTGATTCTGCACCAAAAGAGTTGGATTTGGGAAGTTTATGAATGAATATGAGGTTATATTGGATGTCGGAAGCATTGGAGAGGATTTGGAGGGGTTTGGGGAACGCCTATGTCCGTTAGACGGACTTAGGTCCATTAAACGGACCTTCCCAGATGAAAAATGACCCCCAGCCTCGCCAATGTCTGCTTTAGGTCTGTTAAATGGACCTTCTCGAGTGAAAAAGGGCACCCAAGCTCGTCTATGTCCGTTAGGCGAACATGTATGTCTACTTAACGGACATTCACGGGACAGCTACAGTAAATTACAATTTTGACTACTTTAGAGGTAGAATTTCACTTTGTATTCTTCATAAAAGTTGTATATCTCTAAGTCCTTTTTAAAACGGTCTAAAAACAACATCAATCCAACAGCTGTAGCAAAATCTATTGTAATTGCGCCAAGACAGGTACAAAATGATTAAGGACATAAACATATTTGATTCTTTTGGCCATAACTTCCTCATCCGTCCTCCTAATGAAGTAATTTTTGAACTAATAGATTCCTAACATATGTTTCTATCTCTCCACAAAAATTGGCATCTTTTGGAGTTGATTTGAGAAAGTTTGACGGAGAGAAAGTGAGGGGGCGGTTGGGAGAGCATGATTGGGGTATGAACACGTTCTGGCTTTTTAAGCATAGCTTGATCTTTAAAGCTACGATTAAGATGGTTCATGCTTCAAAGAAAACTAGAGACTTAGAGCTAAAATTCTTTTGAAGAAGGTAATTTTTAATTTTGGAGATTGACTGGTGTGGGCACTCCACTCTTAGGATGATGATTAATAAGGGTTCTTTAAATTTAACCCTACAAGGTAATACGCAAGCTCAAGGTTTAAGACTCCGGATTGTTTGGCTCTGGAAACGGGGTCCAACATTTGTTATATCTCGATCTTGTACCAAGGACATTGTTGCAAATGTCATCAACATTGGGCTGACTCCCTGAGACAATGATGTCTGCATCATCTTCTACATCTTGTCCTACAATTTAAAGTACAAAATTGAGTTAACTAAAAAATTGTTACTTAGTATTACATAACCAAATGAATTGCAATAGTAATTTTTTATACATACATAATTACTTTGTGCCTCGTTAGACGTCCAACCTTAACCTTGTAGTTTGTTAGCTTGTATAGGGTGATCCTATCACACTCTTGCCCTTGGAGGTGAGTTTGACACTATTATATGAATTTAAAAATTAGAAGATAATATAAGTTACTGTATCAAGAAGTATAAGAATAAATTGAAAATGTTACACTTACAAATTCTTGTCAGATGACAAAAATGATTTGGAGTCGGTGTTATAAGGAGTCTTCATTTTTGCTTTGTTCACCTTGGCTTTCTCACTCTTTTCCTAAATTAAGAAAAAGAGTCATGAAATGTATAAATAAAATTAATGGAAGAAAATATGAAGAGAAATAAAACAAACCTGAACCTTCGCAGAGGCCCAATAATCACATATTTCACTCCAATTTGTTGGAGTCACCCGTTCCAGAGCATGTCTCCTTGCCTCTTCATCGGAAGGGAAATATTTATAATATTTATGAAGTCTATATTGATGATCCTTCGCCCTTTATTTCAATAGTGAACTAACACAATTTGAAACCTCTGGCTTGTTGTTATAAACGATATTGAGCTTCATCTGTGAAGAACACGTATAAGTTAACTTACTATTTTTGTTAATTAAAATTGCAATACATATAATCAAATGAATTGAAATATTAACGAAACTTTGTCTAAAGCATTTTGGAGCAAGTTGTCTTCCCTCAACTGCTTGGCATACTAAAGGCAAGGCAATTCCTTCCTCAAAACAATGCCCAACTCACTTGACAATTTTGTAGATTGGATCTTATCTAGAGGGCGACGTTGCATGGGGTCAATAGTCATAGAAAATTTGTTATGGGGGAGGAACTTTTCAGTCGTTGCCACCCTCTATCCATTGTTTCTACCAGTGCCATTACATTGAACAACTAAAACAAAATATGAAGATAACAAACAGTCTTAACTCAAACATCAATATTCCACATGAATATAAGGAGATCAGTAGTCAAATACCACATGTTTATAGCGATGATTAGCAATATTAGACCACTTTTAAGAACCCAAAAATTTTAAAGAGAAATAAGAATAAAAAATATAATGACAATTAGGAATTTTGTCGAACACCTTGTAGGCAAGTAAAATTCAACTGAAGAATATAATAAAATGTGTATATTTTCCCTTTCTTCAGCAACAATAACATAACTTCTGCATAGCTGAACCATTATCATCACCAATAAATGCAAATAAATCGACAAAAACTTAAAACATAACATAAATCCATCATACTTTTTTCAACTTCAATGACACATCAAAATAAAAAGATCAACACCACTCATCAAATGAAGAGATCAAGTGTAGGGAGAAGATTTGTTCACAATGTCAAAGTTAGAGGAGAAGATAGGGCAAAAATGCAACGTGGGTTTTGAAATAACGAAGGAGAAGGTGGCTGATAAGTGAAGGGGGGAAGAGAACAGTTGACACGTCTGTGTTTAAACAAACGTCAGGATGATGTCAAATGCAACTTGGGTTTTGAAATAAAGAGGGAGAAGGGGGCTGATAAGTGGAAGGGGGGAAGAAGGAGGGTTAGCACACTTGTGTTTAAACAAATGCTAAAACGACATCGTTTGTGACAAACGATGTCATCCTAGCTTCTGTTTAGTTTTTCTCATTTGGTACGTTTGAAGACGAATCTAAATTTCATCATTAAACGTTTGATTCAAAAATCAAATAACGTCGCAAATTGCAAAATATTTTGCTACCAAATTGATAAATCATCACCAATACTAAACCTTTTAATACAAATTTTCTTTTTGCTAAAATGATTAGTAAAAAATTTATATCCCAGGGATGACATCATCCCACTTATTTTTTTTAAACATGTTCACCTTTCTGTGATGAACAAAACTATTGTCCCCAATGGTAGACATTTCATTACCAAGTATACACAAGTTGCCAAAGCCCAAGCATTTTCTTTACATTCTTAATTTTCTTAATTGATTAACATATATGAGGTATTACTATTACAAATAACAAAATGAAAATTTTGTCTTTTATACTTATATATGCAATTGTTCTTGATTTGCTTTATTTTTCGGAATTAATAATCTTTAATTTTAATTTGGTAGATAAACAAAATAAAATTGGGAATTTTTTTTTAAATTCTTTTTTTGTTATTAGTTGAATTAATAAGGAATGCAAACCACGTTTCATTGTTACCAAATTCATCACTAATATGACAACATATACCCTTTAGCCCTTAATCTACCATTAACCTTATTATTTGTGTAAAAAGATATATTTAATTTAAGTACCCAAGGGTTTTTGCGACGAAGTAAGCTTAGTCGCAAAAGACCATTTCTGCGACTAACCACCACACTTAGTCGCAAATGGTAGACAATTTGCTACCAAAATTCCACATTGTCGCCCAAAATTGAAGCAATCTCTTTACTTTCTTAATTTTATTAATTGATTAATATATATGAGGTATTCCTAATGCATCATATAAAATGTAAAATTTATCTTCTCACTTTGCTTAATTTTTGGGAATGACTAATCTTTAATTTTAATTTGGTTGATAAAAAAATTAAATAGACTATTATGTAACAAAACAGTAATTTGTAATTATATGTTAGAAATACAAACTAAATATTAAAATGTCTTGTTAATTTTTTTTAAATAGTTTTCTAAATTATATAATTAAAATCTATAATTTTTTAAAATTGTAAGTCAATTATAATTTATTTGAAGGGTCAACAAATTAATGTAGAAATAGTTTTCAATTGAATAATTTAATTTCTAATTCAAATTATGATTTATTTGGAATAGGTTATAAAAAAATTATTTATGAACCCACAAGCTTTGGCGACGAACCATGTATTAGTCGCTACATCTGACATTTATTGACCAAATACAATAGATCATAGCAAATTAATTAACAATACTTGCAGTCAACTACAGTAAACAATAAATGATTACTTGTCATAAAACAAGAAAAACGATGTTGTTTTGTATTAGATTTTCAATCACAACCACAATAAAAAGCTATTTCATTCTCATTCAAGTTGTTAACATTTCTCAAAATCCTCTAATCTGCAAACCATTGTCTCATCTCTTCTGTTTGGGTTCTATATTGTGGTAATCACCATCAAAGAACCATCATTAACAGAATCAATATTGTTCTTTTGTTCTATTTTATAAACAAACGGAGTTTTGCTAAGTTTAACTTATACCTTTAGTTTTTTATTGTGAGTTCTTAATTGTGCATTTGATGTATGGGTTGTGTTTATGATTGTATTTCGAAGATGATTTACTGTCTGTCTTTGTTATTTCTATATGGGTTGGCTTCTTCCCAATGACCTTTAACGCTTCCCGCATCAAAGCTTCATAACTATTTGATGAAAGGTCTTTAAGAGTATTTTACTTTTATTCATTTCCATTAATAGTAATATAGCCCAATATAGATAATATTATATTTCTGTACATCAAGAACATAGTCATGTCTATTCTACTTTAAATTCTAAATTTTACATGGGATACAAACTAAATAATAGATTTATGAAATTTTAGTAAGGGTAACTTTCATATCATTAGGCACATTGAAGATGCATAAGTGCTAAACTGGACAACTTTCACTTACCATTGAAATTGGAGTTGAACATATTATCATTTTATTCTAAATCGACATTTGCAGAATATACCTCTTAACATTATTAATCAAGGAATGTTAACGTAACTACTAGTTTTGGATGGTACTAATTTATTTCGTTGGGATGAATGTGGCAAAATTGTCCGTACTAATTTATTTTGTTGAGGGGAATATGACAAAATTGTCCTTACTAAAGAAATAAACAATGCAGAAAAAAATCTTCACTTCATACACTGATGATAGTTTGCCTTCCATGGTCGATCTTCTGCTTCAAAGTGTTTCGTATCATCCAAACAACATCACTTTCCTTATTATGTACAACTCATTTCCTTTTATGAAGCTATTATATATATATTCACATTTGATGGTATATACTATATGTTGTTTTAAGCTTCCTTAAATCTCAAAGAAGACATGTATGCCCATGGAGGCAGAAGCAATGTCACAACAGTCCGTAAAGACTAAGGAAATTAGTTGTTTTGAAAAATTCGTCAATTCCACAGACTTTGTCTGGTCATTCACATATGCATGTCACTCCAATTCCGGTTTGTTTAACAGTTTACTAATCTGACAATATCTAAGTTCTATTTGATTGTATTTTAGGTAAACCATTTCGTACTAGCAGTTCAACTGGAGAACTTGTCTTCTATACTAAATTTGGCAACTTATTCACTGTATCCTCTATAAGTTTACCTATAGCGGAAACACTGTTGCAAGAGGTTGTGGAAAACCATACACCCAAGGAAGAACTACTACTATTTCAACTGGTGCCTTTGAACATGCAAAGAATCTTCTCGGGAATCCGGACATTAGGAACTCATTTACCTTTACCAACTCTCTTGTCACTTAGAATGAAAAAATATATTATTATCATTTATCGATGCAATCAACTGTATTCAGCTTTAAAGTTGATTTATTGTTGTATCTATAAGAATTTGTCAAACAACCTCTCTGCTAGTTATGTTGCGTACTATTTAGTGTGGATTATTATTGTTCTTGTTCTATAATTATAAGAATCGTTAACCTCCTAATTCAAAGTTCATTATACTCCATATATCATATTATTATATTTATACAATTATTAAATTTTTTATAACTAATTTTTGCACTATTAGTAAATATTAATGATTAATTAATACTACTGTTTAACACTTAAAATTATGTTGTGTGTGTTTTTTCAATAATATGTTATTAGCATTCAAAACAAATCTCCAATAAATCGTATCTTAACTATGATAGATTATACAAATGATAGTTTAACAAATTTGAAAAATGTGAACCCTTTAGTGCTGATTTTGGCAAATGATCACCAAATGTGTTGCAAATTACTATAGAACCTTTGGTGACGATTTTAAAAAATTATCACTTAATGTGGACCATTTGGTGACAATTGCCACCAAACTTCTTTTTAGTGATGATTTTACATAATCGTCATCAATTGTGAACCGTTTGGTGGCAATTTCGGAAATTAGTCACCAAATGTTTATCAAATTATGGTAACAATTTTTAAAAAGTGTCACCAAAAGTTTATTTAGCAACAAATGTCTAAAATCATCACCTAATGTGGACCATTTTGTGACAATTTTTGGGAATCGTTACTAAATGTTTATCATTTGGGGACGATTTTTGTCATTTGTCACCAAATGTTGATTCTTTTGTAACGATTAGTTGTTAAAGGCTTAGTTTTAATAACGAGTTTAAAAATCATCGCAATATCGTCACTTATAGGAATGATTTTTTGAACGTCGCAAAAAAAAGTAACTAAATGTCTACTTTGTTGTAGCAATTGTTAGAATATCCGTTCACTCTTAGGACATTGTTTGCTCCTTGGGGATACTTAAAAACTGCAAGAGGATAGCAGCTGCTTGTTACTAGGGGAATTTATGACAATCAAAACTTTTAAAAGAGAGTGCATAAATCCGTACCAAGTCTGTCACCAACGTGGAATTCCTTCCCTTCAGCCCTTTTTTGTTAATCAAAGTTGCACGTCCAACCTTTATCATCGCCAAGCACAAAGTCCGTGGCCGAAATAGGAGGGACCAAAACTGCAACAAGGGCGATGGCCACGACGAATTTGGTGAAGACCATTACAACTCGTCGAAAACCAACCCTTCTTTTTAGTGTATTGCAAATTACGTTTAAGTTGTTTCCTATTGATAAAGTTCCAAAGGAAATTAGGACATTAGTCCGGCTGAGGACGGCTCTGCCGTGTGGCGTCACAAATTTAATTCTCTAGTTTGTGTCAAATTTGGATATTCTTTCTAAGATTACTTCAAGAGTTTGGAACGTTGTAAATATTTGTTTGGACATTCTTGCTATTATGTTGCTAAAGGCGAGACCTCGAGGAACCAGCCAGGAATGTCAGTATGATCAGCACGTACGGATGAAGCTTTACCCTTTTTCTCTCTAATGTCCAATTCTTTATCTGTCCAAAAACAAGAAGAAAAAGTACGGTGAAAATCAATTGAACTCCAAAGAAGACTTTGTCAATAGACATTTGACCGACAGTTGACTTTACCTAGGAACATAAGAATGTGAATTCACTTTATAGTCCATTTATAATTTAGTGTGCGGAGCAACGGAAGATGGCCCTGTTCTTCTGTTCCAAATATTTTGTACCAGATCCACACATCTACAAAAGATCTCCCAGAAGATTGTCTGCGTCATTAGAAATTTGGCCAACAGTTGACTTTACCTAAGAATGTAAGACTGCAATTCACTTTGTTGTCCGATTGAAAAAGTTCCATAATCTTACCGACCGTGATTGATATCTTATAATAGGAGGTATATTCTAATTAAATTTATATTGAATCGTTAATTTCCTTATTTAATTGTTTTAAAAATTATATTATGTACTATAAATCTATTATTTATGACCCATATACACGAATATATAATTTCGGATTGAAACTAACATTTCTTGAAAACTTTTTAGATGGACACGGTCAAGATATGGGTGTGGTCAAGAACCTGGCCTTTTATGAAAATCATATGTAAATGTATTAACTCAAAACACAGGCATGTTGTTGGACAACCCGTCCTTGAGGGTCTTGAGCCCGACAGCCTAAGGGACAACAGGACGTGTGTCCCACAAGAGTGGCGTACTCCTATCAGGAAGTCTTACTTTGACTATTTTTGAATAGACGTTGACCTTAATTATTTTACACAGCCTTGGGACAAATGGCAAATACTGTCATAAGGGATGTCGGGTTAAGACTCTCTTGGGACGATTTCAAAGAAGGCTTAGAGACCTACAACTTTGAGGAAGACCCTGAGGTCGGATTCTATCTTCTAAAGGGGGTCAGCAAAACACAGAAGATAGCAAAAACAGAAGAAGTTCATAAATAGTAACCTAAAAGAAGCAAAAGACAAAAGAAGCAAGTCGGCAAAACACAGAATGAGCAAAATTTAGAAGGAACAAAACCCAGAAGAAGACACGTCAACAAAACACAGAAGAAGACGCATTAGCAAAACACAAAAGGAGTAAACCCCAGAAGGAACAAAATTTAGAAGAAGACACGTTAACAAAACAAAGAAGAAGACGCGTCAGCAAAATACAGAAGGAGTAAAACACAGAAGGAATAAAACTCAGAAGAAGACACGTCAGCAAAACACAGAAGAAGACACGTCAACAAAACACAGAAGAAGACGCGTCAGTAAAATACAAAAGGAGTAAAATCTAGAAGGATCAAAACCCAGAAGAAGACACGTCAACAAAATACAGAAGAAGACGCATAAGCAAAACACAGAAGAAGACGCGTCAGCAAAACACAGAAAGAGTAAAACCCAGAAGGAACAAAACTTAGAAGAAGACACGTCAACAAAACACAAAAGATACAAAAGGCAGATAGTACAAAAGGCAGACGATACAAAACACAGAAGATACAAAATGCAGACGATACAAAAAGCAGAAGATACAAAAGACAGACAATACAAACACAGAAAAATACAAAAGGCAGACGATACAAAAGGCAGAAGATATAAAAGGCAGACGATACAAAAGGAAGAAGATACAAAAGGCAGACGATACAAAAGGTAGAAGATATAAAAGGCAGACGATACAAAAGGCAGAAGATACAAAAGGCAGATGATACAAAACACAAAAGATACAAAAAAGGACAATACAAAATACAGAAAATACAAAAGGTAGACGATACAAAAGACAGACGATACAAAATACAGAAGAAGATGACGTCATCACAAAGAAAACACAAAAGGAGATGACTTCATTACAAAAGAAGCAAAAAGGCAGAGGAAACAAATCCTCTCTTGCAACTCTTTCCTTATAAGGACCCTAACTTTCAGCTCAAACGTCTAAAATTTTCATGCTAACTACCGTTGGAAAGTTAACAGAAAGATTTACGACTTACGATAAAACACCTTTGCCTAAATTAGCTTAGGTTAACCTAGATTTTCCCAGAAGTCAGAAAGCGAAGTTTCCTTGATGAAACTACAAAGTTTCAACATACGAACTTGAGAGGGTCATGTGTAAATATGCAAACATATACCATTTGCATCAAAAGATAAAAGTTTTACAAAGCTTTAGTGGACATTTCAAGCCGCAATTACATTAATGTATTGAAATCCCAAAATACAAAAGATACATGAATTGCTCAAAATGCAACTAAAGCCCTGCTTTACAAACTTGTTTCAAAATACAAAATAATCAAGCCTAGGAGTGCTGCCTTACCCTTTTTGACCTACTCGATGTCCTGCTCATTACCTGAATGTGTGGGAGGAGATTGGGAGGGGGTGAGCTTAAAGCCTGTGGGTAATAATCTTATAATCGGTAATAAGTAAAAACCATTGAAATAATCATCTTCATTTCAAAAACTCACATTAATGCATAATATGAAGGCATCACTTTTGTCAACACATCATGAACACAGAAACACATCAAATTGGTTCGGGTAAATCCAAGAAATAGCGTACTACGCAATTCCACTCAATGGCCTTACATAACCGTGAACTTATGAGAGTCCATGAAGGGGCTCCATGCCACTAGCGGGCAGGAGGAAGAAGCTTTTAGATAAGTGCACTTGACATACTTATGGGATCACCAGGAACCCACATAACATGTACTTTCATGACTTGTAAACTTGTTGCTCAAAATGGCAATAGATCATAAACTTGATTTTTAATGGCATGATATCTTTTCAAAATCATTTCATTTTTCATTTACAAAGTTTATGCATAGAATATGCAGCACCTTCTTAAAGCATTTAAAGAACAATTTAGTGCACAGTTGGAAGTAGTTGAAAAATTTTATTTCGCTTTTCTTGAAAGAAGACATTTATGACTTATTATTCAATTATAAAAATATAACCCACCTTGAATTTCTTGTTGATAATTTGCTCAAGTGAGCCTCTCTTCTTACTCCTCTTGTCCTTCTTGATTTCTTTTTTAACAAAAATAAAATCCCCAAATTAGATGAGATTTTCAGATGAGAAACCAAAGAAGCTAAAGTATTTGAACCTACAACTCTTAAAGCCATGCCTTTTCTAAGCTCTTGAAACCAAAACCCCTTCCAAAAATCCAAAGCCTTAAAATGTTCTTACCTCAAATCTTCTCTAAATGAAGAAATGCTTGGTTCAAAAGAAGGCTCTTGTCTTCCTCTATATTTTTCCCTTCTCGATCACTCTCAAAATCTCCTTTGAAGGTTGAGAAAAATTGAGACCTAGCCCAAAACTCTTTCTCCCTCTAAACCCACGACACTCTCTCTACCTTCTTTCTTACTTTTATGCTTTCTCTATTATGTTTTTCCTCACTACGTTTTTGGCTTTTAAAATGCAGGCCAATAAATTCCTTTTCCCATTTTGGCCCTCCCTCAAAACCTTAAAGCCTTCCCACTTAAGGGATCTCCCCAAAATACCCCTTATGCAACTTATCACTTTAACTTTAATCCAATTCACCTATGTAACATAATCTCACTAACATAAACAGGCTACCTAATTCCAACGTACACAAATCTAGTAAGATCCCAAAATTAATCTAATCATGCTCATTTATTAAGAAAAAAACTTTGGGGGCCAACAATTCTTCCCCTTTTAAAAGAATTTCGTCCTCGAAATTCATACCTGAATCACTGAAGAGTTGTGGATACTTTTCCTTCATGGTTTCCAAAGGCTCCCATGTGGCCTCTTCTACAGAATGGTTTCTCTACAAGACCTTGACTTGCTAAACTATCTTATTCTTGAGGACCTTTTCTTTGGTGTCCAAAATCTCCACTGGAATCTCCTCATAACTCAGATCATCTCTTAATTCAACCTCAGTAGTCTGAATGATGTGGGAGGGATCCGACCTATACCTCCTCAGCATGGATACATGAAAGACATCATGTATCAGTGATAATTTTGGTGGCAGCGCCAACTTGTAGGCAAGCGGTCCAACCCTCTCAAGAATTTGATAGGGACCCACATATTTTGGACTCAATTTGCCCTTCTTGCCAAACCTTATGACCCCTTTCCAAGGAGACGTCTTAATAAATATTTTCTCATCGACTTTATACTCTATCTCCTTTCGATGTGCATCAGTATAACTTTTCATTCTATCCTGCTTTAAGCCTTTGTTTAACTAACTTGACCTTGTCTACTGTCATCTGGAGTAAATCTGGTCCTATCTGCTTCCTTTCTCCTTCTTCGTCCCAACATATCGAAGTTCTACATCTCCTTCCATACAGTACTTTATAAGGAGCCATCTGAATGCTTGAGTGATACGAATTATTATAAGCAAATTCGATCAATGGTAAATGTTCGTCCCAAGCTCCTTTGAAATCCATCACACATGTCCTAAGCATTCCCTCAAGGGTTCGAATAGTCCTCTCAGATTGATCGTCCGTTTGGGGATGAAAAGTCGTGTTAATCTTCAACTTGGTTCCTAAAGCCTCTTGTAAACTTTCCCAAAATCTCAAAGTAAATCGAGGATCCCTGTTAGAAACTATAAAATTTGGAACCCCATGCAATCTCACTATCGCATCAATATACATCTTTGCCAAAACGTGTACAGAATTTGTCTGTTTAATTGCCAAAAAATGGGCTGACTTCATCAATCGATCTACAATGACTCATATAGCATCATGCTTCCTACTAGTCTTGGGCAAACCTATCAAAAAAATCCATGGTCACTCTTTACCACTTTCATTTTGGAATGAACAATGATCTTAACTTGCCTGAAGGTGCCTGGTGTTCAGCTTTGACTTGCTGACACACTAGACACTTACTTACATATTCCGCTACATCTCTCTTCATACCTTTCCATCATAAATGCCCTTTCAGGTCTCTGTACATCCCGGTGCCACCTGGGTGCGTGACATAAGGCGCATTGTGTGCCTAACCTAGGATTTCATCCTTCACCTCCTTGACATTCAGGATACAAAGTCTATTTCCTACAACCATAAGTCCATCATCCCTTACTACCACTTTAGATTTCTTACCATTCTGAATTTCTTCTCGAAGTTTACTCAATTCTGCATCCTGTACTTGTAACTCCTTAACTTTGTCCCTGATTATTAGTCTCACTCTGAAAGTAGTAATAATACATTTAGGTTCCTCTTGTTTCAAACTTATCTTAAGTTTAGCCATCTCCTCCAAGAGCAGTAGGTAAACTGTTTGAACATAAGCTATAGAGGATTTCCTGCTCAAGGCATCCACTACCACATTCGCCTTTCCTGGATAGTACTCAATTAACAGGTCATAATCCTTAAGCAACTCTAACCACCTTCTTTGTCTTAAATTTAATTCCTTTTGACTCAAAAAATACTTAAGACTTTTATGATCGGTGAATATCCTCGTTTGAACCCGATATAGATAATGTCTCTAAATCTTCAGAACAAAAACTATTGCTGCTAATTCCAGATCGTGGGTCGGGTAATTCAGTTTATAAGGTTTTAGTTGTCGCGAGGAATAAGCTATTATCTTATCTTCTTGCATCAACATACAACCCAAACCCTTTATTGAAGAATCACTGTATACTGTGTATCCTTATCTCCCACATGTAAAATCAAAACTGGAGCACTTGTTAATCTTCACTTGAGCTCCCTAAAACTTTTCTGGCATTCCTCACTCCAGATAAACTTATGATTTTTTCTCAATAACTTCATCATCAGAGCAGCTATTATAGAGAACCCCTCAATAAATCTCCTATAATATCCTGCCAGACCCAGAAAGCTCCTCACCTCTGTCACTGTCTTAGGTGCATGCCAATTTACCACTGCTTCAACCTTTCTTGGATCAACCTGTATCCCATCTTTCGAAATCACATGCCCGAGGAATATCACATCATGAAGCCAAAACTCACATTTGTTGAGTTTGGCATAGAGCTCCCTCTCCCTCAATGTCTGCAACACAATCCTAAAATGCTCCTTATGTTCCCCTTCATTCTTGGAATACACCAGAATATCATCAATAAACACTATAACAAATTGATCTAGATATTCCCTGAAGATCCTATTTATAAGATCCATAAAAGCAGCTGGATCATTGGTCAGTCCGAATGGCATGACTAGGAACTCATAATGCCCATATCGGGTCCTAAAGGTTAACTTGCTTACATCAGATTCCTTGATTCTGAGTTGATGATAACCTGACCTGAGATCAATCTTAGAAAAGACCCTTGCTTCCTGCAGCTGATCAAACAGATCATCAATTCAGGGTAGTGGGTACTTGTTTTTTATGGTCACCTTATTGAGTCTCCTGTAATCTATACACATCCGCCATGTTTCATCCTTCTTTTTAACAAACAAAACTGGCACTATCCAAGGTGACGAACTCGGTCTTATGTACCCCTTCCCTAGCAGTTGCTCCAACTGTTCCTTAAGCTCCTTCAGCTCAACTGGAGCCATTCTATAGGGTGGTATAGAAATAGGTGCGATTCTGGGAATCAAGTCGATGGCAGACTCAATTTCCCTCACTGGCGGCAAACCAGGCAAAACTTCTGGAAACACGTCTGAAAATTCCCTTACAACTGGAAAATCCTCTAACTTCCCTTCATTCGCTTCAGTGTCCATAACATATGCTAAAAAGGCTTCACACCCCTTTCCCATCATTCTGTCAGCCAACAAGGCCGAAATAATCCTTGGTGATGGCATTTTCCTGTCCCCTCTGAAAATCACCTTCTTACCATTGCCCAGGTCAAATTTCACCTCTTTACGGCTACAATCTAACTTTGCATGATACTTCTCCATGACATCCATTCCCAATATAACATCTAGCCCTTTTAGATTTAGAGGTAGTAAGTCCACTACCAGCTGAGCACCCTTGATGAAAAGCCCACGATTCCTATAAACTTGACTTATAATCACATTCTTCCCTAGAGGAGTACTAACAATTAAAGGACTATCCAATGGCCTCAGATCAACATCATGTAATGTCATGCTTGCAGAAACCAAATGAATGCGTGGATCCAAAATCAATCAAAACAAATACTTCATAATTAAATAACCGAGCCATACCTATGACAACTTCAGGTGCAGCTGCAGCTTGCTCTTTAGTCATAGCAAAAACTCTAGCATGTGTCTGACCCCTTGACCTCTCTGGAGGAATAGTCTTCTTCGTAACTTCAGAATGGCCCACCTCTGTGACTGGTTTGGTTCCCACTGTTTCTTCTCTCCTTGGGGCTTGCAACTGGGACCCCTCTTGCCTTGTTAATTGGGGACAGTCGCTAATCATGTGTCCTTTCTCTCCGCATCGGAAACATGCTTCAAGTAACTTGAAACACTCTCCCCTGTGGAGATTCCCATAATGCTCACATTGGGGGTTCTTGTTCCTGCTCTTCTCCACCCTGCTATTTCCACCCATAGTAGAGGCTTGTGCTGAAGCTGCCCTTAGTTGCTTGTGCCTAGTAGGGGCACTACTCCCCACCTCACTCTCTATGTGGAAACTCTTCCTACCCATCTCGGGCATTTGAGTACTTGCCCCTTAGAAAACTGTTCCCTGTTCTTCCTCTTCCTGCTTACTTCACTTCTGATATTCTCCAGCTTTTCAGCCTGGAGTGCGACATCTAGCAGTTGTTGGTAGTCACAGAAATTGTGGATCAGAACTTTCTCTTTGATCCCCATATGAAGACCTCCCTCAAACTTGCGGCACTTATCCTCCTTATTGGTAACAATGTTGGCAGCGTACCGGGACAACTAGGTAAACTTCAACTCATATTCACTCACACTCGTATCCCTCTGTGTCAGATTCAGAAACTCTCTGGCCTTCTCTTGGATATAAACTCTTGAGAAGTATTTCCTCCTGAAGGCTTCCAAAAAGTCTCTCTATGATAACACTGCAGGCATATCCTGACTGTGGGGTACTGATTCCCACCAATGAAGTGCATCTACTTGTAACAAGCTCACTACATAATCTAACTTTTCCTCATCCGAGCACTTCATCTGAATCAGAACCCTCATGGTCCTCTTCAACCAGGCTTCAGCCTCTTTAGGATTTGTAGTCCCATTAAAGTCTACAGCCCCATACTTGAGGAGCTTATCATACTAGCCACTCCTCTCCACTAGAACCTGCATCGGAACTTGTGACCCTTGGCACATGACATATGTGAAGGCCTGGGTAAAAGCCTGAAAGAATTGTCAGTCCATAGATGGCACAGGAGGAGGAGGCAGTGGCACTTTATGTTATACATTAGGTGCCTCAAAATCAGGAGTAGGGTGTGTCCCAACATCTTGCGGGATATGGGATTCATCTGTACTCCCTTGGCGAGAGTCAGATCGAGTCAAAGCTCCTCGAGTTCTCCTTCGAGGTGGCATTTATCACTCCTTAAATATAAGATCAGTGAAAACCTTTAGTTCATGTAAAACAATTTCAAATCATGTAAAACAATTTAAAAAAAACCATGCAATTTACTTACTTAAAATAATGCACATTCATTTCATGTCTTAGGCTACCTACCAAAAGCCTAGGATGCGCCTAAACCTGGTAGGCTCTGATACTATAAGTGTTGGACACCTCGCCCTTGAGGGTCACGAGTCGATCGCCTAAGGGACATCTGTATGTGTGTCTCGTAAGAATGGCGTGCCCCCACCAGGAATTCTTACTTTGACTATTTCCGAAAAGACGTTGACCTTAATCATTTTACACAGCTTTGGGACAAGTGGCAAATACTGTCATAAGGGATGTCGGGTGAAGACTCTCTTAGGACAATTTCAAAGAAGGCTTAGAGACCTACAACTTTGAGGCAGACCCCTGAGGTTGGATTTTATCTTCTGAAGGGGTCAGTAAAACACAGAAGATAGCAAAATATAGAAGAAGTTCATAAACAGTAACCCAGAAGAAGCAAAAGATAGAAGAAGCGAGTCGGCAAAACACAGAAAGAGTAAAACCCAAATGGAACAAAACCCAGAAGAAGGCATGTCAACAAAACACAGAAGAAGACGTGTCAACAAAACACAGAAGGAGTAAAACTAAGAAGGAACAAAACCCAGAAGAAGACATGTCAGCAAAACACAAAAGAAGACGCGTCAACAAAACACAAAAGAGGACGCGTCAGCAAAACACAAAAGGAGTAAAACCCAGAAGAAACAAAACCCATAAGAAGACACGTCAGCAAAACACAGAAGATACAAAAGGCAGACGATACAAAAGGCAGAAGATACAAAAGAAAAAAGATACAAAAGGCAGATGATACAAAACACAGAAGATACAAAAGGCAGACGATACAAAAGGCAAAAGATACAAAAGGAAGACGATACAAACACAGACGATACAAAAGGTAAACGATACAAAAGGCTGAAGATACAAAAGGCAGACGATACAAAAGGCTGAAGATACAAAAAGCAGATGATACAAAAGGCAGAAGATACAAAAGGCAGACAATACAAAAGGCAAAATATACAAAAGGCAGACAATACAAATCACAAAAGATACAAAAGGTGGACGATACAAAACACTGAAGATACAAAGGCAAACGATACAAAAGGTAGAAGATACAAAAGGCAGACGATACAAAACACAGAAACAGATGACGTCATCACAAAGAAAAAACAGAAGGAGATGACGCCATTACAAAAGAAGCAAAAAGGCAGAGGAAACAACTCCTTTCTTGCACCTCTTCCCTTATAAGGACCCTGACTTTTAGCTCAAATGTCCAAAATTTTCATGCTAACTACCGTTGGAAAGTTGATAGAAAGATTTATGATTTACTATAAAACACCTTTGCCTAAATCAGCTTAGGTTAACCCAGATTTTTCCCCGAAGTCAGAAAGCGAAGTTTCCTTAATGAAACTACAAATTTTCAACGTACGAACTTGAGAGGGTCATGAGTAAATATGCAAACATATACCATTTGCATCAAAAGATAAAAGTTTTACAAAGATTTAGTGGTCATTTCAAGCTGCAATTAAATTAATGTATTGAAATCCCAAAATACAAAAGATACATGCATTGCTCAAAATGCAACTAAAGCCTTGCTTTACAAACTTGTTTCAAAATATAAAATAATCAAGCCTAGGAGTGCTGCCTTGCCCTTTTTGACCTACTCGATTTCTTGCTCATCACCTGAATGTGTGGGAGGAGATTGGGGGGTGAGCTTAAAGCATGTGGGTAATAATCATATAATCGGTAATAAGCAAAAACTATTGAAATAATCATATTCATTTCAAAAACTCACATTAAGGCATAACATGAATACATCACTTTTGTCAACACATCATGAACACAGAAACACGTCAAATTGGTCCGGGTGAATCCAAGACAGAATGTACTACGCAATTTCACTCAATGGTCTTACATAGCCGTGAACTTATGGGAGTCCATAAAGGAGCTCCATGCCACTAACAGGGAGGCGGTAGAAGCCTTTAGACAAGTGCACTTGACATACTTAGGGGATCACTAAGAACCCACATAACATATACTTTCATGACTTGTAAACTTGTTGTTCAAAATAGCACTAGATCATAAACTTGATTTTTAATGGCAAGACATCTTTTCAAAATCATTTCATTTTTTATTTACAAAGTTTATGCACAGAATTTGTAGTACCTTCTCAAAGCATTTAAAAAACAATTTAGTGCACAGTTGGAAGTAGCTGAAAACATTTATTTCGCTTTTCTTGAAAGAAGACATTTATTGCTTGTTAGCCAATTATAAAAATATAAGCCACCTTGAATTTCTTGTTGATAATTTGCTCAAGTGAGCCTCTCTTCTTACTCCTCTTGTCCTTCTTGATTCCTTTCTTAACATAAATAAAATCCCCAAATCAGATGAGATTTTCAGATGAGAAACCAAAGAAGCTAAGGTATACAATGATCATAGAACTCTTATACCAAAACCCCTTCCAAAAATCCAAAGCCTTAAAATGTTCTTACCTCAAATATTCTCTAAATGAAGAAACGCTTGGTTCAAAAGAAGGCTCTTATCTTCCTCTATATTTTCCCTTCTCGATCACTCTTAAAATCTCCTTTGAATGTTGAGAAAAATTGGGACCTAGCTCAAAACTCTTTTCTCCCTCTAAACCCACGACACTCTCTCTACCTTCTTTCTTACTTTTATGCTTTCTCAATTATGTTCTTCCTCACTATGTTTTTGGCTTTTAAAATGCAAGCCAATAAATTCCTTTTCCCATTTTGACCCTCCCTAAAAGCCTTAAAGCCTTCCCACTTAAGGGATCTCCCCAAAATACCCCTTATGCAACTTATCACTTTAGCTTTAATCCAATTCACCTATGTAACATAATCTCACTAACATAAATAGACTACTTAATTCCAACGTACACAAATCTAGCAAGATCCCAAAATTAACCTAATCATGCTTATTTATCAAGAAAAAAAACTTTGGGGGCCAACACATGTTAGAATGGAGGAAGTTCTCTGAACGAAAAAATCGTTTAGGATGCGTATGTATCACGAATTATGTCTTGTTCTTGGAGAAGGTAGTAACATTATGACTTGAGATATTAAACATATCTAAAAAATATATTTTTGGTGAATTTTATACTCTGAAACGATTATAGGACCCATTATAATCATGGTGAAATTACTTTAGCTTGATAAAGGAGCTATTTTAGTAAAATTGTACTAGATAGATTTTTCTTATAAATATATTATTGTGAACTTAGTTTAACATAACCATCATTATTATTATTCAACAATCCATTAGTTGCCCTAACTCTTGAAGATGTAGACATGTCCAATCAGTGAAATATTGTTAAAATTCAAGTTCTTGTTTTCTTTCATTATTACTTTATATTTTTGCTAGCTATTTTGTGAACAAGTGTTATCAACATCGTTAAGGTAATAACAACTTCGATTGCAAAGTTTACAGTAAGTACGTTTAAAAGAATTGGGATTTTCATATTATAGAAACGTAGAGTGAAGAATTTGTTGGCAAAGCAAGGCATGTTGAAGGAGTTAAGGAAGAATAAATTGGAAGACATGGATAAGTTTGATTGGAAAGAGTTACAAGTACAAATAGTTGGAACCATAGTCGAGGTCATATACCATGTCATAGATATTGCATCTCTCGTAGAAATTTAAAAGAATATAAAGAGTCAATATATGTCAAAGTCTCTCGCAAATAATTTTTATCTGAAGTAAAAAATATACATATTAATAATACTAATAAATAAGAGAGAGAGAGAAAGAATGAGAGAGAGAAGTGCTGAGACCCCGTAACTTGCTCAACCGCCGGTGGCTTGCTCCCTTCTTCTTCTTCTCCTTCCCATGGCCTCTTCTTCTTCTTCTTCTTCTTCTTCTTCTTCTTCTTCTTCTTCTTCTTCTTCTCCTCCTCCTCCTCCTCCTCCTCCTCCTCCTCCTCCTTTTTAAATGCGTCTAGCCCCCATCTCCCCCAATGCACCCAGGCCTTCCCATTTGTTCCATTCCATTAACCTTAACTCCCAAACTTTAAAAACCCCACCCCCTCTTTAAAGATCCCGATAGTCGCGACTGTGACACAAACGCAGTCGCCACCCTTATTGACAACACCTTTGGCTACCCAATCAATAGAACCTTCCTAAATCCCTCAGGAGCTTGAATGTCTAAAAACTTCAAAGAAATTTTGTCAACCCAAAACATGGAAATTTGTGGTCTCTAATTTGGTAGAGGAGTCCAATGATGGCAAGGCATTGGCATGCTATCCTCCAGGAGTCAAGGATGAGTAGATATTTGTCATCCCTCCATTGGAGCTAGCGAGGAAAGGAGCAACCCAATTCAGAAATGCACTGATTGGTTTCTTCATTGGTAAGCAACCTACATACCCTGTAGTTCAGAGGGCTCTTTCAAAAGCATGGCTAGCTTTCATTTTAACTGATACTTTGCTTACTAGCTCGAACAAATTCCTATTTAAGTTTAATTCGGAAGAAGGAATGACTTTGGTATTGGAGAAGGGCCCTTGGCATATCCAAAGGAAAACTTTATTTTTAAGGAATAGGTTTCATAAAATTCCTTACGAGTACTGGAATAATGAGGGATTGGGTAGAATAGCTAGTGCAGTGGGGAAACTACTCCTAACGGATAATCAGACAGGCAAGATGTCTAGGGCTCAGTATGCCAGAATTTGAGTGGAAATTGACCTTCAGAGAAATTGGCCGATGAGTTTTCAGTTGGCAACTTAGAGTGAAGATGGACAAATTACATTTAAATAACTCCTGATAAAGTATGAGTGGAGATGTTGGGCCCGGGCCGGCGATAGGCGCCCAAATACCATCGGACCCGATCCCAATATCCATACATAATCATATTTCGATTCATACAAACATATAACAATACATACACACATTCTACACATGCATTTTAAACATGCATTAACCATCCCAAATACATAAACCATATGTCATTGTTATTCGAAGAAATTCAGCAAGTATTCTCGAAATATAACAGAATACAAAATGAAATTAAATCCCAAAATACAAAAGTATGCTCCATGATGAAATGCTGGCGGGCCAACCAAAGTACTAACTTATACAAGGCTCCTAACTAGCTTGAAATTTTCGATGCCTTGCAAGGTCGACAATCGTCTCGATCTGCACCTGAGGAGGGGAGAGTAATGGGGTGAGCTGTGAAGCTCAGTGGCATATACGTTTATAGCCATTGGCAACGAGCCACACAATCAAGCATATATAGAAATATACACAAGCTCATAGCAAGTCAACACTTATCAATTTAATCATCACACGAATATGTCATATGATTTCACAATATAACAATTTAACATGCGTCATGCTCAACAGATCAATCATGTATGCACAAACAATTGGCTTGAGAGTTTCGTAAAACAATCCAGTTAAACCGAAGTTTATACCGTAAACTATCCGAGTCTAATTTCTCAAGGATCTCGTTGCCTCAAGCGGGCAGCTGGGAAAAGGCTATACGTTGACGTGCACGTGACTCCATCCGTTACTCTCTCACCCAAATAAAGCACATAACCATTGGTTTCATGCTCAAAGCATTTTATCAAAGCTGTCATACTTTTCGTTCTTTTCATATTTTTTTTTGCAAAATGTCATAAGGCCTATCAAGGCCATACATAATCATAATCATCATGCATTTCATAGTTCAACACAGTCACACACATGCAAGCAAGCAAGGAAATGTGTCGTACACACAACAACCATAAATATATTACCCACCTAATATCGCTCGAGAATCCAACTCACTGTTGTCCTTCCTTTTGCGATTGGATCAGGTCGGCTTGGTTTCCTATAACAAACCAAATTCCCATTCAAACAATATTCAAAGGAAATATTCAAAAGCTTAAAATAAAGCAAAAATAAAAGCACAAATAGTCTACATCCGACTTCCAATCCAATTTCCCGAATCTAAGAGGAAAATTCCGAACTTCCCTTCTTCATAAAATTTGTAGCCCTTTATTTTTAGTTCACAATGAATCCAAAATCACCTCGATTGGGAATCTACACCAAAAGATATGCCCAAAAATCCCTTTCGAGAAAACTTGGGGCTAGCCGCGGTGAAACCCCGCTCGTCGTGACGAATGGTTGTGCTCGCTGTGACGTGCACACAAGTGTGCGCCGCGGCGTGCACCATTTTCTCGCACGTCACGACGAACCCTTCCTCGCACGTTGCGACGAATATAATTTCGCACGTCGTGA
>JANJEY010000235.1:65479950-65493355 GCA_024703695.1 Erythroxylum cataractarum
TGCATGAGTTGGGTAGACCATCGATGATGGTTTCTCACTGAGTTCGCAAACTCACCCAACATTGCAATTATTTTTCAGGAATTGATGAGTACCCCATTAGTGAAACGGGAGTATGTTACCGCATGGGAGTCAATGTTTGAAGTCGGGATCAGTGCACGTCTGCATTTGTGTCATTCTGAATTATGTATAAATTTGTATTTCCGCAAGATTAATACTGTTATTGCCGAGGGACCCAATTGATTATTGTCGTATTGTGATTTGATTACTGGAATAGTGTTTTGAATGAAAATATGTTCGTATCGTGGGCCCAAACTTGTTTAATAAATGTGGTAATTGTAATGTGATTATTGGAATTATGATTTGATCAAAATGTTTTCGTATTAATGTGGGTTCTATTTGGCTACTGAATTCCGCGCACGAAATTGTTTTTCAAAAAGAAAAATGTCTTACTAAATTTTGAACGTTTTGACTGCTCTAGCATACCACTCTCATGAGGCAAAGGCTCAGATATCACCATCGATATCGGGTTCGGGTCTTGCGGGAGTGGGGTGCTACATGAATAGTAAAGATACAATGTTAGATGAGCAATATATGTTGAAATAAATATATAGAGAGAATATGATAGGATTTGCTAAGGGTAGTATGAATGAGGTATAAGTGAAACTAATTTAACCTAGAGCATACTTTAAAGAGGTCATAAAATTTTGGTTCAAAAGATTAATCAATGTTATAAGAAGATCATCATCGTACTATAATCATAGATATAACAAAACATACCAATATGCCACCAAATAGATATGGTTAGAAAGAATCAATATCCTTCACATTCATCATAAGTAATAGAGAACCAATTACTTTTCAATGGACAATAAATAATTAGGAGGAGGATATATGGATGGGATCTGTGGTAGAAGAGGTGAAGTTTTTGAATAAGAATCAGATATAGCAGCTAATGTAGCTTTACAAAGTGAAGAAACTTATAAGGTGTAAACAGGCATATAAAAGGAAGTCGATAATAGTTAAAAAAATAAGGAGAAAAGTTCAAGACTAGACTATTATCTAAAGAGTAAACACAACAAAAAAAGATTAATTACAATGAGATCTTATTTTAAATGGTTCTTTATACTTCCATCAAGATTTTGATAGAAGTATTATCAAGTTTGGATATTCATTTTAAAAAATGGATATGAAGAAAACTTTTCTTCATAGTGACTTATGGAAACAAATTTACATAGAGTAGCCTTGAGGAGTTTAGTTAACTTGAAATGGAGCGTATGGAGTGTAAACTAAAAAGAAAAAAGTCACTATGTGGATTAAAACATTCTTTATAAACATGATAAAAAATGTTTGATTCCTATATGATTCAAATTGGCTACAAGATTTTTCAGTATGACTGTTACGTATGCTGTAAAGAGTATAAGTAGTGTGAACAAAGCAAAGAATTGGGTGCTGGAAAAAAAACCACTAAAGATAGATATGTAGAGGGAAAAAAAAGCTCTAGGATTCTATGGTTATTTCAATTTAGTTACATTAAGAAGGTACTAGGCATATTTAGAATGAGCAAAGTTAAATTTGTGAACACTTTATTGGCAAATCACTTTAGGCTTTCCCCAAAATAGTGCTAAAAAATAAATGCAGATGTTGATGATATGTCAAACATACCATATGATAGTGATATCGGATATTCAATATATATAATGATTTGTGCAAAGCCAAATTTAGCTCATATTGTCAGTGAGGTTAGTAAGTACAAGTTGAAATTTGGAAGGCAACAACAGAAAGAAATTAAGTGGTTAGTCATATATTTAAGGGGTATGATAAACACCATGGGATTGTGCTTAGTAGTTAGTAAGATGAACTTCCATTTTTGGGATATGTAGATTCATATTATATGATAGATTTAGATAATAAGAGGTCTACTATAAAGTATGCATTCACTCTTATAACAAGGCCTATTTATTAGAAATCAACATTACAATCTATGGTTTCATTATCTGCAAATAAAGCAAAGTACATAGTTGAACTGTTAAAGAAGCATAGTCGAGGTTATATACCACATCATGGATATTGCATCTCTCCTAAAGATATAGAAGAATTTGGAGAGTCGATATATGTTAAATTTTCTCACAAGTAAGTTTTATCTAAAGCAAAAACTATAGATATTAAAGTTGCAGGAACGAACATATCTCGAATAGCAAATCAATGCATTCAACCAAATTAAATTGTATCAAATTGTTTTAACTTGATCACGATCAAAGAATCAAAATTATATGTTATTACACAATTATTTTAATTTTTTAAATTTAAGCCCAACAACAACAACAATAATAATATCTTAGTAGAAATTTCGTTAAGATGCGAGATCTGGGAAGACCTAGAAGCATACAACCTTACTCCTAACTAGTATAAACGTTGTTTCTAATAGACCAGCAGTCGAAGGAGAAACAAAAAATAAAAAAGAATTATTTGAAAAAAGCTAAAAATATAAATGAATAACCACATAAAAATAACAATAAACTAAGATAAGAATAAAGTTTATAATAATAATAATAACAACAAGAAGAAGAAGAAGAAGAAGAAGAACAATAATAACAAAATAAAAATAAAAATAAAGGACAAAGATAATTAAATTATAAAAATAAAAATAAATAATAAATAATAAATAATAAAATGAAGATAAAATAGGTAAAGAAAAATAAACTAAAAGATAAAATAATTAAATAAATAGACAAAAAGATAGAAGACAAATAAATAAATAAATGAACAAGAAAATGAAAAAAAGAGAAAAAAAATAAAAATATTTAACTAAAATGACTAAGGGGGAGGTACGACAGATAAAAGTATTCAAGCTAAATATAAGATATAAGAATCAAAGGAAAAAGTTCAAAATACCTATAAAAAAGAGAAGGATCTCTCTATCTAAGATCTTTTTTCACGTATCTTAGTTTGCCAAAGTTTTCTATGAAGACTAAGTACTTTGTAAGCTCTAGTAGAGCCATATCATTCTTGATCACATCAACCTAATTTTTCTTAGGTTTTTCTCTTTTTCTCGTACAGTCCCTATGTCAATCTTCTCGCTTATTCTCACTATGGCATAAAGATGTCCCCTATTAATATGTTTGAATTATGTAAACCTTGTCTCTTTTAACCATCAATGTTAGCCAACCTTAATTTGTCTCTTACTATTATATTCCTAACTTTATGACTTTTTATAAGGTTATATATTCAACGGATCATCTTTATCTTCAGCACCATTAACTTATGACTATGTACTTGTTTGATGGGCCAACGCCTTATCTTATAGAGTATGCTTGCCTAATTGCTAAACTGTAGAATTTACCTTTTATCTTAAGAAGTATCTTCTTATCTTATAAAACTTCTAATGCACCCCTCCATTTAAGTCAGCCTAATTTGATATGGTGAACTATGTTTTCATCTGTCTTGTCCTTGCTTTGGATAATGGATTCAAGATACTTAAAACAATCATTATATGGCATAACTTCTAAAACAATCTTTATCTCCACTATAGAAACAATCATTATAGGTGCACAAATGATAGTAGTAACTATATAAACAATCTTTATCTTCTTACCATTAACTTATGACTATGTACCTATAGAGATTGTTTCTATGGTTTAGTTCTCTGGAATTTAGTGTTAGAAGCATAAATGATAGTAGTGATAAAACTAGTCCTTGATTCTTTAATTTGGCAATCCAAATGGATATATTAATAACTAAGGAACTAAGAATAAAAACATGCACTTTCCATTTAAAAAAAAACAAACATGATTCTACCATTATAGTGATGATAATGGTTAGAGAAAAACTCCTAATCTGTTCCCAAAAATTTCATGATTTTTTGAAGATTATGTGCTTTAATTCTAGTTTCCAATAATCTAAGAATAATTGGGTTATTTTCCAATAAAAGATCCTTTATTGCCCGACATCTGTGAGGTTCATTAAGACCTCTAATATTCTAAAAAGGCATACAATATGAAAAAATGAAGACAAGCTACTAACCCTTCTTGGGTTTCTTTCTTTTCTTCTCTGCTACAACATAAGTTCAACCAATTTGTAATCAGTTGTTCCCTTACGCTATCAATAATGAGTTCTATAAAAGAGAATAGAGAATTAGATTTCTCTTTAAATCTTCTGCTATTCCTCTCATTCCAAACTGCTTGAGTACATGTAGCAACCGAGATTGTTATAATAGCCCTATCATATTTAGAAATATGCAGATGAGATCATAAGATGTTAGAGAGTCTATATAGTTAAACCCAGGAGCATATAGTCTAGAGATTTTAGCCTAAATATCTTTATAGAAAACACACTCGAATAAGAGATGGTCTCTAGTTTCATCTTCTAGGTTGCAAAGAATACATATCTTAGAGGAGGATAGGAACTTCAACCTATCCAAAGTGCTGAGTCTATTAAACATAGCTAGCTAGAGAAGAAAACTAGCATTAGGTCTAAGAAACTTGTTCCAAATCAGGGGATTCCATCTTACTCTATTAGTTTTCCGATCCCTCAACTTTTTAGCTTCCCTTATAGTTATTTCTAAAACTGGAATCCCGTTCAATAAATAAATATCTCTCTCTTTGATGCTTTTAAATTACATAATGGCCAAGAGTCTGATCGCATCTGATGATAACATCCAAATCCTATTTCTAATTATTTCATAGAACTTAGTTTTGTTAGGAAACCTCTCCAATAGAGTTCTTACCAACTAATTATGAATTAAAGCTCCTTGCCTTATCCAATTGTCGCACCATAAGGAAATTCTTTTCCTCTACCCCTATTTGATAAGTTATGTACTGCTAAACTTCCTCCCTCATTCTAAGAATTTGGTTAAAGGACCAAGAGTAACTGTCTTTGATTCTTAGAGCCTAAAGACTCTCACCTTTTAATATATAGATGTGAATCAATTTAATCCACATTAATTGTTTTTCACTTAGGATTCTCCAAATCCTCTTAATTATAAGTAATCTGTTTTTCTTGCTGATTTACTCTAATCCTAATCCTCCTTCCTCTCTTGATTGACATATTTTCTTTCAGCTAACTTTTGCTATTCCTTTCTCACTGTTTCCTTTCCCCCATAGAAATTGCTTCATCAGTTTTTCAATTGTTTTAATAAGCCATTTAGGGAGAAATAGGTAGGAACATCAACAGGTTTGCATTGATATTATTACCAACTTCAGAAGCTAAAATTTCCCTTCATAGGATAGGGCTCTATTAGTCTATGACCCCAATCTTTTCTGCATTTTTTCTATTAATGAGATATATTCACAAAACCTTAACCTCCAGGATGAGAGAGGAATCCCTAAATATGGAAGAGGAGGATCGTTGATTTCTATACCTTTACTTAGAGAAAAGGCATTAAAACGGTGAGAAGCACTTTTGGAGATCATAAATAACTTTAACAAAGATTGATACTCAGATCTGACATCTCCTTAAAATAATTGAGAGTACTCACCAGAAGAGACACTGAGTGAACGTTAGCCTTGCTTAGAAGAATAAGATCATTTACAAAACAGAAGCTTGTTAGAGAAAGCCTCTTACATTTGGAATTGTATCTAAATCTAAAGTCCTTTGAAGTGTTATACTTCAGCATTTGAGTAAGAACCTCCATGCAAATTAGGAGTAGGTAAAGGGACAGAGCATCCTCTTGCCTAAGTCCTTTTTTGCCTTAAATATCTCTATGGAGCTCCCATTTACCAATATTCCT
This sequence comes from Erythroxylum cataractarum, assembly GCA_024703695.1. NCBI lineage: Eukaryota > Viridiplantae > Streptophyta > Magnoliopsida > Malpighiales > Erythroxylaceae > Erythroxylum > Erythroxylum cataractarum. The sequence continues at coordinate 65,485,676 of JANJEY010000235.1, forward strand.
TAGGAAGTAGTAGTAATGCATTCTTGAATCCACCTTATAAAACTATAGGGAATTTCATGACCTTTATAATTTGTAGCAAAAAACTCCAGTTCACACTATCAAAAGCTTTTTGTAAGTCCAATTTAATAGTGCAGTTTTAAGGGCTTTTGCTACAATTATACCCTTTCAAAAACTCCTGCACTAGAAGAATATTATCCCTAATATCCCTGCTGCTCATAAAAGCTCCTTGATTCTCGCTAATGATTAAGTGTAAAACCTCCTTCAGCTTATTTGCCAAAATTTTAGCAATGATCTTATAAAGGAAATTAGTACAAGAAAGAGGTCTAAATTCACTCCAAAAGGTCAGGTTGGCTTTTTTAGGGACCAAACAGAGGAACATCTTATTAATTTCCTTAAGCAGTACACCTTTTAGGAAAAACTTATGCACAACCTCCTTAACTATCCCCCCCACACTACTCCAAGTTTTTTGGTAGAAGACCACATTTAAACCATCGGGACCCGGTGCCTTAGAGCCATCCATATTAAAAACAACCCTCTCTATTTCATGATCTGTAACTGGTCTAATTAATAAAGAAGCCTTATGTTTAGGTATTCTTGTTGAAACAAACTACCTAAGATCAGCTCCAATTCCTAATGGGGTATTGTGTGAACATAGGAGGTTTTTGTAAAAAATCATTGCTTTCTTAGCAATTCCATCTTGTCCAAACACAACCTCACCAGCTTCAGTTTTAATGGAAGTGATTTTTGTTTACATTCCTTCATGCTAACACTGAATTAAAAAAGAACTTAGTGCATCTATCCCCATCCTTTATCCAATTAACTCTGGCTCTCTACTTCAATAAGAAAAAGCATTGATTATCCACCAGTTGTAAGTAGTTCTTAAGGGCTTCCTTTTTAGTTGTAGCTAGAGTACCAGTTTTGGGATTATCTGCTAATGATTTCTGAATAATTGAAAGTTTAACTCTAGCTATTTCTACCTCCTTAGAGAAATTCTGACCTCTCTTTAAGTTAAGGGTCTTCAATTCCTATTTAATAGACTTGAGCTTTTGGAGGTAAATGTATTGTTTAATCTAATAGAACTCACATTCTACACCCTTCATTATTATATCTTAAAACCCCTTCATATTTACCAGAAAGACTTAGGGTTTTTTTGGTTACAATATGAACATTTTAGATTTCACAGTCAAATCTAATTCAATTATAGGTCTATTGTTTGCAAAATTTCAATGCTAGAATTTTGTTCAATAATAGTCAAACAATCTTTAATCTTTTTAATATAAAATTAAAATTAGCTTTGATACCACTACTAAAAAATCATGGTAGACTTTGATATTGCATATAGTAAAAGACAATAAATTTTTTAAATAATTTTATGAAATTATTAATGAATAAATAATATGAAACATAAACTGAAAATTCAAGCCTTAATGTGAAACTTGATTCTTTTATTGTATCTGCCCTCAAATCCATTGGTTTATAACAATTACTATAGTTGGAGAAGTTTTTGACCTTTAACAATATCCATACAAAAAGGTTTAGAGAATTATAAAAGTGGTGTAAAAAGGAGTAAGTAAGAAGTGTTAACTTTTTTAGAGCCTATGCTTATTTATAATAGGACTTGAACCTTTTGATAATCCAATTGAAGTATAATTATAATTTCAATTAAACTTTAATTAGAAGTATAATTAATTTTATTTAAATATCAATTAGGCCGAAATAAGATTTATTATCTAATATTGGTCCTTATTTAACTAATATCTCATATTTAACAATTAAACTTTCTCAAACTTTACTATTGAGTCAAACTTGATTAAATCACATTCTCTCTCTTTAATAATTTTTTGCATGTGACCAATTAGATTCCTAAATATATTGTCAATGAATATAAATTATAACACTAACTCGTATTTAGGTTTAGATAAATTGTACTCATTTTATTTCATTTAAATTTTCAAATTAAATACTTTATATCTTTTTTTTATAAATGGTAAATTTTTTATCAAAAGAATAAATATGTACACGATCACAGGGACATACCCCAGTCAAATGGGGAGGACAAGCCCTCCCCGCAGCAGCAGAACAAAATAAGCCCCTACATGAAGGAGCCCAACCCAACAACAGTACAAACAAGCTCAAGGAAACTAACACTTAGCAACACGCCCACCAGATAAATGGGACCGCGAGGCTAAGTGGAGGCAAGGCCGAAGAACCAAGTCCAAAACTCCTTGCGAACGAGCGACGTCGGAGCGTCTAGAAGGGGCCCCAACTAAGAGACCGCCAAGGCATTAGTGCCCAGCACCCCGAAAAAGACGAGGCAATACTTGCAGCACAGACAGACAGAATCGCCAAAGGAGAAACAACTCTAAGGAGAATGGTTCCGAATGCATACGGCGTCCATGGATGGCGCATGCAAGAGGAACCAAACGAATAGTCAACCCGAGCCCACGCTCGGGTACTAGAAGAAATCGGAGCAACACCAGAGTGAAGACGACGCCGTAACACCCATAGCCAACAGCCAAAAAACGACATCGAACAGAACCCACGCTCAAAGCCACAGGAATAGGAGAAGCCAGTTTCGCACAGAGTAGCAACTAACCACAAAACGCCAACAGGCCAAATAAAACGACACCGTTTAAAACAAACGGGGACATTTCTGGCAGCAAAATAAGAACCATCTCAGACCTAGATACATCACCCACAGGCATCCAATACTACATCTTACCACGAATCAAAAGGACGGAAGCCACTTACCATTCCCCTCTCACCTACTGCTCGCATCACTAGGCAGAAACGACCCCGCTTAAGATAGGACGGAACCCACACCTAACAGCCAGCAGCCACATATATCCTCCACATAAAAGGCCATAGCAGCATACCCCCAAAAATGGTACCGTAGACCAAAGACGACACTGTGCCCTATCGGGTAAAAGGGGCAAAGACAATTGGGAGAAACGACATCGCTTGATTCACTGCAACGAAAAGGCCAACAAAGCAAGCAAGGATCCATCCAGCAAACGACACCGTTGGACACACAGCAAACGCGGCGGAGGAAAGAAGAAGGGAGGAGCCCAGACGCACTAAAGGTGTCTGCCAAGAGGCAAAACACAAGAAATACCCAGACCAAATGCCATCTGCCCCCGAAACCAAATCAAAAATAAAGGCAAGACCAACCCCAACCCCTGCGCCGAACCATACACCATTCCCCGAATATACACTCATCAAAGGAAGCAGGACAGCCCAGAAAGCAACGACAGCCAGAGGGTTCAGGCTTCGCAAGCTTCTCAAGACTGACCACCCCTGCTACGATAGCACCAATCGGAAGGACGAGGAGGCATTGCTCTACACTCACTTAGGTAGAGAAAATCTTCGCTCGAATCGAAAAGGCAGAACAAACCCCAATTTAAATCCAACTAAAGGAACGACGCCGTATGCTCACTCCGAAAGAAGAAGCCCAAAGCACATAGATACCTAAGGAGGCGGAGCCCCGACTCCACCGCCCAGCACTCCATGGAAATAACTATCAGAGAAGATTAAAACGTAATAAGATCCCCCTGGGTATAAATGATATAAAATCTGATACGTGGCCTCCTTAATTTTACAAGTAACATCTCTTCGCTGGAATGACATGCCATCCAAGAGAACAGCATTTCTGGTTTGCCAAATGATATAAACAGAACATAATTAAGATTGGTTTCTAACACTACATCATAGCCACCCAAATATTAGAAACATCAAATTGATTTTGGCTAATCTTTTCATGTATTACTTTTATTATAATTCAATCATTTCATCATAGAATGAACTGAATTACTATATATTCTATTTGAGTTATTTTAATTCTTCATTATTAGTAATTAATTTTATTAATGATATTAGAAAACTATTTCAAAGTGACATTCCTCCTTGGTTAATGATTTTTTAAATTAATAATAATCGAGAACAACGAAACATTCTCCCTAATCACTTTAGGATAATAAATCCTACATTGATCAATCAAATACCTCCACATAGTCTATACTATATCTAATGACCATTAAAAGAGCTACTCTAGGCTAAGATAGGTTTAAGTAGTATCAAAATATAATAGTTGAGATCTTAGGTCAAAAAATCACTTAAGCAATCATCGCAATGAAAATTTTCATAGATATTCAAGTAATGTTTCAAATATAATTTTTATATTGGATCAATTTAGACAATTTGTTTTCTAATAAGTACAAATATGTTTGTTTAAGTATTCTTATACATCAGCCTATAAGATTGATTACTTCATTTATAAGAAAAAAAATACAATATGTGCTAGTCTTTTCATCCTATTAATATCCAATCTTAATATGGTGACAACTAAAAACAATATATAGATAATACTTAAATGTAATATGAATTTTATAATTATGATATTATCATAATTTCATTTAGAATGTATATTTATCTCATAAACTTTATTTTATTCATCAATTAGTTAAATAAATATGCATAAGGAAAAAATAGCTTTAAGTAATTATATCATAAAAACTATAAACAAAAATTGACTATAAAATTTAAACCAACAATCAGCAAGATGAGAATAAACATTAGGATAATATATAGAAATACATTTGTATTTAGTTTGGGCTCTACATACTACAATATCGTTCAGTGTAAAATTAAGTCTCTGTTATATACTTTAATTGGCATTAGAGGTAGCTCCTCCAATTCGGTTAGGCTAAGATCACGGTTACTTTCCTTTTCAATCAAATATGACGTTCTTAATTAGCACAAAAGTGAAATAGACATAAACATGAAAGGTTTCTGTTTTTAGTTCTTCGGAAAGAACATTTTAAATAATGCATAAATAAGTTAGCAGTTGAGCTTTATTTCAAAGTTTAATTTTATGTCTCTAACTTGTTTTTTTAATTTAATAATTACATTTACAATTTTTAAAAGATAAAATAGTAGACTCAGCATGTCGATGGACTCGCAAAGGATAAGGATATACATACATACATATATATATATATATATAATCAATGATATTTATCTATATAAAACTTACTTAGTTCAACTGCCATTAAATTAAATTTCTTTGTTATACTATATCATCACTCTATATACTAGACATGCATTTTTTTAGGAAAACAGAAATTTAGAATTTTAAGCACATTGTTGTTCATTTATTTCAAGAGAGAGGCTGTATTTCATGTAAAATTAATGTATTAAATTTTCACTCATAATTAAAAACATATTAAACCCAACTTAATCATACTACTTTCCACTTTGATCCAAATAAGGTTTTACTAGGTTGTACTAATTGCACCGCATTCTTATATCAGTACTAAATGAGAATGCTTTTACGTTAACACTAAAACAGAAGACAGTTGTTTCTTTAAAACAAAAGATAGTTCTTTCTTTTATTAATCTTGTCCAAGAGGCAATAATTTGGAAATAGGAAAACAGATCAAGGATCCAAAATAGAAAGGAAAAGGTAAACTTTCCCAAGCATGAACAGGTCCTAAAATTCCATCAAAACTTGAAATCTTGACATTACCAAGCCATTCACCATGTGGATCAATGGCCACAACAAAACCTTATTTCCATAAAAGGACTATTTATGAGAGTTAATCTCATCCAACGTTATTTCCTACATATTTTAGCTTAATGCAATAATTTTGAAGATTATGGCGGCGTTTATTTGAGTGTGTTGCGATCTCTTGCAAGCCACAACTGTGCATTATTTTCGCCTTTTGCCTATTACGTAGACCACCATCCAGTGTTGAAAACCTTGTATAAGTTTTTGTATAGTAATTTAATATTAAACCATGGCCGTCCCAAGAAGCCCAACCATTGCTACGAGCCAGCCACTGTAGCAAGGAGCAACGCTCCTTGTATTGGAGTTCGTGTTATTAGGAGAAGGCGAACATTGTGGAGACTCGACAGCAGGCAACACTGTGATGTTAAGTTTCTGGTAAAAAGACGAGCAATCATTGCCCACGGTACAAATGTAGTATTTGTGCCCCGGACTGTTTAAGCTAAATACATCGCTCCCCGAAGTCAACGCCTTCTTATCATCAGCAGGAACAATGCACCGGTGGAACTCAGTTAAATTCACTCTTAGTACGCTGTGTGTTCCTGGCTGATACTGAAAAACTGCGACAACGTTCATAAGATATCAATGTGTGTGTGCGTGTATATATGATTATAAATTCCCATATCATAATTAGCACTAAGGATTGTCTTTTTTAAGACGATTTAATCAGTATGATTGTCATGGTCTTAGCAGAGACCATTAAAAAACATAATTTAAAGTTATAGAGAATGGACATATATACTTAGACTGTCTCCAACATGGAATTCCTTTCCCTTAGTCCAGTTCTGATAGTCATAGTTGGTTGTCCAACCCATTTCGTCACCAACCACGAACTCTTTTGCAAAAACTGATGGAACAAGAACTGCAAAAATGACAATGATTATCATTGCTAAGGTCTTTGAAGAGACTATGATCTCTTCTGCAAAGTAGGACTTCACTATAGATTTTGATATTCTCAGATGGATGTAAGCAAAAGATTGTTGGAATTGACTCAACTTGCAGGGTGGTTGCATAGTTATTTATAGAAACATAGCACCAACAATGTTGAATCGTAAAGATTCATTTTCTTGGAGCTGTTTCTGTATAGATTCTAATTTTTTTCTGAAAGGCTGTGATCATATTCGTACACTTTAGGGTAGCGTAATATTTATATCAAACGAACCACTTCTAATATCCATTAAACAGACAAAGCTCACATTACAAGACTTGGAGTTAGGATAGATGCTTCAAGCACTTGAAAACCGACCACTTTGGCTTCCTCTAGATTCACACTTGAAAAACAGAAATAACAAAAGAGCTAAAGACAGCAATCTTTGGTAACTAAAATAACCATTTGACAAGAAATAGAAAAATCACAGTGATTCCTGATTTTTGTCTATAATCCAATTGTAGATCCAGAAGATGATTAAACTATATATATATATATCACCGGTTCAATCGTCCATAATTCATCACAGAGAAGTTGGCAACAAAAGGGTGAGAAGAAGAAAAATAAAACAATTTAAAGAAAATTTGAACACGAGTGCAAATTCAGGGTGTTCAAGGTCCATAGACATTCGAGGGTTAATAATCAAACTAAAATATGACACTTATAAATGTAGTTTTTTTAAAACCAGATCTTGCAGATGTAATCTAAAAATGAAGATATTTCTTCTTTCGATTATTAAGTTTAAACAATAGATATTGAAAAACATTTTTTAATTTTTAAAAATAATCAAAATTTGATTTATATCGAATTACTATATAAAAGTTTGCATTTAGAATATATCAGTTTGAAGAGAAAATGTTAATTATTAAACTACTTATCTATTTTCTCAAACTTTAAATTTTATATTTACAAATATATAATATCTATAATAAAATGGATCAAATATTTGTTAAGCTTAAACTGTTAGGAAATTAAACTATTTCCACGCAACGAAAAAAAAGCGCCAATAAAACAACACAAAAATTTGATAACGGAGTTCGGTCAAATTGTGCCTACGTCTCCGGGGCTACTGCACACCCTTTTATTAGGGAGAAAAATAACACTTACAAGTGTTACACTCAACACTCAACTCACTAGTGTTTTCACACACTCTCAAACCCTTACCCCAATACACCCAAAAATTTTACTC
>JANJEY010000235.1:65509700-65542457 GCA_024703695.1 Erythroxylum cataractarum
GCGTAAAATGGTCCGCTCGCCGCGGCGTGAAGACTGCTTGCCGCGGCGAGCAATCCTTTCTAGGCGCGCCACGAGGCGAAGGAAGCGCGCCGTGGCGTCAAATAAATTGACGCTCGCCGCGGTGTCTCGCTGCGCTCGTCGCGGCGAGCATTAAATTTTCTCGCCGCGGTGAGGCCGCACCAGACGTCGCGACATGCGGGGATTTCCTCTTCTTCTCCGATCGTTTTCCGCCATTAATGCTATTTAAACTCAACATTTAACACCCTAACTACTCAATCTAACACAATAAATGCCATTAACACTCAAACAACCAGTAATAACAACATTAAAGCCATAAATACTTACCAATCAAAGATCAAAACCACAAATCACCGTAAACCCTAAAATCCTTCGAAATCAACGATAACCCACTCTCAATCCTTCTCAACCTTCATCAATCACAATAAACCAGTTAAGCTAGCACAATGAGAAGAAACCATAAGAAAAGATTGAAGAATCCTCACCGATGGAGAAATCGAAGAACACCGTGGAGAAGGGAGAAGAAGAAACGATAAGCCTTAGGTTGAAAATCCCCAAATCTCAAACCTAAGCTATTTATAGACATAGGTCTCCAAATCAGTCCAAATTTCAGTCTCTAGATTTCAATGGCTCAACATTTTAATTTCCTAACAGTATAACTCTAATATTTCCTTTGCCATTAGACAATTCTTTCAATACCATACAGTCAATCGGTTTGTCACTCCAAAATTTTCGATCCGGGCATTTTGTCCTGAATTTCTCGAAAATTTCCTATAAGTCACTATCAATTACCAATCACTCTTATACTATTCTAAATTAGTCATTCGAATCTACTTACTCCTAATTTCTCAATCAGTTCAGTCAGTTTCCAATTCACAATCCAATCAATTTATACTCATAATTAAAATGTCGGAAAATCATGAATGCATGTACCTATGAATAAATGTATATGCAATAAACCTGTTCCTCTATAATTAGAGGCCAGAAATATGCTCAATCAGTGAATGCAATGAAACCTATCAGTCAATCTCAATATTACCATAATGCTCTTGCTAATAGTAACGAGATGTTACAGCTAGGATATTGAATTTTCAAAGTAAGAGGCTATAGAGCATCATGGGTGGACTTAAAGGGATGTGTTACATAAGTTCATATTAGGTATAACCTATTCTACTAGATAGATGCATTACTTGTGTAAGCACCTACCTATCTAACCCTAACTCATGGGTCATATCTTAAGCCATAATGTATAGCCTCTATTTAGTGGGTTGAACATATTCAGGCTACATATTTATATCTCTTAGATCTAGTTTCTAATGGTTATGCAAGTCACCACCTGTCCGATTATTATTACTAATGATGTAATCTATCACTAAGGTGGTCCGACGTGGGTCATAAGATAAAAAAATTTATGTTCCGAGTATTATTACTCATTTGTGGAGGAAGGGATGGATCTCTCTATTCTTAGGGTTGTGAAGACTGGAGAGGTGAATTATGTCAATGATGATTAAATAAGATTGTTTAGACACGCTTCGGAGAATAAAAAGTGAATCAATTCACATTGACTTAATAAAAAAATCTAAACAACTAGGGGTGAGAGGCAAGAAGGGATAACGATGATGACATGCTAAGGAACGTAGAGAGGAGATTGGGCAGTTGTTATGCCATTAAGGGTAACAATGTAATAGTTGGCATCATCTATTAATAGCCTTTGTGGAGATGTTATGAAGATGCATGTCATATTAACCTCTGTATGGGCCTACTTACATCATTTTCCACCATCATCATTATTGTCCAAGTGACTATGGCCCTTCTTGCATGCATACATAAAGTTAGGTTTAATGTGTTTAGGATGTCTTTGATTATGTATTATTTTAACTTAATTTTAGTTTTTATCTAGTTATTAAATTGGGAATATTAAAATTTTTAATGCGATTTGGATTTTATTATTTGTGAACCTCCACCAATGTTGATGTTGTATAAATTTTGAGTACGGTACATACTTTACGATTGGAATTTTCCTTTTTTTCTATTTAGGTTTTTAGGAAGTTTTATAAATATCTTTTATTATTTTACTCTCATTAAATAATATTAAGGACAATATTGATCTAAATATGGGGTAGGGAACAAATTTTGATAAAAAATTTTGATTTAACTGCCATAAAAATTGTCAAAATTTTTAAAATTTTTATGTTTTCAACTTTTGTGTTTAAGTTATGTATTTAGGTTCTTCTTAATAGCTTTAAGTTGATGGCATGAGTTTGTGCATAATTTCAAGTTGAGACCAATTGTTAAACGTTAAGTGTATAATATGACTAAGTGACTGTGAAGCAAAATTTAACTTTGTAAATGTTAGAAAATTGAATTTGTTAGGTGATTATGCTTTGATTTGATTTGATTTAAGTGATCTATAAGGAATTGGGCTTTCATGCAAAATTTTTCTTTCTTTTATGGATACCTTCTTTAATTTTAAATTTCTAGAACTTGAATTTCATCTTCTAGATAACATGTATGATGTGTGGAAGCATTAAGATGGTAAGGTACTTATGATTGAGATTAAACCAAATTGCCTACCTTTTATACATTAATCCATTAATGAGCCCCTTTGAACCTTATTTACATTTTAATAATTTTCTTGTTAATTCTTTCCTAAAAGACCTTGAGCATAAAAGAAAAACAAATATTTACTCCCCAGGCATGAGAAAGAAAAAGAAAGGGATATTGAAGAGGGTTGGAGCTAAGTTTGGGCCAAAGGGGCCTAGAAGGAAGCAACCACTCGAGCATAGAGTTGGCTAGTCAAACTAGTTAAGCCTCTCTCCAAGAGTTTCCATGTCTAAGACTCAAGATCTCTCCAAATTCAAAATGTATAATTAATAGAGTTTTTACTTATATTATAATGTCTTTAACAGTAAATAAGCTTGGGGGAATTGCTAAAGTGTATGAAATATTAAGTCAGAGATCCCTCAATTCCGAAGTAAAGAGTACAATAAACTTTTCATCTCATAAGCAATATTGTATGAAGTTGTAATATATTTAAAGAAATTGCTAAAGTGTTTGTATATCCTTTTGAGACTTGGCAACCATATTTTGATGCTTTGTGAGCTTTATGATTAATTCATTGGAGCATTCGACATATAAACAAGATGATTTGATGTCGAAGATGAAGATTATGCACAAATGAAATAAGCATGAAGCTGAATTTGAAGAAGCAGAGCATGAAAATAATAATGCTCCAATGGAACAGTCTATGTTTTGTGTCATTGCCATATTGATTTGGAGAAGTCTAATTAGATCAAGTCATATTAAATTTAAACAAGTTAATTCATATTGTTCCTAACTTGTTCAAGCGTTACGCGTTAAACAAGCTGCAATCAAAGCTAAAGCAAGGTTGCAACAATATTATGAAAACTTCTTTCTTCAAAGAAAAATATTGTGAGAAGTTCAACTTATTCATAGTTTGAATGCTCTTTTTGTCTAAAAGTTAGTCAAATTGATATACTTACTAGAACTAAGAGTTTATAATTTAGTTACAAATTAGTAAAAATTAGCTTATACCTATGTACTATTATGACAGCAAAAGCATGTTATGATGTTTATGTTGCTTTTGCTTGTTTATTTAGCTAAATCATAGACATGCGTGAGGAAGAGTATTGTCTTAATCTGTGTCATACTCTCCCTTGAGCATATATGGATGTTTATGTAATGAAACGTTAGTCTTTTGACCCATACGCAAAAGAGTTGTCAACTTGTTCTTACCCATACGCAAAAGTGTTGTCAACTTGTTCTTCTTTTGTTGTATTTAATTGTATTTTCAACTCCATTTCCAATCATATAACTCATATTTTTAACATGTTTACCTTGGAGACTTAGGATATAACCAAGCTTTCAATTTTTAAAGTTCACTTTAAGGACTGAATTTTGTACCACCTGATTACGCGAAGCTTCTCCAATTAGTGAAAAGTCGTTCTTGGTAAAAAAATATGGGAAATTTTTAACTTCTTGATGGGGAAATTGAAAGTTCCAGAGTTTATTCTCTATTGTTTTGTTGATAATGACTGACCTTCTTCATGCATAAAATAAATAAGCAGGTTGATACAGGACATTCTTGTCTCAGTCCTCTGGATAGAGAAATTTGTTCCAATTCCTCACCCCATCAAAAGGATTTAAAACTGGTGGTAGGTTGATTTCTTCCTGAATTTGCTTGACAAAGCTTCGTTGTACTCTATCAAAACAGTTCAGTCAGGGGAGGGGTTATCATTATCATCAAGTATGACTTTTACACCTTTGTTTTTAAGGGCATTGACAACAGCCCAAATTTTGGTGCGGTTTTTAAAACCTTTTTTCTCAAGTTCTTTGTTAACATCAACATGGATCCCCCGTCCCTGCCCCTGCTCAAGGCCCTCCACCTTGAGTCGCATAGCCAATACCTCTCCAACAACTTCTGCAGCTTTAGCATTGCAAGATCGACCACATTCAAGTGAGTTCTTTATTGAATGCTCAACTGTTGACGCTGTTGCAACAATCCTGCCATTGTTTCTATCCACAACATTTGCCGTAATGTACTTCAATGATATAAACAACCTCAGTACGTACCTCTTCAAAACTGTCATTCTCCAATTAGTATGAAATCTTGTTTAGCAGTGATCTGCAATGAGATGGGAAATTCAGCAATCGGTAGTAGAAGTGAAGAACCAGACAAAAATCTCAGTAAAGAAAGAATTCGTTAATCATCTGTTCTTGAGAACATTTCACACAGTTACATAAACGTTAATACTATAACGTTGAGAAGCTAGAACTATAAGTGATCCTAAGATGTTCTAAATTCAAACTGCGGTGAACCAGCCTCTCCACTCATTTACTTTATACAACCTTTCATATGAAGTTCACAAAAGCAATCTGAGCAATTGCATAGATTTTGACAGTAAAGGATGAGAAATACAACGTCGTAATAGCGGTAGGCACAGATTCTTCAGATTGGAAATGCAAGTACATGTCAACATTATTGAAGAACTAAGTTTTAGCTACTAAATCCGAGGCCGGATTCGATCAGAAAGGAAAAAAGAAAAACATGTGATGTAGGGAGTTAAACAGAGGACCAGAAGGTTTCTTAAATGCAAATACAAAGAATTTATGCCTAGGACAAGGAAGAATGCTAAGAGAAGCATTTTATCAAACACTTGGAGAGGATAACAAAACTGAAGACCTGTAATGAGGAGGAGAACATAGTTGAGGCAACTTATCAACAAATTCAAATGAACAAGTCAAATTGATTTGATCATCCAAGTTCCATCAACATTGCAATAGTTTAAACTTGGAACAAAAAATGGAAATAACCAGAAGAAAGAATAAATCGACGTTTCAACTCTTCAACCTTAGATAGACCCGGTCTATGCTTCGACCCCGACTCTCAATAATGAAATCAACAAATAAAGTGGCAATAACTATTAACAATTTGTTAATTTTGATTTTTTAATATAAAAGGCTTCGTTTCCGAACTCCGAAGTGAAATTTACTAACATGGAGAAGCGTGAAAAAGTACTTCTGTTTACTTTTATTAACGTGTAAGAATAATATTTAAGAGACGACGAGAACGTATATATAAATTAAAAAAAGGTCAATTTAATGTTTACATTAAAATATAATTTAAATTAATACCTGAAATTATATAAAAATAATTTTAAGATTATTTAAAGTAAAAGTCTTAATTTACCAGTGCGCCGTGGCATTACCAGGTCCCACTGCTCAGGTTTGGCCAAATCATCTTTAAAATTCACAATATTAGGAATTTTATTTTTGGTATATTCTTAAAATTTAAATAACCATTTGCTTGATTACACAAAAATATCATAATATCTAATCCTAAAATTAGGCATTCTTCAATTTATAAAAATAAATAAAGATCATCAAAAGACATCTTTAGCTGTTTCAACTTTCAAGAATAGAGTTATTTGTTGAAGAGATTTTTTATCCTTATTATTAATTAATAATATTAAAATTAGGAAGATGAAAAAAATTAATAATAATAAAGAATTTAATAATAATAACAAAAATAAAATATAAAGTTAAAGTTTACCTTTTAACTTGAATAATATTTTTTGTCAAATAAAACTTCTAATGTACCTTTACATTTAAGTTATCCTAATTTGATACGGTAATATTGATCTTTTTTTTATCATGCCACTGGTTTAGACGAGGGATCCAAAATATTTAAAATAATCTTTTTACAGTATGATTTCTAGATCAAACCTTATCACATGACAAATTACATTTTAATAACATGTTTGATTAAGTAAGATAATTATTCTATTACTGACATATTTTTAATGAATAATTATTTCAATGATTTGTCCGCAATAATTTAAAGTCATTTGACTATAGTGTATCTCTTTCTTATATATTAGAACAACACTATCTACAAATATTTATCATGCCACTCGTTTAGACGAGGGATGCAAGATATTTAAAATAATCTTTTTATGGTATGATTTCTGGATCAATCCTTATCACCTGACAAGTTACATTTTAATAACATGTGTGATTAAGTAAAATAATTATTCTATTATTGACATATTTTAATGAATGATTATTTCAATGATTTGTCCTCATTAATTTAAAATCATTTGACTCTAGGGTATCCCTTTCTTATATATTAGAACAATACAATCAAAAAATAACATATCCTAAAACACATCTCCTTTGAATATTCTTGATAAATTCTTCTATTACAATTATAAACATAAGCGACATAATGAAAATTTTTAGTGTAGCCCAGTATTAATAGTCAAATGTTATATATCTCCTTCTGTCATACTTCCTATAGTCGTAACACCTTATAAATCATCCTTAATATTTTATAAATCATACTTCACTTGTAATATTTTATTAATTTTTTAATGAGATGTGTACCTTTTTTTATTTTAAAAAAAAAAACACCATTAGCCAAAATCATCCCTATTCCTCCGGCTTTCCTTACAACCTCCACTTTGGCAGCCGTTGAATTAAGCCCTCTGTGACAAAATACAATCTTTTCTTGCACAAAGTTAGGATCTAAAGAACCCTTCAAACAACCATCTCCCCTTTGATCACCTCCTTCCCTGGAGATAATCTACGGCCGACGTAAATACTCACGCCAGGAAGCGACCCGAAATCCTCTCCAATAACACCATCCAAATCCTCAGAAGCGACCCAAAATGGGAAGAACATGTCGATGAACGCTTCAGTGAGACGAAGACCCAAGTTTTTGAGATTGCACGCGACCTGCAATTGGGTTTCATGTTCCTTAAATGGGTTTTGCTTGTTCTTCGCTGTTAAAGCCATTGGCAAAATATGGTGTGTTTCGGGAGGTTTAGAATGTGTTGAAGGTTATGAAATGCAAGCATGATAAGGCTCTTGAATTGTGTTTCAGGAATTAGATTTACATAAACAATGTGTTTGCTCCATAATCATTTCTGCAAACAACAAATATCTGAAGAATAAAATCCTTTTTATCTTCATCATCAAAGATCTTGGACCAAATTGTCACTGTACCTTTCACTGTTAACATCAAATTTGTTATTTCATTCAACAAAAAAGGTGAACATGGTATGGCTGTACAACGCTGGCCGTATAACCTATTTTATTGGACTAAGGACAGGAAATTAGCTTTTACATAAATTGTTGAGCTCCATTTCTTCTTAGTTGGCTTCATTTTCTGTAAACAACAAAAGAGGTTGATCTCTATCCAGTATTTTGAGATGTTTATCTATCCGCTGAACTCTATTCGACATCTGAAAACTCATCCTCATGTGATGCAGAAATCCCTTTTGGAACTCCAACTCTCACCGGATGCCCAAGCTTCTATAAAAATTTCGAAAGATATGACCACTAAACATAATGCACCAAAACGGAAAACACATCGATAAAGCTCCTCGGAGCATACCTCATGCTGAATTGGTTTCCAACTTCATTGATGGCGTCATTGCTCCCACATTGAATCTGCTTCCCACTAAACAGAGAAGGCCTTTCTTTCCCTAGCTGCGATACCTAAGAGAAGAAATTAGAATCTAATTTTTTGGCAGCAAGTGGAAGAGAAGACTCCCGATTCTCAAGAAAGCAAACAAATTTAGAGCGAGAGCAATGATGCTCTCTGAAAGTTCCTGTGCTTACCTTCTTGTCTGTTTGCAAAGTATTCAATATATTTTCTTTTGAGCCCTTAGATCAATGAAAAATTATAAACCCGATAAGCAGAACAGAAATTGTGATCAACAATATATTTTGTTTCTTAAATGAAAGACTTAGAAGGAACAAAGAGAACCTTTAAGGAAATGCAACTTGGGCGAGGCAATTGCAACTGAGATCCACTATTGGGCTGGACCTCCGAAGTCAGGGAGAGCTAGCATTCATCAAGGAGAGAAACAAGTCTTAGGGAATTATATTTAAGGGGCTAAAGAGCATCATGTCACCTCACACGACAGCACCATGCAAGACGCATTTTGCAGTCTGAACTTGTGAGCATAGAGGTAAAACATCTGTCCAGCATTACCTTGTTGAAAAGTTCTACAGGTGGATTGTGCTGATCTTTTTTATCTGTATGTAATTTAACTTCCTGCAAAAACCAACACGTATGTTGTTCCAGACAATTCAAATCTTTTGGGGAACACTTAGCAACAAGCAGAACCAAAAGAATACCACTGGCACCGTAGGCTCCCGCTTGCCATTTCGGAAAACACCAAGATCTCCTTTACTTGAAAGTATCTGAATTCATATGTTAAGAGAAATATTTAATTCCATAATTGAGCAAACATCAAATGTAAAACATAATTTTTACATTACCTTTTTATTTAGTGGACGAGCACTAAATAGATGTGTTGTACTAAATGCATCCTGCTTGGGTGCATCCATTGTGCTTGATTTGATAGTTGGGACTCTTGACAGTTTTAGGTAAATGCTGTTAAGCATATTATACATAGAATCAACATTTTCAATTACTTGTTCAAAGCTTGATATAGAGACTACCTTCTAGGATTGCTCTTTCCATTTGCTGCAACAGCTACAACACCATGTTTATCCAACCCCTAAGTATGCAAGATGCAATGTACCCATTTCAAATTTACAGATGGTCTGATAATAAATTGTTAAGTAAACAACAAAATTTAAAATAAAAAAAAAAAACTGATCATCTGCAATTTTAAGCAACCTTGTAGGAATCATTCAGCTGGATTGAGGAAGATGAAACTCCAGAGCTATGCTGCATAGCCCTCTCCAAGGTCTTCAGGTGAAATTCCTGATCAACATAGCCTAATGTCAGATGCAAAATCAAAGACAAGGGACTTTTTCCTGGAAATAGTTTAAGGTTTTATCAAAACATAAATAAACCCCAAACAGAAATACCATAAGCAGACACAAATTAGAAATATGCATCAAGGCAACTTTATAGAAGTTTTTGCACACTAACTTGAAATTCTGGCAACTTTGGAGTGCTTTTCTTTGGAAGAGACAATGAAGGAGCTTTCAAGATCTGCAAATCAATAACAGATATGTTAGGATATGCAATTGACCCAATTGCAATATAGATCTCCTGCAGTAATTTTCAGATACCAACTTTTCTGTTCAATGGGCGTGCTTTGAAATTTTGAGCCCTAACTGTCACTTGATCTTGGATTGCATTACTCTTAGGCCTGGATTATTAAGAAGTTAAATCCTGCAAGATATTATGACAGATAGTTGTTGATGCATTAACCACCAAACCTCATCCTTTGCGCCCTTTGAGCTGTTTCAAGTTCTGGCTCCCTTGGAATGGTAAGCCTTAGTTTTGCAAAAGAAGTAGCTTTTTCAAAATTACCATCCTGCAATATCACAAAAATTCTGGTTAAAGCTTGTTCTAACTGTTAAACCTACTCACAACAAAAAGAAACAGAAAGAAAATTGAAATGCAATAATCAATTTGCTCAACCCCTCGCCCTTTCGCCTGTAAAAATTTCCCAAGAATAAAACACTCCTCAAAATGTGAAACTTCCATTTTGGCAAAATTTATGTTTCCCTGCACCATTAATATTATAATTACGAGAGTTTCTAGCTTTCCCCTTTTCTACAAGTCATTGAAGTGGTTTGTGATAACATTAGGAACTATTAATTATGATAAAATTTTGAAGCTCTAAGCTTCCAAGCTCAAGGGAAGTGGTAATTCTGCTGGGGTTGAGTACTAATTTGTCTAGCTCTCCTACGTTCATTATATTCTAAATATCAAGTTGGTGAAAGAAATAAAAGCCATGATAGAATAAATTCAGGCAACTTAAATATCAGGGATACCTTGTTGGGTGCCTTGTGGAAGAAATCAGTTTGCTGTTTTATATCACCGACCTGATAAATAAATCACAAAAGGAAGTTTTGAACAAGTTCAGTTATGAGAACTACTAACTGCCCGATTGGCAGTTGGCAGGAATAATGCAATTCACCACCGTTTAATGAACTTAACTCATCAACCCTACTTATTTTGCAAACAATGTTTGCAAAACACTAAAACACACACGAGAAAACTTGCAGTAACATGTATCATTTAAAAAATTGTTCACTCGTAGGCATTACAAAGACAATACTAATCACATGAAAGAGCTACTCCTTAGGCATTCATTTACAAATCATCATTCACCCGCACAGCTAACCTTCAACGAAAGACTACCCAAAAATAACCAGTACATGGATGAACAAAATGTGAATACCTTACATAACAGACCGCCATCTAGCTTCTGCCTCTTAGCAGCATGACTTTCAACCAAAGAAGAAAGACCCAAGCTTCTGTCCGTTTGAGCAAATAACATCTGAAATCTGATAATCAGGCAACATAATAGTAAGAAACAGCCAACACAAAAACACTATGGATTTCAACCAAATATTTCTTCTCGAAATACTGGTGAATCAACTGCCTGTCTTAATGTTTGATGTATGAACAGAAAACAAATCCCTACGGCAGATACATACAATAAAATAAGATAAAATGCATGAAGTACAAAAGTACAGAGCATAATAGTAAACATGCCCAAGCAAAATAGAAAACAATTTAACAAGTTGGGTACTACCGTTTTCAGTCTGAGGAGCTGATGTCGCTTTTTCAGAATATTATGTGCAAACAAGTTTTTTCATGTTATGACACAATAAAATAAAACAAAATCAGTTCAAAAATCACCTGGAACGAGCAACTTGAGGAGCTCGATATTGCTTGGCCAATATGCTAGCAGTAGGTTTCATCAAAGTTGAACTCCTAGGAAAATTTGGCTTGGCACTGGAGTTCACCTTTGCTTTAGGTCTAAACTTAGATCTGAGATTGTAACCTACAGGCAAGACAAGAGGCAATATGAGAAGCAACCAAACTTAACAACAACAAACATGATAACATTCTGGGCAGCACACATGATTATTATATAATAAATGTCAGCTTACATAAACAGCTGATGCATAGAAACACAATAATTATTTCAATCATTATTGTATCAACAATTCTGCCGAGACATTCACAATGGCTATTACAGAATAAATTATCCAATGCAAATTCTCAAATTAGAATCAATTTTATTTCGAAGTAGCACGTTGTAAGTTGGCAGAGACTCCTCCATATATTCCTCACATTCTGAAGTGAACATATGACACTTCAAAGTAAAGCACACTGTAGTTTGCTACATGGTCTGGGTAAAAATGATGATACTAGTTCTGAATTCCTAATTGTAACCATACCTCAAAATATTTGATCTTGGATTGCCAACTAATTAAGAAGATTTCTTCCTTAGGCCCGACAAGTAAGTTTAAGGTCAAAACAATATTCACGAGGTATAAATAATATCAGAATTCGGAAGTTCAAACTGGTTATATAATCAATGTTTAAGGTGAGAGAACATAATGTTTTACGTAAGCTCTGAACTTTATGTCCCAAACTTCCCCTCCAATCATTACACTATTTCCTTTCATACTGAAGCAGATAATAGTGCAATATTTTTCACATGAAGTGGGATTTATTTTTACTCCTGGTAAGACACTATAATAGTCAAAGGACGAAGATAGGTATTATAACAAAATCAAAGGTTAAATATTCATTAGCCAAACATCCCTAATTATTACCTCCAATGTCCATCTCCAATAGGGAAACTTCTGGGCCCTGACCACCACCACATTCAACATCAATCACAGCTTCCTGATCTTCAACCACTTCATCGTTTGTAGAGTGATTAATGCCTTCGAAGATGCTCTCCTCTCTCAATAACAACTTTGCTACAAAAGCTGATACACAACAACAAAACAACTCGACACTCTTAAATATTTCAAGTGAAAAAATGGAAAACAGGTTTAAGCTAAAAAATTAGGGATTTTTAAAAACTCACGAGACGCGGGATAGCTCAGAGCAGACTCGAACCAACGCTCCGCCTTACGCCCATCCGCAAGTGACTCTTCGTGAGTGAAATCGAAGAACATTGCAGCATCGAACTCGTAATCAGGATCGATTTCACGCGCCTCGAACACTAGCTCCACCTCCATGTCCTCGTCTTCCATCTCACACACACACACACACTCTCTCCTTCTGAACACTTGAACTTTCTCTCTCCAGAATCGACGGCGTCGATTTCGCGGAGAGCTTACTTGCTCAGTACTAGTGCTCCTACTACAGTCTACAGTACTGTAGCATCCGAGGAAATAAAAAGTTCGTATTTGTTTTTAGTTTTCATGATATTTATTTTAAAATAAATAAAAAAAGCAAACAACGATTTACAGGTCAGGCTCAGGCACAAGCATCTGCATTTGCACAGCCGGGGATTTGGTGGGTTCAAATTTCCTTTTATGGGGTTATTTATAGCGTTGGCCTTTCTAACGATCGGCGAATTTGAACTTATAGGACGCTTTTGCCCCTGGTGATTCGGTGGCAGGGTTTTCGAGTTGGAACTTGTAATATGGCATGGTTAAAAGGGGTAAAAGGGGACTATTGGGATGAAGGACAAGGGGTCTACTGTGGACGGCATGATACTAAGCATCGGGCGGCGAGAAACTGTGGAAGAGTCTGAAATTTCGGCGGGTTGCTGAGTTGCCCTTGTGGTTGGATAAAATTATCGAGAGTGCCACTAACGGTTTTATTCGTTTGTCTGGTACGTGGGCCTCTGGGGTGGGGGTGGCCCTCCCAATGCAAATTCAAAATTTGAGAGGGAGTGCGTTACGAGGGCAGAAGTGGAATATACAACAACCTTCGGATGTGATAAACGAAACTACAAAAGTTTCGGTCCGTCAACCATATATTTATTGATAAGAAACTTTGGGGGTAAAATGAAATCTGCATTGAAATCAATGAGTAGGATATGTACACCAATAGCAAATGGTAATTTAATTAGTTTTAAATAACTATTTAGTTTTTACTCAAAATGAGGAATCGCCCGTACGCCTTTACACCTTACCTTAACAGAGTAATAAAATGATAAATCATGGTTTAATCTCATTTAATTTATTAGAGTAATGAAAGGATAAATCATGGTTCAATCTCATTTAATTTATTAGAAATGTGAGGGAATAAATTACAGTTTGATCTCACTTAGTTTATCAAAAAAGCGGTCCAATGCGTGATATACACAAGAAGTCACCATATTAAATAAACTCTCACATTGACACTATCAAGATTCGAACTTGAAATTTTGCACTTAACTTCTTTTCTAATAACTAGTTGAGCTTTCCGTGTGATCAAATCTTGTATTTACTGCATTGATGTTGTTATTTGTTTATGCACTTGATACTTCAAGAAAATCATAAATTAGTCATGAGTTGAGACGGTCGAATTCAATTTGTAAATTAATAAGATTGTAATTGTTGACTAATTTAAAAGGAGTAGTTTGAGAGTTAGTGGGAAAGAATTGTCTTAACCCTAAAAAGCTTTTTGGATAAGATTAAGAGAAGTAATAGGGTAATTAAGTAGTCTGTAATTATGTGGAAGCCTGCGAAAAAACGACACGGAGAGAGTTTAGAGCCCACCGGAACGTCACTAACTTTTGTCAGCAAATGGTAAGAGAGTCCGTAGGAGCTAAGCTGCTGAAATTGTCCCATTGGTGCTAACAAACTGAAATCTAAGCCTGCATTGTGGCTGTGGAGCAGGACAGTTAAGCAAAGTAGCTGGCAGGGGAAATATGATGTTTTGTTTTGTGGGACGCTTCTACATGTTTAACTTTTTACTCTTTTGAATCCAAAGTCTTGTAGATCCTGGAGTGGTAAAGAAAAAGGAAAAATAACTCCTTTTTTTTATGTTTTACTAGGAAGTAAGTAGCTTGGAAGAAGAGAGAGTCGAAATTGGAAAGTTTGGTACTTTAATACTTGTCAGTGCTTCAGCGGAAGTAGAGTAGTAGTAGCAGAAGCTATTAAATGTTGTGTTTCCTCATTGAAGGAAGCGTTCATTCAATATCGCATTGTTGTGGCAGTGGAATTGGAGGCCTTCCTCTCTCCTGAAACTTTGGTCGCCCTCGCGCACTAACAGCAATTAGAAACATATGCTCGCACGGATAGTTTAATCGGTTATTAGCAAGGTTAACTTGGGACAAAGATTAGGGTTCAAATCTCAACAACGAAAAGAGTGAGTCATCTTGTTGAGAAGTTGGCTGAGATCAAACCATAATTTATCTCCTCATTACTCTCACGGTGACGGGTCAAAATATAGGAGCATCTGAATTGAGTTCAATTCACCTTTTAAAACAAGCAATTAAAAACATATGCCTAATTATCAAAGTATTGAACCTAGTCTCGTCTCGGATTGGACAACTATGCGTCTATAGGCTTGGAAACTCGGAAGATGGCAGAAGCAGCAGTGCCGTAGAGCTTGCCTTGGGCCTTAGCTTTGCCCATATGGATTCGGATTTGATGCGTGAAAAGCCTTGCCCTTAAACTTCACTTATAATAACATTTCAAAAAAAATTTGATTGAAACGTGAGATTTAAAAAAATCTAATAATACATAATTTTGTTTCTAATTAATAGAAGAAGTAAAATATCACATTAATAATTGTTTTATTGATTTCTTTCCATTATTATTTTAACGACTTCTTCAGTTGCGAAGGGAAGATAAAAGAAGAAAAAGATTCCATTAATCAATAAGTGATTCTTTGTCATTTAAAAGGTAGTATGACAAGTTAACACCAAATGGAGCCTCGCTGTCTGGTAAATACAAACTGTCTCGTCTGATCTTTCCGATACTACAGAACTACAAATGAGATAAGATGGCACCTGGTGATATTACATCCATTTTTGTACTAACTTCTCAAACATTTAATGACATATTTAACTACAAAAATTTTAAATTTTTTCGTCCATTTTTAATAATTTAGTTGGATTGGCTGGTTCAATCATAAAAATTTTAAATTGCTTAATTGTTAATCTTTTGATTTGAATTATTTTAATAATTATTATTAATGATTCCATCTAAATTGCATTCCAATAATCATAAAAGAAAGAAAAGAAAATGGGCTTGATACTGACAAAATTGTATTTTCTGCAGTAGTCGGGACCGGTGAATTCATACAATTTCTTTTTCATTTTTCTTGTTTCTTCTAAGCAATTAATGAGTATGATGGATGGCATAATGCTAATGCATGCAAGTTGTTGCGTGATAGGCCTATATGCATCGTACCATTCTCTGCAACTGCAATTCAGAGGGAAGGAGACAATTCCTCCAAATTTCGGCTGGAATTTTGCCAAGGCATGGAGCCAATACTGTAACCATCAATCGCCACAAGATGTTCATCCATCACCCATTTGTCAACACATCAACATTCGAGAGCGATATGTTCCAATAAAGACAGGTACGTATTATTTGTGTTCCGAAATGACCCTCCATAAAAGACTTTCCTTCTCCAACCTTCTTTCTTTTCAGAAGGATTTCCAATTTTTGTTTCCTCTTACTGTATACCGGAATCTCATTCCATATCCAGAACTTACCGCTTGAAAAATGAGATTGAATATTATCATTATAAGTATAATGGTTGGTTAAAATGAAGGAATGATTACCATTATTATTGATAGTGGCTGGTTTGTAAAAAATATTATAATTATTTAATTATAAAATAAATTATATTTTAATTAATTACAATATTTAAATTAATTAATAAATTATATTTTAATTAATTATATTGAAATTAATTAATAATTATTAATATTTTAATTCATTAATAATTTAATTAATGAGTAGTTATATTTTAATTAAATATAATGTAATTAATTAAATAATAATAATATTTTAATTAATTAATTAATTATAATATTTTAATTAATTAATTAATTATAATATTTTAATTAATAAATAATTATATTTTAATTAATTAATTAATTATAGTGTAATAATAATATTTTAATTTGTTATATTTTAATTAATAATAATATTTTAATTAAATATAATGTAATTAATTAATTAATATTAATATTGTAATTAATTATTTAATTACAATATTTTAATTAATAAACAATTATATTTTAATTAATAATTAATTACAATATTTTAATTAATTATAGTATAATTAATTAATTAATTAATTAATTAATTACTTTCATTCATCTCCTTCCTCTCTCCCATTCTTCTAGATTATGAGAGGAATGGAGGATTGTCCAAAACTAAGAAATAAAACTCTTAATTTTTCAATAATAGATTCATACTAAATATCAATTTTCATTCCATACTCTTTTTTTTTTTTTTGAGTACCCTTCAAACAAGTACTTCCTTAGCTTCTATTTATCTCCCCACCCTTTATTCACTACACTAAACTAAACTAGTTAACTCACGTGCTACCCAGAACATACATATTCAATTAAAATAGAAAAATTGAAAAAAAGTGAACTACTCATTGCTGCCGATGATGATCCTATTATGAACGAAGGTGGTCTGCTTATGGTTCCGGCGTAGCTTTAACTTAATCACGACGCAATTATGATGAAAGGACACTCCACTTGCTGAAACCGACCCCACATTAATGAAAAAAAAAGTACAAATATCGTGAGAGGAGAGGCTGTGTGACCCGTGGCCTAAACAAAACATTCACAACCAAAAGGGCTCAGCAGATGCTTAATTATTGAACTTATCATCGTGGTCATCATCATGCGTGATTCTACTTCATACGAATGATTCCTAGACAGTCGTGGGGTCTTTGTATTGCTAGAAATGAAATGGGGCATTTGTGTTTCCGGTTAGAAGAGACAAAGTTACAAAGCCAGTTGATTCCGACCTCTTAATTTGCGGAGATTCCTAGTCTAATGGCAGCTATGCTTTTCTAACGCTATATATATGACTATGAGATAAGTTCTGTAAGTTCCTTGATGACGATTAAACCTAAACCATACACAGCTTTTAAACAACTAGGCATATGAATAACTCCAAACTTTAGTAAATACATGCCTCTTTTTGACAATTTGCATGAGATGTTAACTAATTATATTTGCAGTTAACTAATAATGGAATAATATAGATGATTTGAGAGCGATAATATCATTATTTATTTAAAGATGTTCAGCAAAATTAATTGTTTGATATTAATTGTTTATGTATAAAATGATTTATGAAATCTTAGACTTAAAAAAATGATTTATAAAGACGTTATTATTATATCTTAGTATTTATTTTAATATTTTCATAAGAATTTAGGTATAGCAAAAAAAATCAACACCATCATTTAAAGTAAATGTTTATAATAATATAAAAACAACGACTAATTGTTATTAAACTCTGAGCAATATTATCACAAATAGTTATTATCTCCTGAGTTTTCAGTTCTTCAACACCTTCTTGTGTAGAGTTAACTTCAACATTTTTAAATATAGATCTAGAAGTATAAATTCGGATCGATAATGTTAAAAGCTGAGTCTTTAATTGTACTTCTTCTAATATAATAATATAACACAAAAGCTGTAAAAATTATTCTATTTTGCTCTATCAATGAATACTTAGACATTTTCTTTAATATCTTCCATCGAACTTTAAAAACATTGAAAACCCTTTCAATACAACTTCTTAATTGTAAATGAGTTCGATTTAAAACTTCTTCAAATCCTTTTAGATTTATACTACGAAACTTCGATTGATGATATCTTGTCATTGAGTAAGATATCAAATATCCTTCTCTTTCCGAGTAACTTTTGTCAACAAAGTAATATTTATTTCAGTGTCCATAAAGGCAATATAATTAGTATGAATGATATCATAAAAAATCTAAATCATGAATAACAAATCCTACTAATCTTAAAATTACTTGCCGGTGGTTTTGAAAATTTAAATATCGGATTACCGATTTTATCGAGAAAAATACGAGAATCATGTGATGATCTCTCCCAACTTACTAAAACATAAGTGAATAATAAGTCAAAGTCGCATGCTACCAATATATTTGTAGTCGTCATTCTTTTCCGTCCCTTATATTGCATGCATCACTATATGTGTACCATTAATATATAGCTCAAATGCAATCTTAATATAAAAATAATAATTATAAGATACTAAAACAACCATTTTCAACCAAAAAAATATAATGAAGGAGGGGAAAAGTTTTGGGTTACTGGGAAGAACCATGGGGGGTTGGTAACAGTGGGCTGTTACGAAGATGAGGTTGGTTTGTAGTTGTTTTAAAGCTCTTTCTAAAGCTCCCGCGAAAGCCAATATAGGTGCCTTCCATCTGTGAACATAGCTTCTAACTTAGACAAAGACATGAACACATTGGATGTAGATGTAGGTGTTGAGAAATATGGGAATATTAATCAAAAAGAGAGACGGACGTCAGCAAAAAGGCTTATGTACCAGTCTTTAATCTTGTCGGTTGATACACCTCTTGTGCAAATTTGGTAATCTCACAATTTTAAGTGCTACTATTTCAAATCAAAGTAAGGCCATGTTATGAAACAAAGGTAATGAACAAATTGAAGGTGTTGAGAAATATGAGAATATCGATAAACAAGAGAGACGACAACAAAAGAAAAGTTTAGTTTACTAATTTTACGATTTTAGATAGTAACTATTAATAAAGTTAAATTTGTATGTATGATTAAAGAATGAAATTTATTAAAATAGGATAAAATTTTTCTTTTTCTTTATTTCTATTTATATCATTGTCTATTTCTATTTTTATTTCTATCTCTTTAGTAATTTATAATAACTTTTGGATAAAAATTTGATTTTCTGTTCCTTAATTTTTTAACTAACTACTGTTTGCAAACGCCTTTATCAATTCATTAATTATTAAACATGATTATTCACCTTAATCTGTCAAAAAATAGTTAATCAGTTATTTGCTAAGCAAGACCATCTTCTTATATTTTGCATTAATTTTCTTAGATTGTAATTCTGAGGAGTTATTTCACATAATTTATTTGCTTCTTAATCTTGTTGGTTCTTAGATTGAATTGCATACGGTCCGTCTTCTTTGCATGCCATTATTTGCTTTTCTAATAAATTTAAATGAAATTTGTATTTAATTCACATAATTTTTAATAGAACTTTCACGGAAGGTATACGAGTAATCATGTTAATTCACATACATTTTTTTTAATAGAACTTCCACGGCAATCAAATATAACATTACATTACTTTGTAAATTTGGAAATTGTAGTGTTGATTCATAAAGAATAATAGGACCGTCTGATTTATAGGAGACTAATTTATTAATTTTCTTATTTAGAAAACGTCTAATACACGTGAATGCTCAGATTCAAACTTACGGTCTTGTCATAGAAAAAAGGAGAGGAAGGAAAGCTGAATTAGAGATCTGCTTTTATGTCCAAAGTCCAAATCTGCCTTAATATAATAACCAAAAATAATATTTCCATAAAGTAAAATGCTAACAAACTCTTTTCCATGAAAAATCCCAACCACTGCATCCCCTCGAACAAGGAACGGCGTTCTTCTATGTACAACAAAATATATAAGTGTGACGCTAAAAATTCAAATATCAACTCCAAAGTCCAAAAAGACAGGAAATTTAACAAACACCAACCATAACCATTTCTTCCACACGACACCACCCACCGTCTCTCTCCCTGTACATGCATACTCCGCCGCTCCACCCAGATTATGACCCGTTTAACCCAACCCATTTAACCAATTAACCACCCGACCAGACTTTCCCACGTTTAAACTTTCAGATGCCTCTGCCTTTGCCAGCATGACCCAGACCCGGTTCACCCGGCGCCCCGACCCAGACGAGCTCTCAACAGCGACCTCTACTCGCGACGGTGGCGGCGGTACCGCCATGAGAATCATAGTACCGTTACAGGGGGTAGTTCAAGGCAGTGGTGGGCTTTTCTTGGGTTCAGTGATACCTTGCGCTTTGTTTTACTTTCTTCAGCTTTACTTCAGACGTAACCGGAACAGTGACCCCAATGACTCCGACGACGGAAGCTCTCAGAACGAGACGACGCCGGAGCTTACTGGCCTTCCTAGGACTTCCTCGAGGAATCTACTGCCTCCTAAAAGTCCTCGAGGACCTGCGTATTTGTCTGGTAGAGTTAATGCCATAGTGAAGAGCGGTGAGTCTACCGAAGATGCTGGGTTGAGAAAAGTGTTGCAGGATCACTACGACGCGTCGTTTAACCCGAATGGTGTTATGCAACTTGGAATGGCTGAGAACAAGGTGAGCTTTGTTTATGGGTTTGGCATTTTTGTTTTCTTTTATGTGTCTAATTAATGTTCGTATGCGTTTTGTAGTTGACGTTGGATTTGGTCAACGAATGGTTGGTTGAGAATGGAAGAGAAGCGATGGTGTGTTATGGAGGAAAGGGGATGAGTGTTCGTGGTATTGCTACTTACCAGCCTTTGGATGGATTGATGGAGTTGAAAGTGGTAACCCTTTTATCTCTTTATTTTTTTAACTTAACAACGACATTGTATTAGGCTTGTCAGTTCGGTTTTGGCATATTTGTGTATGCTGCGCTGTAAACTTAGATATTCTACCGATAATTGTGAGACTTAGTTATGGTACATTGGAAAAGGTAGAAATGTCAGAAATTACGAGGTCCTTCATTTCTTTCTATTTGCTTCATGATTTGGCGAAATGTGATTAAAAGTTTCTCAAGTTTCAGTTTTTATTTAAGGAATGTAGTATCTTCTTCATAATCAATGTTTCGTAGCTTGGTTTGTTTCATAAGATGGCTCACAGACCAGCTAATGGCCGAAGTCTGATTATTAGATTTTAGATGGAGGAAACCTTTGTTGATGGTAGCCTTTGATCAGATCCCCAAGAATGAAGTTGGATATGTGTTCTTGACCATTTCCATGCTCGTGAAATTGTTAATTTAAACTCTAATTGCTTAGATGGATGTATCACTCAAACTATCGAAACAATGGATTCAAAGACCAGAATGGTTGATATAAGTTCCCTTGGTTCAGGAATAGTTGATGGGCATGTTTAAAAAGTGAATCTTGCTCGATGAACTATAATTGTCATCTTCAATCTGAATTCCTTTTTCTAGACTGCTACTCTCATTTAAATTGACTTTCAAACATATCTTTATTATCTTTCCTTCCAATTATGTAAATGCATTTACATGGAGAAAGCACCACTTCCACAAAACGGAGAACAATAGTATTTAACAGAACACCATAAGCATCCCTACAAATATACCAGAAGCATCCCAGAAGTCACCCTCTTTTTGGAAGAAATCTTATGTAGTTATACCAACTGAAGGAAGAATGTTTATGCTACATCTGTAGTTCATTTAAAGAATGTAGTTCATTTAAAGTTCTGCGGAAAAGGAATTTATTATTGGATCCGTGGATACTATACTACTTGTATCTGCATTTAGGATAAATGTCTCTTTCTAGCTCTTGCGCAATTTGCCAAAATTGTGATTGGTGGCTGACCTGGAGCTTCATTTTATCAGTTTCTGAATCTCTGTTAAGTTCATCATGCTTGTGTTCTTGCATTTGTAAATCAAAAAGTATAGTCCTCGAGTATAATTCCTGATTATAATGTTTTCTGGCCAACTTCCTGATCTGTGTATTTGAGAATTGTCTGGTGATGCTTCACAGAGTCATGCTGAAAATATGGATGATGTATCTACGAGCAGGAAACTTCCTTGTTTTTCCTTTTCTGCAATTGGGCTAATCCTGTGACAAAGTGTCACATTCCTCTGTCATTATATTTCCTTAAGAGTCCCAAGTTTTCCTTTTCTGATACCAAGAGTTTTAGTTTCTTCGTAAGCCTTCATCTCATAGCTACTCCCTCTCAAGTTGAGATGCCTCCTTCAGTGTTGGGTTTCAATTATTTAAATTTTCTGACACCTTTGTGCAAGGGACTGGGTACCAAGTTCATGTTACTTTAGGCCCATGGGTAATGAACTTTTCTCAACTTGCATCTGTCTCTCCCTTTTCTATGCATGGATGTGCTTGGATTGGGAAATCCTGCATTTTAATTGTAAATTTCCTCTTGCACTTACAATCATTTGTTTGGTACATGTCCTTAACAATAAGCTAAGCTGAAGGGGTTTCTTTGTACTTCATTTTTATTGAACTGATGTGTCTGCCAGTTGGTTAGATCTCTCTGAGCTAGTTGTAGTTTTCCAGGCCAGTTGTCGCTGTTTAGATGTTTATATATCATGGGTGCTTTTAGAACTCTTGAGGTCTTTTAACCATTTGAGTGCTGCATCTCAAATGTCACAATATGGTGAAATCCATTCCATGTGATCAGAGGATGTTGTGTTGCACATGAACAGCGCCTAATATTGTTCACAATTACTTTGGTGTTTTCTAATTGCCCTTAGCCTTCAGGTTGTGGCACGATTTATGTCTCACATGGTGGACAACTCAATTTCCTTCAACCCCACACAAATTGTATTGGTAGCTGGTGCCACCCCTGCAATTGAGATTCTTAGCTTCTGCCTTGCAGATGCTGGGAATGCATTTCTGGTTCCAACACCTTACTACCCAGGGTAACTATTAGTTTCTGTGTTTCAAAGTTCTCATTTAGGGACTATTTACGTGAGAGAACTAACTAGGAACATCTTATGCAGATTTGATAGGGATGTAAAATGGCGAACAGGTGTGGAGATAATACCTGTCCCCTGCCGCAGTGCTGATAACTTCAATATAAGTATAACTGCACTTGATCAAGCTTTCAACCAAGCAAAAAAGCGTGGTCTTAAAGTCCACGGAATAATAATTTCTAACCCCTCGAATCCTGTTGGCAGTCTGCTTAGTCGGGAAACATTGTATGACCTGTTGGACTTTGCCAAAGGGAAGAACATTCACATTGTGTCTAATGAAATATATGTGGGGTCTACTCATGTAAGTGAAGAGTTTGTGAGCATGGCAGAACTTGTTGACTTAGAAGAGCAGGACCGGGACAGAGTGCATATAGTGTATAGTCTATCCATAGATCTTTCACTTCCAGGGTTTGGGATAGGTGTTATCTACTCCTTCAACAAGAATGTTCTAATGGCTGCTAAAAGGTTAACAAGGTTCTCATCCATTTCAGCTCCATCTCAGCATTTACTTATTTCTATTCTTTCAGACGCCAAATTTATTGAGAAGTTTGTTAATGTCAATAAGGAGAGGCTTGGAAGAATACATGGTACTTTTGTGGCAGGTTTGAAGCAACTGAACATTGAATGCACTAAGGGGAGTGGGGGTTTGTATTGTTGGGCTGATATGAGTGGATTGATCAACTCCTATAGCGAGAAGGGAGAGCTGGAGCTTTGGGATAAGCTGTTGAACATGGCTAAACTTAACGTGACTCCAGGATCTTCTTGTCATTGTATTGAACCAGGATGGTTCCGATTCAGTTTTACCACATTGACTGAAACAGACGTGCCTGTAGTTATGGAAAGAATTCGAAGGATTGCTGAAGCGTGTAAATCTTGCATTTGATATATATTTTTTATTTATTATACAGTGCAGATCTGATACAAATTTCTTTTAGGATAAGTGTCAGTTTTTGCGATACTCCTAAAGCAACATAAGCTCTTCCAATCATTTTCCTTACTCTTTCCCACTTTATTCGCTCTCCCTGCCTCTCATTAGATCATTCATGTCATTCCAAGCTCACCAGGGGACCTATGTAGTTCTTATTGCCGAAGGGAATTAGGCAGCTCTTTCTTGGTTTATTGAACTCGGCTGATAAATCCCAAAACACAAGATGTACAAGGTCAAAGAAGTCAGACCAAGATCATGGATATTAGGTACTGACCAGTCACCAGGAGAACCATGAAATAATCTTGCTTGCCACAGTTTTAACATCTCTATCATAGTGTTATGATTATTGAAGGGTGACGAAGAAGAAGAGACGCCTAAATCAACAACTACAACCATAAATAATGTCGCTTTACTTTAACACGTGTATGAGCAAAATGCTTTGTTTCAGTTTCACCGTAGCAGACGATAACGAACACTACTCAATTGGGTTAATTTTGGAGGAGATGGGTTCTGTAATGTATACGATCAGATCTTTAGCGAATGCAATGGAAAGAATTTATATCTACACTCAATTGCAAATTTAATGAAGAGTACAAATAAATGAGAGTGGTAGGGTAATATAAGGGGAGGCCTATACAAATATTGATTGATAATGGGACTACATACAAGTTCTTAGATGAATCATTTGTCAAGAGAGGTAGTAGAGAAATTGAAGAGGTGCCTTCCTTTCAAATCACGGTAGGGGGAGTACTTAACTAAGTTGTCACCAATGAGAAATACAATTCTTAATTCTAAGGGTTCAAGTGGAGCATGTAAGACATACAATTCATATTTGATGCACTAATCATCTCCTTGGGAGGGTATGATATGGTGCTTCAGCTTGAGGTACATTAAACAATATGCTATATGATTCTAAAACTTGCACGATGAAATTTAAATGGGAGAATCGCCTGGTGACCTTAATAGAAAATACTAGCAACAAGGTCAAGATGTTCTTTAATGAAAACTTTAATAAGATTCTTAAAGGTTCAAGGAATGGTGATCTACAACTTGCATACCTAACGGAGTATCAAATGCAACAAATTAAATTTGAGGAACATCTAAATACATTCAATAAATTAAATTATTATTGGCTAAGTTCAGACAAGGTTTCAAAGAACCTGCCCAATTGCCTTATGGTAGAGTTCATGATCGCATAATTAGGCAGAATGGTTAAATACCATAACATGGCGGTGATGCAACCACTGATGCAATAAGAGAAACTAATGAGATAAAAGCTATAATGTGCCTTTCCTTAATGAAGTGTATGAACAAAATGCTTTGTTTCACGGTTAACAGACCATAACAAACGTTAGATAGGTGGATTAATCGTAGAAAATATGGTAAAAGTCTACTTATTAGATATTGCCTGAGAATTGTAATTGCAGTGCAATATCTCCTTCATGGATGTTCTTTTACGACATACGATCAAAGAATCATTTTATTTGCAGAAAAGAATGGTTGTTTTTTCCAATATGCAACTTCCTAAGCTCTACACGACCGTACTAACCCACACCACCTTCACCTAGAACAACTATGATGATTCTGATCCTGATCTTATGGACTCAAGTACCTGAACAACCTCAGCCATGCTTGGTCTTCTTGAAGGGACATCGTTTGTACAGATTAGCCCCAGTTTCATAACTTGTATCAATTCGGTCTCTGAAAAGCCCCGCAAACTTCTGTCAAAACAATCTGAAGCAGAGCCAGTCTCCAACAACCGGTGAACATATTCACACAAAACTACCACCTCATTTACTGTTGGACTCTCCACTGGTTTCCTCCCAGTAACCAGCTCCAACAGAATCACTCCAAAGCTGTATACATCATATTTCTCACTCAGTCTCAGGCTTTGAGCCAACTCTGGTGCAACATACCCTACTGCATTATGGAATTTGGTTAACCCATAATTATCCAAAATAGGAAGTAACTTGCCCAATCCATAGTCAGACAACTTGGCCTCATAACTTTCATCTAAGAGTATGTTGGTGGATTTGATGTTGAGATGGAGTATTGGAGGCCTACAATCATGGTGAAGATAGGAAAGAGCCCTAGCTGTTCCTAGAGCGACTTGAAACCTTCTAGACCAATTTAGTTCACTGTTGCCAACCCCAGCACTGGTACCTGGAAAATTAAGTCCGTGTAGATTGTCATACAGATTACCATTCGGAACGAACTCTGATAAAATTAGCTGCATCGTTGGAGACCAATAGTAACCTTGAAATGCAGCCAAATTGGGATGTCTAAGGTTACCTAAACGTCCAATTTCTTGCTCAAATTCATCTTGACTTCTAATTCGACCGAGTGTCTCAAGCTTTTTCACTGCAATTGAGATCCCACCTTCAAAATTAGTTCTGTAGACTGTTCCAATGGACCCACCACCTATCATACATTCCTTGTCAAGCAATGCTTTGGTGCCTGAAATCCAATCTTCATATTTTGTGGGCAAACTCTTGCTGAATAGAACTAGCTTCCCAATTATAACACTTGAATCTGTTGAACCCATCGGTGTGCTCTCAACAACCAATGTTGCATCATCTTGCTTCCTGCTGCGTGCCCTGATGTTCATGAATGATACCACACAAACCCCAATAAGGATCAGTACAGCAGCAACAATTGCCACGATGACAGAATTACTAAGCACCTTGTTCTTCTTGGAAGCAGTGGTTGTACGATTCCTAACTTCTGAACAAGAAAGTTTCAAAGGGGGACCACAGAGTCCAGGATTGTCAAGAAATGCAGATGCACCAAATGCCTGGATTCTTGATAACAAAGGAATGGCACCCGAAAGATTGTTGGAGGAGAGATTCAAATGTGTTAAGTTTGCCAAGTTTCCAAGGGAATATGGGATCCCTCCAGAAAGAAAATTTTGTGATAAATCCAGAAGTTGGAGTCGTGACAAGTTTCCTAAAGACTCTGGAATGCTACCTTTGAGCTGGTTGCTGTGTAGATCAAGGGCTTCCAAGGAAGTCATATTGTAAAGCGTATCAGGAATTTCTCCATCTAAATTATTATGAGAAACATTCCTGCATCAGCAGATCAGACAGTAAGACAAGTGTGTTAAGATTAAGCATGATATTAAACTCTAGACACTTGAAGAAGTTGTTAAGACTCACAGCTCTTGAAGAAACATGCAATTGCTTATGGCTTTAGGAATTTCACCGACAAGATTGAGATCGTGTAAATCCAATACAAGAAGTAGCTCAATCCCTCCAAGCTCTGCGGGGATTGTCCCATCTATTAAATTGTTGCCCAAGTTGAGAACCAAAAGCATCTTCAATTCCCCAACTGCAACTGGTATACTCCCATTTAGCCTGTTAAACCCCAAGTTCAAGACTTTAAGATTTTTGCAGCTGGTAATGCTTAATGGGATCTCGCCTTTCAAATCATTACCTGAAGCATCAAAGAATTCCAATCCCTCACTGCAAGTTCCAGTTCCTGGTATCTCCCCTTGAAACCAGTTATAAGATACATTGAAATAGCTCATGTTTTGCAATCCAACGACCTCAAATGGAGCCAATCCTGTAAACGCATTGCTGCCGAGATCCAAAAAACTCAACCTCTGGCAATTTGGAATCTTATCCTGAACATTCCCAGTCAGCATATTACTCCTCAAGGACAGATAACGTAAAACAGGAAGTTCACAAATTCGGGGAGGCAATTCACCGCTGAGATTATTAAAAGAGAAATCAAATCCTTCAAGCCTGGAACAGTTCACAATTGAACTAGGAATTTGACCAGAAAGAATGTTACGAGAAAGAGAAACGAACTTAGTCTTGTAACAAAACTTGAACAAAGCAGAGGGAATCTCTCCACTATAATTGTTCCTGGAGAGATCAAGAAATCTTATATTTGGTAAGTTGCCGATGAAATCTGGGATTGAACCAGATAAAGCATTAGAGCTCAAATTTATCTTCCACAATGTGCTTAGTTCTGCGTATTCTTCTGGAATATTACCAGTAAATCGATTCCCATATAATGTCAAGATTCTTAAAGACCTCAAACCTGATAGTGCTGGTGGCAGAACCCCATATAGGCTAGCGTTCCACAGAACAATCCTCTCCACAAATCCAAGGGAGTTGCAAAACACACCACTGTACTCACAAGGGTTGCCACTTGGAACCCATGTAGCCAAGCTATTGTAGGGATCAGTACTAATGGCCGCCCTGAACTGCAACAAGATCTCCTGCTCAGTAGCCGGGGAGACTCTGGTAGGGAATCCAAGAAAGTAAGAGATTAGGAGCAAAACAGCATGAGAAAGACAAAATTGGTAAAATCTTCTCATGCTCGCTGTACACTTGCTGTACAATGAATCCACCTATTTGGCATTATCAATACCGGATCCAACAGAGGATCTGGGTCAGTTTCCCCCTTCACTGGAGAGGGAA
Source organism: Erythroxylum cataractarum (assembly GCA_024703695.1). Taxonomy (NCBI): domain Eukaryota; kingdom Viridiplantae; phylum Streptophyta; class Magnoliopsida; order Malpighiales; family Erythroxylaceae; genus Erythroxylum; species Erythroxylum cataractarum. Next base: position 65,538,014 of record JANJEY010000235.1, read on the forward strand.
AATTTGGAACTTTAGAACGAAAAATACAAAAACAGAATCATATAACCGAAGTAGCACCATTTTCAACTCTTGTTAACGCTGAAATTAAAGAAGCTCCTAAAATTGCCAACTCATTAACACATAAAACAACGGGAAAATATGACCAACCCTTTTGTTTACTACACAAAACAAGGCGTCTGGGACGTCTCACTTTTGTGGGGCTGAGTAAAGAAAAGAGCTTTAAAGAGAGGCAGAGAAGCATGGGAGGTGATGCAATGAAAACAGTTGAGAAATGGTGGAATGGGTAGTGACTGCTGAGAAATGCCTTGGCTGGAAAGGAAACAGTTGAGTCAATTTAATAACTCTGCTTTAACAAGACCCACTCTCTCTCTCTCTCTCTACGCATACTTAGTTTAGTTGCCACCAACTGAAGATGAAACCACGTGCATGCCCATTTCTCTCTCTTCCTGTACGCGATAACATCTAAGAATCACCTTCCGGGTATAAAATGCATTTATTCCTTCTCACCAACAGTTGGCCCTCTCAGTCATTGTCTCATTATTACGAGAACAGACCAAGAAATATAGAAGAAGAACAAGAAGAAGCTGCTAAAGAGCAAAGGGGGAGAAAAAAGTAAAGCTAGAAAAGAAGAAAAGATGGTCCATAAATATGTGGGTTAGACTTGTCTGTGCTTGAGTTGTTGACTAGTTCTTTTTCTGCTGGATTCAGAATCCAGAGGGTATTGAAGTGTAACTCTAATTGTTTTTTATATATCTGATGGGACGTCAAATTTGTATTCTTTCTACTTATTTTATTGGTATATTGTTCGTTGCTTAATCGTTTAGCCGTCGGTCGTATATTCCCTTCCCAACACAAACAGCAAGTAACGGTATATGGTATTTGCCATTTGGTGCTGCTTTTATACCTTTTAGTGTGACTGTGATCCATCTCAAGTTCTTTGAAAGCTTCTACCTCCCCTGCCCTCTGTATTACGGCTATGCGACGTCCATTGTTGTGACTTGGTCCTCCCCTCCTGTTATGGTTTCTTGGTCCGTGAAGAGGACTGGTCTACTTAAACTTCATCCAACCTAACACGGTTTCTTGGTCCGTGAAGAGAACCGGTCTACTCAAACCAAGCCTTATTGATATATACACGAAAAAAAAAAACAGAAGAAATTGCTTTGACTTTTCCAGTCGGCATATGATATAAATTCTCTCTTGTATTGTATGTTTTGCTTCCAATACGCTGTATGGTTTCTCCTAAACCTCTTAAATTAGGTGTTGAAAATGTCAGTTATTTAAAATTTGTGTAAAGAATTCTTTACGCTTTGCTTGTGTTATTCAAGAGCTATGTGCAATTGTCCATTTATGTGTTAAGGCTTGGTTGGGATTGACACGAGAATATATCTAAACCAAATTAAATAATGCTATTAGTCCTACCTGATAAAAATAATTAGTTTTTTTAGAATGATCTAATTCAGGATAGTAATCTCAATTCCAATTAACAGCGTATCATTATATTTATATGCATAGTCCTACGGGCAAACGAGGTTGATGGTCCAACTATCAAACTTGTTTTGGTATATGCCAAAAGAATTCTATACGTACGTCAACTTTAGTATTATAGTCATCACTGCTTTGCTTAGGAACCCCTTTTTTTTTAAAATAAAGAAATGGATTTGTATAATAATTAATTAAGGGCATGTTTCTTTTTTTATTTGTTGTTGGAAGAGGCTGTAAACATGTCACGACTTCCTTTTCTAAGAAATTAGCACCTATTTTGCTCGTATAGCACCATCCAAGCATCACATTGGGGTATACTTAACTATTGTTACTATGTCAGGCCATGTTTGGTTGAGAGGTTACGGATGGAACGAGATAAAACGTAACTAACTTCTTTTGTTTAATTGAGTATTTTATAATGGAATGAAATGAAATTAGATAGAAGTGGATGGTTTCATATTACATTGTTATAACATACTGAACAGTAAAAATAAGAAACTTCCGATTCAGAAGGTTTATGATGGAACTTAAACTAATAAACATATACTAGCTATCTAATATATCATGAATAATTTTCTTACCAATAATCTCTTCTAACCCTACCCAAACTCTTTTATTATTGTCCATAAGCTTATCACACTCACAAATATCTATTACGGTCTAGAAACTTATCATTTCCAAACTGTTCTTTCTGTTCTTTGTGTTCTACCACTTCTTCTTATTCTCGTGTTATTTATTGGCAAGGAAGTAGAAGAGGAGCTGGAAGACTTGGTTGGATTGCAGGATACGTGCTAACACAGATTCGCTGGCACGTTAGCTACTGTCACAACCACTCTGTTGCTTATTACCATCTCTCCCTCTGTATATCTCTTCTTATTATTTTTCTTCCCATTATTTGTCTAGTGTTTGCTCAGTTTTGTTCCATTGTGTATAAATGGAAAATTGCAGAGGTTTCAACTAGAGTTTTGTTAGATTCGACAATTTAGCAATTGCTAGCTTTTTTAACATGGCATGTTTATTATGTTCTCTATTCTATTTCAGGCCTATGGTAAAAGAGTAACATGTTTTGTTGTGTTGGGTGTTGGCGGTCATTGTAGCAGGGGAAGAACAAGTCGTTGGCTACTGTGGAGGAGCGTCTTCACCAGTCAAATCACAGGTAATAAAAAATCCTTTACACCGAAGTGAACATTATCTATTTTGGCTCACTTTATATATGAGCTAAGCTGCTAAAAATATGGATTATTTAATTTGAAAGCTACATACATATAGGTCAATATTGTTGTATACTTTTGCAGTTGCATTCAAACTAATGTAATACAATGATCCACTCATTTTATCGTATATCACTCATTTTTTATATTGTGATGTCTAAATTTGGGGTGTTTTTCAATCGTCGTTGTCTTCTTTGTTTTTGTTTTCCTATTATTTTGCTCGACTTTTTAATGGGGGGAATGATTCAGATAAAGATTCCCTTACGTTGCTTCTTGTTGGTTTTATAACACTATATGTAAATGGACATATCTATGTCATATTTGTTATATTTTGATTTTTATAATCTAAAAACAACTCCTAATTTTATTTTTTATACATGAATGGTGAAGGTAATCGAATGAATAATCAAAAATGGAAATTGATTCGTATACATCAATTAGTGCTATTCATGCTGCTTGTCGTGTGATCTATTGGTGGGTGTTACGTAAGAGACGTGTGAATGACAAACTTCAAATGCTTACACCATCAAAGAGATTACAATCAAGAGAGAGTATCATATGAAGAATTTTATTTCATTCAAATGGGAGAAATATAATTAGAATGCAGCCTAAACCATTTGTTGAATTATATGATTTATTAGCTGGAAAAGGTGTGTTATGACCTACTGTACTTGCAATTGTTGAAGAACAAGTAGCGGCATATTGTTACCAATTGGGAGATTGTGTTCTTTTGGAGTCAATATAGGGAAATTGTAAGTCATTATTTTTATAGCATTTTGAAAGCATTTATACAACTAGAATATATGTTTCTAAGACAATATGACATATTATAACCCATCGGAAATATTGAACAGTAGTAGATTCTACCCATTTTTTAAGGTGATTTTCTTTTCTCAATTATGTTAAGCACACATAATATTGGAGAATAATATACTTCAATGTTAGGATTGTGTTGGTGCAATTGATTGCACATATATTTGTGTGAAAGTACTTCCTTGAGATGCTCCTAGATTTCGTGGGAGAAAGGATTATCCAACACAAAATGTGTTGTGTGCTTGTTCTTTTGATATGAAGATCACCTATGCATTGGCTGGGTGGGAAAGAACAACGTCTGATTAACGGATTATGAAAAATGCACTAACTAAGCAGTTCTCACTTAAAATTCCCCAAGGTAAAAATTGGCTCAATCCTTATTAACTGATAAATGCCATAAATTACAATTTTACATGGTTTTATTCATAATAGGAAAATACTATCTTGTTGATACTGGATTTATATTGAGAAGTGGACTTATTAGACTGTATAAAAGATAACGATATCACTTGAAAGAATATTCAAGGAATTATCCATGAAATGCTTGTGAATTATTCAATCATCAACATTCATCATTGCTTAAAATTATCGAAATGACATTTGGTGTGTTGAAAAAATGATTTCGATTATAGCATCCACCACAGAACCATCATATGGCATTCAGACTAAAAAAAATATTATAGCTTGTGTCATTCTACACAATTTCTTGATTGGTGCAGATCCAAATGACCCATTTCTTAATGAAGAGTATGATGGAACGGGAAATGATAACTAAGATGAGTATAAAAATTATGACGAAGATGATGTACACAACGAAGAAATTATAAGAGATAACATGATTACTCATATGTGGGCTGATTATGTAGGAAAATCCCGGGGTGTTCATCACATGAACACAGTGCGGAATTTAAAATTTTGAGTCCCGGGACATTCCCGAA
>JANJEY010000235.1:65554742-65570663 GCA_024703695.1 Erythroxylum cataractarum
CGAACTGGTCCAACCGGACCAGTCCGACCGATCAAAAATCGGTCAATTGACCAGTTTTGACCGGTTCACACCGGGTCAATTGAAGACCGATTTTGGGACATAAACCGGACCGGACCACCGACCGGTCGGACCGGCCGGTCCGGTCCGGTTTCAAAACCATGGCTGAAAGAGTTGGGGGGTTGGGGATTTAAGGTTAAAAAAATTTCAAAATTGCAAATAGGTCCCTGGTGTTTTTAAAGTTTACGATACCGGCAGGTACAGACCAAAAACCATCAATACGGATCGATATTTTTGGCCGGTATCGATGGTTGCCCGTACCGTTTTGTACCGATCAGAACGGTACGGTATTCAAATCCTTGGCTCTACTGAAGGTTTGTGCTCTACTTAAGGTTGTTGATGAGCAGTTCGACAACTACAAGCACACTAATTATGAAGTTTTCATTTACAAGACTCACTGATATCTGAGGCGTGAGTGAGCATATCATGAAGATGAGGGACATTGTGGCTTAGTTAAAGAAACTAGAGGTTGAGATGTTTGATTTTTTCCTTGTGCATTACATTTTGAACACCCTTTCACTACCATATAGACCCTTTAAAATCTCTTATAATACACATAAGGATAAGTTGTCAATAAATGAATTAATGACCATATGTGTCCAAGAGGAAGAGAGATTATCGATGGAACAGCAAGAGAGTTCACAGAGTGCATATATGGTTGTTCAAGTCAAGAAGAAAAATCAAGCCAACCCAAAGGGAAAATATAATATCATGTCTCCTAAAATTATTAAGAGATTAAACTGTTAGATTGAGTCACATGAGTTATTTCAGTATGAATTTATGAGGTGCATTTCATTCACATGCATAATATTCATATACACATATGAATCATGATTTAGAAAACATTGCAAGATAGTATATGCACTCAATTGACATATTCCGGGGTATAGAACGAAAATGAGTGTGATATGAACGTGCATTCCCAACATTGTGTATTTTGATTTACCAATAACATCAATTGATGGATTATAATTAGTGAATTGGGAATTTATTGTTACAATTGAGTAATTGATGAGGCAATATGTGCATCTAGTCTAAGAAAAATGTTAAAGAGCAAGACAAATTGATAAGTTGGAATTTAGATTGATTAGGCCTACAAAATGGTGACATGTGGCATTAGGAATAAGTAACAAATGGCTCAGTTAAATGGATGTCAAGTGGCTTGAGTATAATTACGACAAGTGGCCCTTTAAATTTGTGACAAATGGAACTTTAGACTTGTGACATATGGAGCAATAGAATGATGACATGAGTAGCTTTACAAATGATGACATATATAGCCTTACAATTGGTGACATATGTAGCCTTACAATTGGTGGCATATGTAGCCTTACAAGTAGTGACATATGGAGGCTTAAATGAGTGACATGTGGAGCCTAAAGATAACTGACACATGGACGAATAGAATAGTAGCATATGGACCAATAGAAGGATAACATATGTACCAATAGAATGGTGACGCATGGACCAATGGATTGGTGACGAGAAAATGGATGAAAAATGAAATAGAAGTGAGAGTTGAGGTCGGCCATAAGGTTAGAAGAGAGAGAAAAAATGAGAAGAGAAGGAAAGAAAAAGGTAAGAGAAGAGGAGAAGGAAAGAAGTTATCAAGGTAAGTTGAAATTCTAGTTTCAATTTCATCTTTCTATTTCAATCTGTCTTTCATATTCTTAGAGCACGAATTTGAAGAAACTCAAAGAATAAAAGTTGTAGATATATGTCTTAACTTGACCTTTGTGAAAGTGTCTTGACAAAATAGTGACTAGAGCTCGAGTTTTGCTTGTTTCCCTAATACTGCCTGTGATAGATCTCTGTGCAGGAACTTTGTATTATTTCCTAATTTTTGAGGACCTTAGAGTCCGTATTAGTGAAAGTATAAAACATGAAAAATGATTATTGATGTCTTATTAATCCTTCTGTGAAACATTTTTTAGGAGATGTATTGATAATGATCTACTGAGGGTTGAGTATTGGTTGCCAGCCTGTTTCTTATCAAAAATATGACATAATTTGGATGGAGATTATATTTTAAAGGGAGATGTTGTTTATTTAATTTTTAGATATATTAAGACTAATGGAAGTCTAGTTTTAGGGGGAACAAGAATTATGGCATTTGGATTTTTGTAGAGATAGTTATGACTAAAAGAAGATAGTTTGTTCATAAAGGAACATTAGGAAGAAAAGGATGTAAACATTGCATATAAGGTTAGGTTAGCTTGATGGTTGAGGAGACATTGAGCTGAATTAGTATGTGAATTGTTGACCTATTGACATATGTTAGAATAACATTTATGATGATTGATTAGGGATGAATTTGGTTACGACAGTGTATAAATATGAGATATATGATTGAGTAGTAAATACATTGTATATTTATATGCATAAAGGCTCAAGAGCTATGGATCATAGAGCTCGTACCGAGGATTGTTGAAGTCAAGGGAGTGTACACCTTCTTTTGAGGTGAGTTGGAAAAATCATATCTCTCAAATGGGATTAGGACATCCCAAGACATGCATGATGATTTGTATGTGAATTTTGAACCTAGGTAATGCATAGTAGAATTGAATCTCAAATAGATGTTAGTAGACTTATGTATTTAATGAACGACATTGTTTTGAATAACTCTTTGCACTTGGAGTACAATGAATGTTTTTATTCCGTATTTTGAGAAATGATATTGTTTTCAAAAAAGTTACACTTGAATTGCAAAGGACAACATTTTATTTTTTGAAACTACATTTTTGAACAACTTTGCACTTAGAGTACAAAAGATGATTTTTATTGCATGAAATAATATTTTGGAACTTATATATGAATAGCCGTGTCATGTATGCTGCATGTATGTGTTCTCTTTTGGCTTAGAGTCATGGCAAGGTTCCATTTCATCAGTTGGATTGATAAATAAAGGCATAATGCCTTACTTGATTTTAGTACTTAATATTTGTATATGAATTTAGTGATTTGTGAGGTAAAAATTGGCCAATCATATGCTAGGCACAACAAATTAAGCAATCCTCGTACCTTTAAAGCTGGTACATAAAAGTCGAGTCCCCGTATCGAAATTTTTTTATGGGACTTGCGGGTGATTGCACACCTAAAGGTCTGGTAACTAACGAGGTCATCACTTAAAGTCATGACACTCTTGTTGACCGTAATCTAGACTCACCACGGATAAAAGTCTGAGCCAACACCAAAAATAAGTAAGTGTGCACACTAGTTTGGCTGACTAATTGTAACATCCCGTCACCGATGAGAAGGTTATAATGGTAAATTGGGACGGGATAAGATTTTACCGCATAATATCGACTGAACCTTCATTTGGCCTCTAATTGTAGAGGATCGAGTCTTTTTGTAACATCCCGTTACTGTGACCAATGGTATTTTGGTAATTATGGGTTAGACCGATAGACTGCGTTGCATTCACTGATTGAATATGTTACTGGCCTCTAATTATAGAGGAATTGATTTCTTACATATGCATTTATTTATAAGTACGTGCATTCATGATTTTCCGGGATTTGATTGTGAGTATGAACTGACTGGACTGACTGGATTGAGAGTTAAGTGAGAAATTAGAGTAATTGAGTGCAATTGACTGATTTAATACTGTTTATGAGTGATTGGTAGTTTATAGAGGCTTACAGGAAATTTTCGTGAAATTCGGGAGAAAATGCCCGGACCGAAAATTTTTGGGTGACTGACCGATTGACTGTATAGTACTGAAAGAACTGTCCGATGGCGATGGAAAAATTAGAATTCGACTGATAGGAAATAAATATGTTGAGCCATTGAAATTTGGAGACTGAAATTTAGACTGATATGGAGACCCAGGTCTATAAATAGCTAGGGATGAGAAATTGGGAAAATTGTCCAAGGCTTTATCGTTTCCTCCTTTCTTCTCCTTCGACGGTCGTGCGATTCCTCCATTGGTGAGGATTCTTTGGTTTTTCCTTATGGTTTTCCCTCCTATTGTGCTTAGCTAACCTGTTTATTGTGATTGATGAAGGATTGAGAAGGATTTGGAGTGGATTATCAGTGATTTGAGAAAGTTAGGGTTACGGTGATTTTGAGATTTGGGATTAATCGTCGATTGGTAAGTGTTTTTGTGTTTAATGTTGTTATTAATGGTTTCTATAGCATTTATGGCATTTTTGGGCTAGATTGAGTAGTTGAGATGTTTATTGAAGTTCTTAAATATCATTAATGGCGGAAAACTAATCGGAGAAGACGACCGCGATTCGCACGTCGCGGCGTGCTTGAGGCCTCGCCGCGGCGAAAGAATAAACGAAAGAATAATAAATTCCTCGCGGCGAGCAGGGCGGATGGAGTCGCGGCGAGTGCAAAAGTGTTGCACGCCGCGGCGAGGAGAAGGGGACGTCGCGGCGAGCATCATTTGGTTGACGACGCGACGAGCCCGCTTCGCCTCGCGGCGAGCAGCAAAAGGGGACGCACGCCGCGGCGAGCGTGCTTCTTCTCGCGGCGAAGGCCGCGTAGTCGCGGCGAGTGATTGACTTATTGGTTTAATTGTGCTTCTATCTTACTGAATTGGGCATAACTTTTGGTGTAGACCTCCGATTAAGGTGAGTCCAGATTTGTTATGAACTAGGGAAAGAGGTCTACAATAGAGAATAATTATAAGAGTTCTAATTGATTTATATGGTATTGAATTATAGAGATTAAGATCAATTATGAGACATAGTATGACCTTAAATGTCAAATTGAGACTATTGGAGTTTTAATTGGGAATTGCATATAATCCTCTAGCTTTGATGAATAACAAGTAGGATCTTGACCAAGCAAGATAATTAGTTCCATGAAGTTTTACGGGATTGATTTGAAGTGAAGGATTATTCGAATTCGACATAATTACCTTCTTTCCTTCTATCTTCTTTAGTATTACTCAGGACAATCAACAACAAAATGTCAATAGAGTAAATAAAAGTTGTTCAAAAAAATGTGCTTCTAGTGTATCGGCAGAAAAATTACCTGACAGACTAGAAACACAAAATACATTGAGGAGAGGTAAGGAAGCAAAGGTATTGGTAGAAGGTAAAAGGTACGTCTGACACCACTAAAGGAGAGAAAAGAGGGCGACGACCTTGATGGAGAAAGAATCGAGAAGAAATATTGTCCGGAGGGTGGCACGTGTTGCTCACGTACGGTGACAGTGGAGAGGTTATGGCGGCACGTGGCATTGCGGTTGATGTTGGGTCTTACATACAACTGAAGCAATCTAGGTGGGTGGTAAGAAGAAAAACACGTTCTTGTTTGGGCAAGTACACACTTAGCCAAAGAACAACAAAAAAATAGTCCCTAAATTAGATAGGGCTATGATACCATGTCGAATGTGTTGAATGTTGAAGATAATTTATATTACTTATATTGTGTACATAAAAACAAGGGTTTATATACAAAATTCCTAGGACTACTTAGGAAGTAATCTAGCTATTAACTCTATAAAAGCTCTCAATTATAGGAGAGATTATACGTGTAATTATAACGAAATCAATGATAATAATCTCTAGTCAACACTTTCTATAATGGTGCTAATGAATCCCAATATTATGAATTACATTATAAGGCCACAAGGACAGAGCAACATGGACATCCAGTCAACATTTATTATGTTGAATTTAATACTGTATGGGACAAAATTGACAAGTGACACCCAATTAGGATGGTATGCACCATAGATTTCCAAACTAGAAAAGAAGGAATTAAAAATATTGAATATATAACTTTCTTGATAGATTGGATGAGCTGTTTGATTATGTTTGAAGTGATATCCTTTAAAAGAAATTTGTCCCAGGTATTGAGGAATGCTTTCATATTGTTCAACGCGAGCCTCAACGTCAAGTTACCCTGCTTAGAAAAAGGAATAGTGGTGAAGGTTTATCCATAGCAATGGTCTCCAAAACCACCAAATCTAACTATCACATTCCTCGAGTTGTTGAGGAAGCAGAAAAAGATAAGTTGCATTGTAGTCACTAAAATGGTACTCGTCATACCAAAGATACTTGTTTTGAAATTAATGGGTATCTTGAATGAAATGAAAGCAAAATAAAGCACAAAACAACATACGTCCAGCCCAAGCAAGATTGGCCAATACAACAGATATTGTTCCTGGTGTGGATGCTATGGCAATAGGAAAAAATGTACATACTGAAACGAGTGAATTACTCTCTTTAGTCAATCGTATATCCTTGAATGATTCTCCTACTACCTCAGGTAACACTGACATGGTTTTTGGGTTGATGTTGTGACATATGCAGTTTATCTCATGGACCAATTGCCATCACGAGTTTTCTCCTTTTGCACTCCTCTATCATCATCATCATCATCATACCCCGAAGTCCCATAATGAAGCAGGGTCTGGGGGGCCTGATAATATGCAGCCTTACTCCTACAATGTAGAGAGGCTGTTTCCAGTAGGTCCATATGCATATGTGACATGATAATAGTGATGTAGGTTACAAGGAATAAATACATAAAGATTGAAAGTACATCCATATATATACCTGATGTAGACCATAATCTGCTATTACCTTGCACCTTGCGAAGACCAGCTTTTCTCGGAGCGAGCTGCGCTAAGAGTCTTCCCTGATAAATGCCCTAAAAGTGCGGCAATCCCATGGTATTATGTGTCCATCTAAGGAATCTCCCCGTACAACTGAAAAAAAAAAGATGTATGCCATAACGTTTCCTCTATAGGTATTTAATCAGCATGTTCAGATTCCATCTTTTCTACACTTGGATCCTCGAGTATTTGAATGTGTCACATATATTCACCTGCGAAAAGACCAATGCACCAAATTAGGTACTTACACAGAGCGTTATGTGTTTCTCAGTTTCCATTCCCATAAAAAGGGGTACAAGTGTTACCATCCTTCAACTCATCATATGTATGTTAGCATAAATGGGACCTTCTCTGAAATAAAATATTTTTTGCTATCCAGGTCAATCCACCTTTAGTCCTCAGGGGGAGCTACAACGTGATGCCTACAACTGGATTGATCTTCTGCAAGTTACTTAGCTATCTGGTTTAGGGGGAGTTCAAAATCAAGACCAACATGAAGACCCAGGTTGAATTCTTGATTTGAATATTACATAGAACCTTGAACGTATATATCTATTGAATCAAGTGAACAACAAGATAGCCACGACGAAGCAGCCCCTTTCTCTGCTCAAGTACACGTTTGAGATCACATGGATATTCTTGAGGTAAGTACCCCTGAAAGTGTTTTTCCTCCTTTATTACCTAGTTTATCTTACTCTTTGCCTTTCAAACAAAATCGAGGACAGCCAGGTACTCTCCTGATGGAAAAGTGAGGTATGCAATTACAAACTATATCTCTACACATAAACTGACACCACAACACCAAGCATTTGTGAACGAGATGGAGAATATAAAAATACCTACAAAAGTTTATGAAGCTCTAAATAACCCAAAATGGGCAGAGGCAATGCAAACTAAAATGGATTCACTATAAAAAATGGAACATGGAATATTTTACCTCTCCTTTCAGGAAAGAATCCAGTGAGTTGCAAATGGATATTCACCGTCAAGCATAAAGAAGATGGGACAATTGATAAGTACGAGCAAACATGTATACTTAGTCATTCGGGATTGACTATTGAGAAACTTTTGCTTTGATTGCAAAAACGAACACCATTAAGAGTCTTTTTATCCTTGGTAGCAAATTTTAATTGACTTTTGAAACAATTTGATGTGAACAATGTATTCTTTCATGGAGATTTGGAAGAGAAGTATATATGCATCCCCCACCTGGGTTCGATACTCCACGGTACAGTGAAAAAGTGTGTAGATTACGGAAAGCATTTTATGGTCTGAAAAAATCACTGAGGGCATGGTTTGGGAGGTTCACATATGCTATGAAACAAATTGGTCAAGGCAACTCTGATCGCACTCTATTAATCTAACGCAAGAGTGGTAGAGTTACATTAGTTATTATTTATATAGATGATATGATTATGACTGGTGATGACACAAACGAAATGAAAAGGCTTTAAGAATGCTTGTCTTCTGAGTTTGAAATGAAAGATTTAGGAGGCCTAAAGTATTTTTTGGGGATTGAAGTTGCAAGGTCCAAGGATAGTATATATCTATCACAATGAAAGCATATACTAGATCTCTTATACGAAACTGGTATGCTAGAATGTAAACCAGTAGAGACTCCTATTGTTTAGAACCATTGTGTTGCCATTTACCTCAATCAAGTTCCAACAAACAAGGAAAGATACCAATGATTAGTAGGGAGATTAATTTATTTGTGACATACACGTCCAAACATTGTCTGTGCCATTAGTATGGTAATTCAGTTTATGCATGCTCTAAGTGAAGATCATATGGTTGTTATAATGAGGATTTTGAGTTACCTAAAGGGGGCTCTAGGAAAATATTTGACCTTCAAGAGACATGGACATATGGAAGTGAAAGGATTTGCGGATGTGGATTGGGCAAGAAACTTCATAGACCAAAGGTTTACCTATAGTCATTTTGCATTATGAAAATCTTGTCACATAGCGAAGTAAAAAACAAAATTTAACAACAAGGTCTTTAGCAAAGGTAGAATACAGAGACATAGTTCATGGGATATGTGAACTTTTATGGCTTAGAATCTTGCTTACTAAAATAGGTTTCAAGCTAAAGGAACCTATGCTATTATACTATGACAATCAAGCAGCCCGGGAAATAGGTAATAATCCAGTTTAATATGATTGAACTAAACACGTTGAGGTAGTTCGACACTTCATCAAAGAGGCTCTAAATTTAAAGTTGGTTGATATTCCTTTCGTTCGCTAGCAGACATTCTAACCCATACAGTTCCTGCTAGAGTTCATAATAAATCTCTGTCCAAGTTTGGCTATATATTTGTACCAACTTAAAGGGGAGTGTTGATGTGTGATTTAGGTGATTTGTATGGAAGGAAATACATTTTCCCATATAAGTTATTAGTATTATAGGAAATATGATTGATATGCCTTAAATGTAATCCTCTAATATATGATCTCTACAACATCCATGCAAATGAGTATTTAAGGGCTTTCTTCTAAATGAGAAATATACAACGAAAAACCTTATACTTCAACACTTTCATGAATCATTGTGTCCTCTCATATCATCGTCTTTCCCTTCTCATTCCTTTTCCGACCAACCACACTTCTTTCCAACCAACAGTTGAAGATGTTCAAATTTGTGTGAGAATCAGAGTTGAGAACATTATTGAAAGAGCTAGAACAAAAACAATTCAAATGAGGTGCTTATAGAGATGACAAGCCAGTTTGAAGACACAACCTTAACCGTGATTTTAAGAATTATTGTTGTGGAATCTGTAAAATACGAAAAGAAAGCAAATGGAGAAGATGAAAATTAGCGAGTGAGAAAGACATTAAGAGACTTATTATAGATGAAAGGAATGTTTTGTGTTTTTTGATGCTCTACTATACTTGAGGTAGCTTGATTTTAGAGGTCATGAAGAAGACATTTAAGGAATTAGGCTTCAATCGCAGAAATGTGGTTAAAAGAGTGTAAACAGAAGAGATTGATCGAGACAGAAAAAGAAACACAGGTTTTCACATATTTGATGCTCCAAATTTATCATAATACAGAAGTGGTTTATAGCTTCGGGTGCTATTTTGCTAGAAAATGTAGTTTGTAGTTGTTGGGAAAAGGAGCGTGAGTAAAAACTAAAAACTAAAAAGAGACAATAAGTGGCATTAAATAGATAAATTAAATTGAGAATTTTGAATAATTAAGAGTTAAAAATTTTAATTAAGGTTTAACTAAATTAATGAGGTTAAATTAAATTAATTAGATTTAACTAAGGCTTATCAAAAATTAAATAATAAATTTAAGTTTGATATAACATGTAGTTTTATTGTATGACGTGAAATAATAAGTCTCACAAAATCTAATAAAAAATAAAATAAAAAGTTTAATTAGGTTGGAATCAAATTATTTAATTTATATTTAAGTAAAATTGATAAATAAATTTAAGCGTCCATGTCTTAATGTGTCAAGTGACAAACAAGTAATACAACAGGACTCCTATGTCTATTAAAAATAATAAATTTATGTTACATAAAATTAAAATGTGTTTACACTTCTATTCACGAATATGTTAAATACCCGTGATTGTCGATTGGTGAAACAATCTCTCTCTCAAAAAACATGTTTTTTTTTTACGACCTCACAAAGAAAATATTTTGTTACAAATGAACAAGATATTGAAATTGTTCATACCTTAAATCATAATCAAGTCAGTTTACAGCCGGGGGGAAGGGGCTTACCATTGAGCTACAAGCTCATGGCGTATTGATGTCTGGTTTGCTAAAATGTACAAATATATTTGGAACAAAATCAGAAAACAAGATCTCTGATTCTTCAGGCAAATTATATCTGAAGCAGTAAAGCTTACATTTTTCAGCCTTAAGTTTCCTGCAAGGAGGAAACATCTTACGTGACAATCTGTACAAGGTGGGGAAGCAAGGGCTCCGCCATATAAATAGGTTTCCGTAGAATTTACAAGGACAAGTTCAGTCTAACAAATCTGCTCCTCTCTTTGAAAGTGTACAATGAAGAAATTCATATACACCAAACTGAAATCTTGGTAGAAGGGCGCATACTTCAATAATTTACGTCAATGAACTACACAAGTCAACACTTTACATATGCACACTTAAATAACAAATTTTGCCTGATCTTTTGAGACTTTCGTTTCAATCATATACAGATAAGAATTGAGGAATGCGTAAAGAAAAGTTAGCTGAAATGAAAGAAATCAGAAAGCTTGTTTGTATCCGCGTTAGATTTTTCTCCTGCTCCTTGTTGTCTATGTAGCATCATTGACATTGTCCTTCAATTAGTCGCCCGTGGATGAAGATTTGAACAAATTTAACCTCATCCAACAGTGCAATGACCAGTTATGCAATTGTGAACACGCTGGTTTAGATTAATACTGATTCAAACCAGACCTGAGACTAGGCCAATAATGGTTCCCCCTGTGATACTCTTAGCTTCCTCTTCGAATATACCGTGAAGATAATCGTGGTAGCTACACTACAACAGAAACCAATAACATTGAAGATAATTTGTGAAGCTGAAAGAGAATGGTGGTCATCAGTAGCATCTGCCAAGTCGTGTATAAGGATCCCACTGCAATAAATGGAAGAAATATACAAGCTCAAGAGCCATTAAGACAATATACACAGAAACACAAAACATTGCAGTTCTACATTTTCTTTGGAGAAGACAGAGAACAACTAATAAAGCAGGGCTGCAAAGGAAAGAGAAAAAAAAAAAAAAAACAGGAAACAGGTAAACATATGAATAGAACACAGGACCTTAAGTGAAGAATTTCTTGCGTGAGAAGAACAGAAAAGAACAAAAAGGGAAAAATAAGATCAAAATGAATATCTACTCCACAAACCATCTTCTGAACGATGAAAGTCCACCCCATACTCTTAAGGACAGCTACTGAAAAAACTCACTTAAACTTATGTAACAGGCGAGGGTAGGGATGAGAAAAACAAAATGTTGGCAAATAAATGACTTGCATTTGGAAGAAAGAACATGTTCCTAAGGATTATAGAAAAATGCTCGCTTTTAATTTGGAGAAAGGCTAGCTTTTACTTTGGAAAAGGCTGTCGTTTACGTAAGATGAGGAAAAGAATTCACAGAGCAAAAAAAGAAAGTGGAAAAAAGGGCAATATAATCCAGGAATACCAACCTGGAAAAGAGATGGAAAACTACAACGAAAGAATCAGAATATGAAAGAATACAATGCATCTAGTCGTGCGAAAAGAAATTGAGAGAATTTTATGAATCCGTTTTCCTCTGTGTACCATTTTCCTGCATCATGTATTTACCTTAACAACTGGTTGAGTTTGTTTACATCCTCATCATTTTCCTAAGAGGAAATCTTCCACTTGAAAATTTATTTTAACTTCATTAATGCAAGTTTTGGAGCAAAGACAGATCCACACACATGTAAGGGGAAAATAGGATACATCCATGAGAAAGGGGAAGGTAAAAAGCTCTTACGTATATATTGCAAGAAAAATATCTGGCACCATTCCAACCAATGAACCCAAGATATAAGGACCATACTTGACATTTGTTGCCACAGCACAGTAATTGTACAAAATATATGGGAATGGAGAAATCCTGATCAAAGTCACACTTCGAAACTGATGAAACCAGTTCCCTTCGCCAGCTGCTCTCAATATAGCAGCTTTCTTTGGATATTTTTCCAACCAACCCTGTATCAAAGATGTTTGATTAACTCTTCAAGTCTCAAAGTATAGAAGGAAAAATGGTGTGCAAATCGCACTAATATCTTGGAACAGGGTACATACTTGAATTTTGTGAAGAAATAGGGAACCAATAAAAAATGGAAGTGACACGCCCACGGCAACTGCTGATATAATTAACAGAAATCCAATGCCGTAACCAAATGTCATTCCAACAGCCCACATAGAAGGTGTAGAAGGTAAAAGAAGTGCAGGGAATAAAGCCACTGTTGCAAAGAGCAGAACTGCCAGCACTGGGGTACTAAATGTTGCTGTCTCCCAGTTTATGATAGGTATAATCTCCTGAAGTTGTATATGTCAGATAGCGAACGTGCTTATGTAAGCATGCAATGTAAATAGCATATATTCTGGTCCAGAATATTACTAACACAATCTAAGATTAGTTTTACTAAGCTTATTAAGGAAAGGTTTATTTAGAAAATATGGTTGCCATTCAATTCCACAGTACCTTGGACATTAATTCTAATCACATTTTCAAAGGACCATATGTCACCATGGGATCCTTCATGGTGCCAGATAAAGAAAGTACCACAAAGAAAAAAACCCAGCCAAGTATCAAATTAAGCATAAGAACCATACAGTTAACAAAAAGAAAATGAAAAGTTAGTAAGTTTCGCTGCAGCAACTCTAAAGCATACTGAATATATCCATTAAGTACATTGTATCATGACTGACCTGGATATAAGATTGTCAGTTTTTCATTAAGGTACATATCACACTCATTTAACATGCATACAGTGACTGGAAATCTCATTATTAGTACTAATCATGAAATTTGCAATGAAGATTATATTCTCACAATAAAAGTACTCCAGAGACAGAGAACATGTTTATATAATCAGTGCATCAACTCCATGTTCTGCAAGTTCATAAAAAGGAAGATTTCAAAGGCCTATCCAGAGTTAGGCAGAGTATGCTCAAGTAGCTTCAAATATCGCATGACAAGTTCCAAGGAAACCATGCTTCTTTAGCACTAGCATAATCCAAAACACGAATTAAATTAACAACCAACTCCCAGATGCCACCACGCATGAATAATCCTAACATCTTTTCCGTCTACAGATTGGCAAGATACTCAGAATAAAATCACGCACCCATCCAAGGATGAGGGTACGATATTTTGCACATTCAAGCACTATACGCTATGACTCAAAAGAAAAATAATCTTCCTTACGAAAGAACAACTCTCAAGCATAAAATCAACAGTTTCATAATACTCATAATCCAATAAACATCTAGACTCATTTCAAAGCTAGTCCTACATATGAATTAGTGGAGAAAATAATAAGATCCTCAATCAAATATAATCATATAAGAAATATCGTGAAAAGGGAACCAAAAAAGCACAACAGAACGAACCCAACAAGAAAAAGAAGGAAAAAGACTAAAAACAAAGGAGTATTAGGTACACACTAATAGCCCATAAAACCATAGAAATTCGTAGCGAAAACAACAAAGAGAGCTTCCAAACCCCGTATAAGAAATCCCCAGCACCATAATGAGAATCAAAACCAATAAGCTGAAATCACAGATGACATTGTATAACTACAAAGACATAATAGAAATAATAAGCAAAACCAACCTTATCCATGAAAAAAGGGGCAACCCATTTGAGAAAAACTGCAGCCAAGAGTCCCAAACAAGTGAACAACAAAGCCAATTTGATCCAATACCATACCACACAACCTCTCCATCTCCAACAGAAAACACTGGACCCTTCCGTTTCTTGAACCCAATTAAACCCCTCCTCTACTTCATGATTATTCCCCAATTTCACATATTCCCCTTTTCCAGCATCCCCCTCGGCACTCATTCGCAACGCTGGAACCAAACCATAATCATCCTCCTGAAAAGTCATCGACAAACCCCAAAACCAAACACCGATAAAGTTTTAAACTTTCGCCTTGGTTCTTGCGCAAGCTGGAAAATTGAGAACACCAATGTGCAAGGTTACCCGTAAATAAAAGGAGAACCTAGCAAACAGATTTCTGTTTCAAGCTAGCTTCCACAACCTTACACTAACCATCGTAGCCTTCCATCATATATAAAAAAATGTGAATCTGTTTATATGCTGCAAATTTCTGTTTCTCATGTCAATTTACGATTCAGCCAGAACAAGACGGTGGCTTTTGTCTCACTCTTTCGTTACTTAACGTAGCCTGGTGGAAACGACGTGGTGGCGTCTTGTAGCATGGTGTTGTTCCACCGCGACTTGGCCGTTACGGGAAGTATCAGAGTAACTGAGTTGGTTTCTGAATTACAGAGCCGATTTGTTAGAATCGGATGGTTTTGATTTTAGTTTAACGTTAGTGTGGATGACAGCCAGATACATATGTTTTGTTTCAAGGATTTGGACTGGTATGACCGGTTGTTAGGATCCAAATTGGGGGTCAGAGCAATGGGAATGGCACACGTGTCACATGCAATTGCTGGAATCCACAATCAGTTGTATTTATTTTTTTCCAGCAAAGAATGCAATACACCCAACCCAACCCAACCCAACAACGAAGAAATTCATCTAAGCTACTGAATTTCATTTTAAGAATATGCCATCTCCATTGCTTTTATGGATGCTGTGTCCTTTGAAATATCAAATATTAGAGTGATTGAATAATTTTAGATGTTAGGAAATTAGAGTTAGCACTTTATTAAATTAATACTTCATCATCATCATCACACTCATTTCGAAATTCTGCAATGAAAAGAAGTCTGAAAAATTATGATAATATACAACCTTACTTTTACATGATATAGAAAAGTTATTTTCAGGAATAAATTAATAAGTTTGTTCTTAAACACTTATAAAGCAATGGTTGAAAGTTTTCCGATATAAAGAAAAGTTAGTTGAACAAGTGAAGGTGAGTTGGGATGAGTGTGAAGCAATAGAATACTATCGCCAGCGGTGAAAGTGACATTTCTTCAATTAAAATAGACGTCCGTAAGTTTCCACCAATATTTAAGTTACGATGAGCTATTTCTTGTTCCTTGTGATTTCCCTGAGCCGTAAGTTACGTAGCTAAAACTTCAAATTTAAAAGACAATCTTTGAAGAGATATCTCGTCAATATCGACAAAACGGTACCAATTTAGTATCAAATTTGGTTTTAATATACTAGTAATGGTCAATAATGGATACTTTATAAATTTATAAAACACTTCTCAATTTATTATGTCATAATCTTTTTAACTTCAATATATCTAAAAAAAATCATAACAATATAAATTTCATATAACAATAATCTCTTTATTTTTATTAATATTAATTTTCACATATAAATAATTATCACAAAGAAAAATATAATTCAATATAAAACCAGGAATAATATGAAATATTTAAAATATTACAATTAGTTACGTCAAAATATCATATAATAAGAACAATATTAGTCCAAAAGTATATTAATAAGACTCCATGTCAAGAAATGTAATAAAATAAAAGTGAAACCTAAAATAAGGATACTTGATACGAATCAAATTACACATTGGAAAAACGAAGCGGCTGAACGAATCACAAAGCGGAACAAACGGATAT
>JANJEY010000235.1:65834675-65847823 GCA_024703695.1 Erythroxylum cataractarum
ATCAATGCATGTGCAATTAATTCATTCCTCTATGATTAGAGGTCAATGAATGCTCAATTAACAAAATGCAGTATGATCCTACCCTGAACCAAATTACCTAAATAACCTTCCCATCGGTGATGGGATGTTACAATATTAAAATATACAAAAAAGCTAAATAATATTATAATCCCAAAATAAATATTCAAGTTGAGTAAATAGTTAAATACATAATAAATTATGCATTTTATTATAATACAAGAAGATTTGTAATATGTTCTCTCACATCATTCATCTCGTTATTTAGTGGCTCTTCTAAATGCTTTTCTTCAACGTCTTCATTTTCATTGATTTCTTTATTTGTAGGAAGTAATTCATCATCTTTATCATAGGAAGAAAAATCTTCATCCTTTTGAGCATTTAACCTTATAAAATTATGAATGGCCATTACAGAAATTACAATTTTAACTTGCTTTGGAAAAGAAAAACTAGGCATTTGACGTAAAATTTTTCACCTATTTTTTCAAATGTCAAATGTTATTTCGATTGTGCATCTTAAAGAAGAATGTGCATGATTGAATATTTCTTTCTTCCTTTTTAAAAAAATAGCACGTCGAAAATCAAGAAGATGATACCTCTCACCTTTGTGTGGTCCTAAATATCCTTGCATGTAAGGATATCCTGTTTCTACCAAATAATATTTTCCTACATTTCAAATTAAAAAATAATAAATAAAGAAGTACTGAATTATTAAGAATAAATAAAAAAAAGTATAAAGTTATCTGTCACAAACCTCTAAGTAGATAAGGGAAATGTAATCCATCATTACGCAAAGCCTCCACAAAAATTCAAGAACCATGTGTTGTGCCTTCTTAACCAGCCCAAGCAAAAGCAAAGGACATATTAAAATCACATATAACCATTACATTTTGCGTAGGAATACCACTTCTCCCAATATATTTTATTTGATTGGACTTTGAAACTACAACTGGTATATGTGTTCCATCAATTACTGTAATGTAGTCTTTAAAATAAGGTCAATACCTTCTATCATCTTTAATTTTGCTTAGAATTTTCTTAAAAGTTGGATCTTCTTCAATCCCTTCATTATATTCATGATCATTGTCTAAATCATTATCATAATATGACATTTGTATCAAAATATATAAAATAAATAAATAATAAGCTTATTGTATAATGAAGTAATATAGCAATAATCATAACATAATAATAATAAAGTACAATTTAATTCATTACAACAAAATTAACCAAATAGAAATCCAATACAACACATTCCAAGTAGCAAATTCCAATACAACACTTTACAAGTAGTCCAATATTAATTAGTAACCAAATACATGTCTAATTTATTACAAAAAATCACAATCATTTCATTTTTTTAAACCATTCGATTTGAAGATCAACATCCTTAAGCACAATAAACATTTCTCTATTTTCCTTCTTCAAAAATAATTTTGTAGCTAACATAAACAGTTTACCTTCCCTTTCTATTTCATTATAATTCGTAAGATGTTCATCACCTCAGAAATGCTACAATCAGGTTCATCTCTTTTAATAAAACTTACTGAAGTTCTACTCTCTACTACATCATATATATGTACCAAATGTTTACATAACCTTTCTGTTGACAATGATGATTATAATATTTGTAGTCCTACTCTACTAATTGTTGAATATTTGAATTCCTATCCTTTCTTTCATGGCCTACTTTACCTCTTGGCCCCATTACAACTAAAGGAATAAAGACCTTTTTGATTCATAGATATGCCATATATGGGAGTAGTAGAGAAATAGATAAGATGCAAGCTTGTGGTAAGAGACATGCATTATAAGATGATTGAGAGTCACCTTTAAACACTTGTGTGTGAAAGTGAATTCTTTATGAGAGATTTCATTTATGGCATGTGATTTTGATTAATTGAAGCATTATGATGTCTTATTGTTGCTTAGAATGTGATCTAATTTATGAAGCATTATGTGGCCTTATGTCTATGTTTCAATTCTTACCTATAATGCTTTCAACTTATTGGATTGAACTATGATGATAATTAGGAGTGGAATGATGGAAAGAAAATGTTTGTATATATCGTTCATTTTAAGTAAACCCGTAGAAGACTATAACTCCTCCATTATAAATACATAGTGGTTTAAAGGCTTGTGGTAGTCAATTAACTTAATTTAACATGTACATTTTTCTTATCATCATAAGAGTTACTTGACTGGTTCTCACGTGAATGGCAATCTACTTATTGGAGGTACCTTGAAGACTTGAATCTTGATTCCAATAGAGTTTTGAAGTATCTTAATTGGTTTGTGTAAGTTTATTTGACTTTCAATATTTCTCTTTATAAATTTGATGAAACTTTAAGTGGTCTTGATTTAGAAAGATTTATATAGCTTAAAAAAAGTTTCAAGACACTTATGAACTTAATATTTCTTTAAATAATGTGATCCTCCATTTATAAAGGTTTTTAAAAAAATCATATCAATTTTAGTGTCCTATATCAGATTGTAATTGATCGCAAATTCTTTTAAGTGCAATACATTACACTATAATTGGTCACAAATTCTTTATTTTTTTTAAATCAACTTTTTGGTTAAAATCGCAAATAACATTACTTTTTATATTTGGGAGATGAAATTTAGTTAGACAAATTTTTAGATAGTTAATTGATCTATTTATCTTTTTATTATCATTAATCCTTTAACTAAAAAAACAAAAATATCATAGATTTGATCTCAAAGCAATTACTTTTACTTTCTCCAATTCTCTAGGTTTGACTTCATCCTCTTTAAGGGGTACCTAGGCTTCAACGGATTTCTCTTTGTTTAAAAATTATTCATTATTAAAAGGAATTAGAATTTAGAACTATATCATGATAAAGTATCATATAAGCACATCATGACCTTCTTTTCTTTATACTCTAATAATTAAATTCTAAACTCAAGTTAAATATTTGTACCTAATAAGATGAACCGAAAAGCTACATCTTTAATTCTTATCGGTAGGTATTAAATAAAACAATAATAGGACCGTACAATACTCCAAATTTTCCATTAGATATGAAAAGGGTTTTTCACTCATCATAAAACATCAATAATGACTAATATTTTACAATATATGAAAATCTATTAGAAACTTTACACTTTGACAAACAAGTAGTCTAGAAGACGGTTTAAGCAGAGAAAGTTAGATAAATGTATGGTGAACTCCAATTGGCTTTCCCGTTATCCTCTCAATCATGCCACCTTTGGTAGTAATCTCACTTCAGATCACTCCCCAATACATGTTCAGTG
The DNA here is from genome assembly GCA_024703695.1 of Erythroxylum cataractarum. Lineage (NCBI taxonomy): Eukaryota > Viridiplantae > Streptophyta > Magnoliopsida > Malpighiales > Erythroxylaceae > Erythroxylum > Erythroxylum cataractarum. The sequence goes on from JANJEY010000235.1 coordinate 65,837,973, forward strand.
CCTTCCACAAAGGAAAAAAAAAAAAGAAAAAGAAAAAGAAAACTCCATTTAGATTTTTCAACTACATTTTAAAGCATCCTTCCTTCAACAAAGCTATAAATAAGGGGCTTATGCTCAATGTAAATCGTTCTTAAGCCTAAAAACGAGTTACCAAATTGAAAGCATTCAAGAGAGAGCTAACTAAATTATAAGGGATGAATGATGATCCTATGATTTGGAGGAAATCTGAAGCTTTGAGAGCCCTTACTAACTGTCAAAGTGCTTTTGCACCTAATCCTATAGATATTAAACTCAAGAATTAAGGAACTTTTAATCTAAGAAGGTATAATGAATCTGTAGATGCCTTTCACTCTCAGCTCAAACAAAAATTAAGAATCAGTTAGTTAAGAGTAGGAGATAGGTTAACTAAGCAAGATAGCTTAATCCAGTTGTAGACTAATATTCAAAATTTTATAAACAAGAGATGATAAATAAATATTAACACTTTCTTTTATCAATTCTTTTATTTCTTTCTTAAGAAATATTTCTTGATAAATATATATGATGATATTTTGATTTACGATATTCAAAAAGTGTAAGATTTAGATAATTTCATAATTAAGGCATTATATATTATTAGGAGACATTTACTGCATCACATTTTTATAAGACATTAAATCAAAATGAGTTCGCACTTCAATAATGTTTAATGCTTGCACACCTTTATGTCTACTGCCAGCATATCTCTTTCTTGAGCTTAAATGTCTCTTTATTTCTAGTAATTATTGACAACAAATTTCTAGTACACATCTACGAAGAAATCACGAATTGTAAAATCAATAGTTCCATTATAACTTCTTCTCAAGCAGCATTTAGGAGTTTGAAATTCCTCTCTCGTTCTTAAATGCTTGTCTTCAAAATTGAATTTCCAAAGATGATGATTGATGATTTGGATTGGAACTTTCACGAACATAAACTGTAGGTGATATGTCTAATTTTCTTGTCAGTAATAAAAATTTCTCGAAACATGTCTTCTTACATCTGTGGAATGCCGATAGATCATCAAGGAGAGGGAAGCTATTAGCAAGATCCATTTAAATGCTCTATCTGATTCTTAGAACTACCAACTTATTTTCCTAATCATACATTAGTTGAATGATCACTGCGCGACGCATAACCAAGATGGTTGAGGTTCATCTCTTAGCTAGCAAAGTAAAGATCAATTCCTTTAATCACTAATTTAAAAGATATAACTGCCACATGCTACTAAAAGAAGATATTGAATGTGTTGTATAATCGTAGAAGAAGAATCATAGAAGAGTGGGAAGGAAACAAAACGCCAAGTATCAATAACAGAAATGACCATAGAATGATGGGAACATACCGCGTTGGAGTTTGTAGTAGAAAGAAACAACAAAATTTTGGAAAATCAAGGTGAGAAGTTAATCTTATTTCCATATGACTAGCAAAATGAATTTCACTTGAAAAAGAAAACTTAAAGACTTAATGCAATACAAAATCAAACTTGACCCACCTAATGTATAGAGCTCAAAATGGAAACTCTCCACTAGTGTTTCAAGACAACATGCAGTTTCGAACACAATATGGAAAATTCAAAGTTTATTTTCATTTCTTATCAAATTAAGGTGATGATCTTAGATTATAGACTTCAAAAAAAGGAAATGATCCTAATTCTAATTTAACATTCATACTCAAAAGAAATAATGCGATTCTGTAAGAAAGAAACAAGAACAAGAAACGCTGTACAAACATTTTTGCCAACTAGCTTCAAGCAACTAAGAGTTGGTGAAGGTCAGTTACCAAAAACAAGTTCATTGAACTAAATTTCATAGAAGAGGACAAATGGGAAAAGGTTGAAGAACAAAAACTAGGCTTAGTTGTAAAAATGCATTGATGAGCAGCAAAGAAGAGAAAAGGAGATCGAGAAACCTAAGAATAAAGCAAGACATGGCAAAGCAAAAGCGCATGTAGGCGACGTATCTACAGAGAAGAATGGATAAATCATAAAAGTTTATACAGCTACTACTGTATAATCTTCTAGAATAAAGCGAAACAAGGTCATAAGTGTAAGACATGGGACCGTTTCAGTGCGGAGAATGTGAACATGGTCTCACTTCATCCTTGACAGTTTGATCAGCTAATTGCCCAATGAACTATTCCTTGAATACACGAGAGGGATAGAGGGCATTTATGCAATGCAAGTGGCTAGCAAGTGTTATGGTATTCCTCGAAAAGGAACTAGTTCAGCAGTGCACGTGTAAATATTTTCGCGTCTCCATACATGTAAAGGAATTATAAATAGGTGAATTGGGAAGACATAGAAGCTGCAAAGCCCATACCTCCTGGCTCCTCTTAAAATTGCTTGACACCTTCCTTCTTGCCTTACTTTCAAATCGTCACTACAGCTTAGCTTTAGCCAGCTTTTACCTTTGAACATCATTTGACCTTATCATCAGTTTCTCAATCCTCTCATATATATAAATATATATATATAGTAACAACTTTAGGCATCATATAATTTTTGTCCCTTTTGCGGGCTAGTGCTAGAACTCACAGAAATCAAGGGGAAGGAAGAGAAATTAATAATGTTATTCAAGAAAGAGATTTAAGGTTGCTCTTCACGGGAAAATGAATAAGCTAGAATGCACTTCAGATTGAAAAAGAATAGAGCAAATTATTTTCTTGACATGGGACTAGGGAGAGGAGTACTATTAAAGTGTATGGTTCCGTATAGGGCTTCATATAAGATAAAAAGTTTTGGCTGAACTAAAATGGAAACTTTCACAGAAGAGCGTGGAGCAGTTTTGGAGTTCTAAAAGCTACAAATACAAAAGACTTGACGAGAAAGAGTTCACACCAATTGCTTCTGCTTCTCTTTTCAGATGCTGGTTCTTGATTTGAAATAGATTTGGAGCACTTGTTAACATGAAATCACACATTATCAGAAGACTCTTAAAATCGTAGACTGTCCTCCAATCAACAAGCAGGCACATATATAAAGCTAATTATCATCGTTATCAAATGACAAACAAAGAACACAATAGAGATACAAAAGCCTGAAATGCTCAACCAACAACCGAAATTTTCTAACTACAAAGTCTTGTTACCTCTTGGGTATAAGCTGGACTAAGTAATGAACATAACCTTGAATCGATGTCTTAGTTAGTAAGGAGGACGACCAGTAGCCCAATAAGCCTCGGCTGGTAACTGAATAGAATTGAGGAGGTTGGGTGGTAATCCATGAAACATTGGCGCATTTTGCTCAGACATGACCTGTTGCTGCTGTTGTTGCGGTTGCTGCTGCCCCATGGCTCCTGGAGAACCTATTGCACCACCTTGCATAGGCATTTGTGGATCCTCCTCTTCAAGAGGAAGCCTCTCATATGCAGCATTACTGAAAGAAGCTGCCATAATCACAACTGGACCGGACGCGGTAAGTGTTCCCACAACACTTCCTCCGACCACTTGTCCTTGTCCACCAGCTAAGTATATAGTCAATCCTGTAGCTGCAGGAGGCGCTGGAGGTGGCAAAAACGATCCGGCTAGCGACAATATCTCAAATCTACCATGTAAGGACACAATTGCGCCTGGAGAAGCTGGTTGTCTGAGAGTTACATTTGTGACAGTTCCAGTTCCACTCATGATACAAACTCCTCTTTGTCTCCTTCTAGCAAATGTGGCAATACTCTCAACAATGTCACAACCATCAGCGACCTCCATTAGGTGGGTTCGTAGAGCATTGGCACTATCTCTGGTGATGATGATTGGGGGCTTAGGTTTGTTCTTGGATCCAGCAGGCCTACCTCGTGGCCTTCTAGTGATTTCTCCACCGGGGCCTGTGGTGAGTAGCTCTTTGCCCTCACCATTGTTGTTGTCATTGTTGTCGTCGCGCTCACGTTTCTGGGGTTTATTCAGGCCACTGCTACTGCCACTTTGCTCGTCTTCTGAGTTCTGTTGCTGTTGTTGTTGGTGAAATTGATGTTTTTGTTGTTGATGGTGTAACTGAAAATCTCTGGTGTGGAACGGAGGTGGAAGTGAATGGCCATGAGCCGTTACTGGATCCATTTCTTCCAAGTTTCTTCTCTCTCGCTCAGCTCTCTCTATCTCTCTGATCTTCTTTTCCTTTTACTTTTGATTCCCTTCTTTTGACTTTATGCCTTGGTCTTAGTATTACAATTATAAGCCAAGAAATCCACTGTTGGGTCTCTTGACAAGAGCAGGAGGACACCCAGTAGCAAACGACAGACTAAGAAATGAGAAGGCAAACTAAGAAGCAAGCAATTAGGGGTTAAGTTGATTCAGAGGAAGAAAAGGAGAGGACAGTGGAAGGAGGAAGGAAATAAACAAAGTACAAGAATAAGAAGAAGAAGAAGAAGAAGAAGAAGAAGAAGGCCGTAACTAGGGCTCTCTCGTTTCTGGCTTTTCTCCGATTCCTTCTACTCTCTTTGGTGTTTAGGATATAATTCAGCTAGTCCTCACCAGAAATGACAAATGAGAATATGAGTGGAAATAGGGTTTCAACTACCAAATAATGAACTGAACTCACCATCTTTACACTCACTCAACAAATAAGCAGAGCTTAGGTAGACTGTAGAGAGATGTTATAGCTCCTTCTGTTCTCTTGATTTCGTTGGTACGAATTTTGAGGGATAGTTTGATACCTTTTTGGCGTGCAGAGTATTCTAAGTGCGTGTTAACTTTGAGTTTGGGTTAATCAAGAGCTGGATGGGTTCGGTTTAGGAAAGAGTCTGCGTGTGAATGGGCGGTGGATGGGTTCCCACCCGCTCTCTTTTGACCCCCCTCAAGCAGTCCATGTTCTCGCCCTCTCTCTCTCCCTCCCTCTCTCTCTCCGTGTTTGTGTTTGTGTATGTATATTATTTATTCTAAGTTTAATTAATATGTATTAAAGGTGTCTAACTCTTGTGGTCCTTATCTCTTGATTCAAACCCCCTTTGATCTCTGCTTGGCTCATCTAACTTTCCTCTCTTTCTTCCTTCCTGGCTCTTTCTTCCTGTGCCCTTCATGTCCATTTATAATTCTAAGCTCATAAAATATGAGGCTTCCATCTAATTAAGCACCTCAACTTTCCCTACTAACTAATGAAGTTTGCTTTATTCACTTTTTATTATTATGACTCATTAAGATGATCTGCCCAGTTAAACTTACTTTTGTTATAGTCTCTAGGTACACAAGATTTTAGATATTGTAGTTGTAATTTTTAAGTTTCCCTTACTGAAGACAATTGTTTTATGAAATAGTTGTCATTATGTCCCCACTAAATTCTTTCGTTGTAATTATGTAATCGCAATCGTGAATTCATAGCTGATGTTGAGGCATATATCTGAAACCTAACAATTCATTGATTTGTTAACATAGAGAAATTATCCGATCCAATTACCGTTTAATTTGAACCTTTGCTTCACCCGAACCGAAATTCAACCAATAACAAACAGGAGGATGTGAAATGAAACACAAAAGTTGAACTCTTTCTGCCTATTTTTTATTCATACATAGACCCGATCTAGCGGAAGGACGGATCGAAAGTGATAGCTGGCACATTTAAACCGGACTCTGTCTTGTTACTTGTTCATGTGTGCGCACTGTGTACCGTGCGTGTGTAAGAGAGGAAAACTTCAATTTTCCATGTCCCACATGCACCATAAAGCACTGAAATTCCCATGTCTTTTTCTCAAATTGTTAACGTTATACATAATGTTCCCATTTTTATATGCTCGATTTTTATAATCACAACACGTGTCAGTTCCCCCTTCTTTCCGGTCTATTGCATTGATACTTACCTTAATTTCTCGTGAATATTTATGAGTATACTTTTCTACTCTTTACACTTTGTCTTAACATCTAATAAGATAAAGAAAAAAAATTATATGAATTAATAAGATAAATTAATATAAAATCTATTCGTTGAATAAATACTAAGGAACATATTTTTAATAATTAGATTATAATTATATTTTATTAACCTAACAAAGTGCATATAAATCATAGAGAGTCTTAGTATTCATTATATTTATTATAATTTAAGAAATTTATCCCAAAATTTTTGAATATAATTAAGCAAAATTATAGATGACATCCCATTAAATTTTAAATTATAAGAAAAATGTTAAATGTAATTATAATTTAAGAAATTATCATAGTCAATTAATACATATTTATAATTTTATCAAAGCATTAATTTGTGATAAGAACATGACTATAAAGTTATTCAAGTTTTTCTATAAGAGTATTACCTTATTAATTTATGTTGATTACTAATTTAGCTTGTTAGCTCAAGTTGATACCATCAATTTATTATACAAAAGGGTTACTAATTTGTTGAATATTTATTCATAGAGATTTTATTATAAAAAGGAAATCGTGATCACATTAGCAGAAAGGATCACATGTTAGAATTTCACGCTCTCAGCTAGACACAGTATTAAATTGAGAGGTCATGGCAGAAATTGACTTAGAGAAGAGTCTTTAAGTACTTGTTAATATCTTTAACCACCTAAACAAAAGTATAAATGTATACAATTACAATTCATGTCTGATTTCTGTTGTGCACATACATTTTTTCATCTGATTCTTGTAATTGGCCAAGCGACAATGCGTGAATAAACCTCTTTTATGTTTAAACCAAAGAGTCAGTAATTAAGTATACAGTCAACTATTGTGACACATGACTAATTATTTCATTTTAACAACTAACAATATTAATATTCCAGTCGATTCTCTGTTGACCTTAAACCTTAATTCTGTTATAGTATTCCTTGCCAACCAAGTATAATAAAGGTTTGAGTAATTTAAGTTTATCAACAAAATTTATGCTCACAATAAGTTTTGTTTTCATTTGTTTATGCAAGTAAGAGCTCCTCAGTATATGACATATATGGTAATGAACATATATAGAAAAGAAAAACCCAGAAAATTTATTTAACAAAACAAAAAGAACCAGCAATAATGTAATAGAGCATTGGCCAATGACCATGAACGTGGGATGAGAACTCTTGAAGGATAGAATGGAACTGTTTGAGACAGAGAGAAAAGGAGGAAATGAATAAATGATGATCAAAGACATAAACACACACGCACAGAGGAGTACAGGGTGTAAGTAAGTGGGTGGGTGGATGGCGGAGGATACAATTGGAAGGGTTTGAACTTTGACCACAAACTAATAACAAATACAGATCATCAACATCATCATCATCTGTTGATTCTTGACCAAAACTCAAACTTATGATGAAGACGATTGGAGAACTCTACCCAAAGAACAAAGAGATAAAAGACGCGTGGGTGGCGCTGACACTAATCAGAAGAAAACCCAACAAAAGCTCCACGCTGCACGAGCGGAGATACTGCTGACCTTGCCTTTCTGTTCCCCTTTTGTAATATTATCTTTTTATTCTTCACAATACCGAAGTAGTGAATTAATCAATTTTCATACAAATCTAAGGTAATTAACGGATATACTTACATTAAGTTTTAAGAATTAATTTTGCCATTTTTTTGATCTTAAAAGTAAAATCATTTAACTAATCATTATTTAAAACTTAATTGACCTAGTCGTGAAGAAATCTACAAAGACGGCCTATCTTTGTATCTCTCTACTCTACCCTTGCATTTCTTATATCTCAAAAGATGCTCTTTGTCGGCTTTCTCTCTCTCTTCTCTTCAATTCATTTAAGGTCACGGTAACCCACCACCCGCTTTTGTCTTTATATCCATCACATTTGGAGACTAACACCCCCACCCTTCTCACGATCTTATCTTCTTCAAGCTGTGGCAATCACGATTCACGATGGTTAACACCTCCTCTTCTACATATGTTTGCGTCTTTCTTCTCAAGTTCAATTTGGATGTAACTTTCATTATTGTCGGGACACAAACACCTAAGATATTGTTAGTTTCTGTTTCTTCCTACTTTTTTCAATATAGTTTTAAGAAATTTTTATGTACATTCCTAATTAACAAGATAAGCTGGTCAAAGTCAACGCAACAGCAAGACTACATAGGTAGGCGGTCCATGAGTGCGGTTTATATACCTTGTCATAGGTTATGGAGGGGACTTATAATATCATTGTTGTTAAATCATTTACCTACCATTGGTCAACTAATATTCATGTTAAACTGCGTTCTCATGTGACAAACATTATGAATATGTACCAATAATAGCTCTATTATTTTCCAAATTATTCGGTCTGAAAATAAACAGTTCATTCATGAACCCAAAAAAAAAAGGAGTATATAGTAGATTATGGTAATCTTAGTACTTTCTGAGGTAATCCTTTGATGCATTGGAAGAAAACGCAAAGGAACTTCAGTTATGTTTGTTCATATCCAATAATTGTGAATTTTTCAAATTAATCTAATCTCATTTTGTCCAATTCAAGAAGGTGGAACCATGAAAGGCGTTTCTTTATTTTAAGCTTAAAATAACATAAAATTTGCAACAATCAAAGGCATAGCCCTAATGTTTGTCCAATTCTAAGGATTTGTACACGTACTGGTATGGGAAAGCAGCCAAAACTTGAACAAATCATTGACCTGGAACATTCAAAAATTGCCGCGGTATTATCGACAAACATCGATCTCAAAACTTTTTGAAGCAAAACCTAACTTAAATGATGAATTTATCTAACAGCCATACATATAGGGTTCCATATATCGCCATTGGCCCATCATACAGTCTCTTTTCATTGAAATTTGTAACTTTCCTCAGTAAGTTGGGTTCATGACTCATATCTTGTCATTATAATGTAATCCAGGAATGAAAGAGGGAATGGAAATTACGTTGTCAATTCTAATCTTATTGATGTTGACTTTAACACAAACATTAGGACAAGAACATGTAGTGCAACGGCTTTCCTTTGCCCTTTTTTTTCCCTTCTTATTTGCAAATAACGTATACGGTACAACGAGGAATGATTTTATCTCTCGTCTAATTTTTTTTGAGATGAGTTCATTAATATAGACCGTTTCAAGAAGGAGAACTGTTTAATTTCCCACTTTGACTTGGAACCTAATATTCCACGGCATAGTCACCTTTTATCAGCTTTACATGTTTGTGTGCATAATAGTTGAATCAAGGGGTCTCCTAAATGCAACTATTCCTATATAGAACACGTGCCACTGTTTTTGACCTTCTTGCTAGGTCAGATGGCCTTACATATGTTTGCTGGGAAAAAACACACCTTAAAACATAAACAGTGTACGGTTGAATCTATACCAACTTTATCAATCGTGGGTCACCACCTCTTGTTTAATTAGGTGATAGATGTGTCATTTTGCGCGTTCCTCTTAAGTGGTTGAATCAGTAAGCATAAAATGACAATAGATTGACAACATAAAGCTAACTACTCTTCTTGTTTAGATCCTATCGGTACGGGAGTACACACCTGAAAATTGAGGGCTTTCCCACCACAGATTTTTGTCAAGAGAAAGTTCTAACATGCATCCTTTTAGATGACTTTGGTTAAACTACTAATGGGTTTTGATCCCCTATGAAGGAATATGTGATTGGTCACTTAACTGGTTTCTGGATTTAATCGACTCAAATCCATCTCTTATGCAACTAGCCATGAGCATATTTTACGACAATTGACAAAGCCTGTATTGAAATACAGAAACGGAGGTTATGTTTGCTTTTAGAATCAAAGTCAAAGTATTAAATTTAGACTTTTAGTATGTAGAGCTATAATCAATTTATAGTACAATAAGGAGGTGTTTGTTTCCTTTTTTTTTTGTTTTCTGTTTTTATTTTTAAATTTAGTAAAAAAAACTTGTTTGTTTGAGTTTTTGGTTTCTGTTTTTGGTTTTGGTTTCTTCCAGTTTTCAAAAATTATGAAAAC
>JANJEY010000235.1:65958957-65982515 GCA_024703695.1 Erythroxylum cataractarum
TGATCAATTAAATCTTGGACTTAACGAGTTGTTAAGGTTGTGTTTTCGAAACTTAGTGGATTTCAAACCCCGATATTATTTTGAACGATGATGACCCGAGCCGCATTTTCAGGAGAGCTTTAGTTAATTGTTTTCAATCTTAGTTATTTTCAATTGTTAATTTTCTAAAACCTCAAAAATATTTATTTCACGCTTTGTTTTCTTTAATTCTTCCGAATCAAACCAAACCCCCCTTTTTAATTGCTTTCTTGCATAATTCAACCATTAGGCTAGTCTTAGGATCAATTCTGCACTGGTTCCTTGAGAGTCGACCCGAGGTTGCACCCTGTGTTGCAATTTTTGGTATAAATTGATTTTGACCGGTTTCCAAGGATCAATCTTAGGATTGAACGATAAGCCGCGATCAACATGCCCCAATTAGGCTCTCCCAACCGGCCCTTCACTTTCTCTCCATAAAACCTATTCAAGCCAATTCCAAAAGTTACAAATTTTCATGGAGAGATAGGCACAGATGCTAGAAATCCAATGCTTTAAGAATCACTGCATTTGGGGGTCAGATGAGGAAGTTATGGCCTAAAGGAACTAACACTTTTATGCCTTTACTTGAATTGTACATGTCTTGGCACGAATTCCATAACCTTTTCTAAAGACATTGGATTCATTTCGTTTTTAAACCATTTAAAATAGAACCTCGAGATCTATAACTTCCATGAAGACCTTAAAGACCATTTCTGTCATATAGGGGATAAATGTGCACCAGAAGATGTTCTAGCCAAACTAAGACGATGCTAACGTCATTTTGAGACGCAAAACTCAGATGAAGCGTCTTAGGTACAAAACTAAAATGAATAAACAGTAACTGAGACGATGACATCATACTGAGACAATGCTGACATCATTTTGAGACGTAAAACTAAGACAAAGCATCTTAGTTATCAAACTAAGACGAATGAACAGTAACTGAGATGATGACGTCATACTGAGACGATGCTGACGTCATTTTGAGACACAAAACTAAGACGAAACGTCTTAGGTACGAAACTAAGACGAATGAATAGTAACTGAGATGATGACATCATACTGAGACGATGTTGACATCATTTTGAGACGCAAAACTAAGATGAAGCGTCTTAGGTACCAAATTAAGATGAATGAACAGTAGCTAAGATGATGACGTCATACTGAGACGAGGCTGACGTCATTTTGAGATGCAAAACTAAGACGAAGCGTCTTAGGTACCAAACTAAGATGAGTGAACAGTAACTGCGACGATGACGTCATACTGAGACGATGCTGATGTCATTTTAAGACGCAGAACTAAGATGAAGCGTCTTAGGTACCAAACTAAGATGAATAAACAGTAACTAAGATGATGACGTCATACTGAGACGATGCTGACATCATACTGAGACGATGCTGACATCATTTTGAGACGTAAAACTAAGACGAAGAAATAAAAAGGACATAACTTTCACTACAAGTTTCGGATTGAGGTTGTTCTTAGACTGTTTTAAAGAAGAATTTTAGACCTATAACTTCCATGAGGACCTCATAAACTATCTTTGCTTCTATAAGGGTTAAAAAATTTCAAACAATAGCAGGTGTCCCGAAAGTTCACCCTATGCAACAATACCAACTTCAAATGATCATAACTTTCTACTACGATCTCCAAATCTTACAAACTTTATATCGTTGGTCTAGCATCCCGTTACCGATGTGATGGGCATATTGGTAAATTGGGACATGGTAGGATTCCGTACTGCATTTTATTGATTGAACATTCATTGACCTCTAATTATAGAGGAATGAGTTAATTGCACATGCATTTATAGGTATATGCATTCATGACTTTTTCCGATACTTAATTGTGAACATGAATTGGTTTGGGAATTTTCGAGGTAATTATGTTTGACTGTGATTTATTTGGAATGTTAGAATAATTGGGTTTGTATAGTTAAATTGGAGTGAAAATTGAAATTGGAGTATAGGATCCTGTGTTTCATATTTTTTAGGATTTATAAGAATTTTTCTGAAATTTTTAGAGTTATGAGTCCGGACCGGAAAAATGACTTAGAGACTGATGATTTAGTTTTCGGTTCCGAAATTGACGGGCAAATGGCATGGAAAATTAGAATTGAGATTTTAGGAATGAGAATGTTGAGCCATTGAAAATTAGAGACTGAAATTTAATGAATTTGAGGACTTATGTCTTATGGGCTTTAGGTCAAAATCAACCCTTTATAAGCCTTAGGTTTTAAATCTTTGGCATTTAATCATCTTCTCCAACCTAGGGCACGTTGATCTTCTCCCTCTCTTTGGTGATTTTCGTTCCTCCTTCTCGATCGTTGGTTGCTTTTTTTCCCTTTATGCAGTTCCTAGTTTAATGCTTGAGGAAGATGAGGTTTTATTTGGCTTTGGGTGATAATCGTGGGTGTTAGAGCTTGGAAGAGATTTTCGGAGGTTTAAGGATTTGAGGCTTCATTGGTAAGTTTAATGGTTTAATGTTGTTATTTATTGTTGTTTGATGCATTTATGGTATTTATTGTGTAAAAATGGGTAGTTGAGAGTAGTTTTATACTGGTTTCTAGAGAGAGAAAGATGAAAGGTCGATCAGAGAAGATGATAGAGCTGCACGTCGCGACGTCTGAGAGCAGCCTCGCTGCGATGAGTAAATGCGTACTCGCCGCGACGAGCGTGCTCGTCGCGACGAGTAGGGCGAGATGCCGCGGCGAGCGTATGGATTTACGCCGCAATGAGCCCCTCCTGCTAAGCCGCGACGAGCTTGGAGGAAGGTGTTCGCCGCGGCGAGCGACCCTCTGTACGCCGCGGCGAGAGATCGTAGGCCGCGGCGAGGGATAAATTTCTGATTGAATATGTTTCAATTTATGGGGCATAAATTATGGTGTAGACCTCCAATTGAGGTGATTCTTGATTTGTTATGAACTAGAGAAAAAGGTCTATAATTGAGGAAAGGAATGAAAGTTAGAATTTAACTAGTGGGATCTTTATTATCGAAAGAAAGTCGATTATAGTTTCCTATTGTAACCTAAGGATTAATTGGAGTTTCAATTGGAGACTTATGGAATCAATGGATGATATTGACCTAGTAAATTGTGAATTTAGGTTTTGAAGCCTTCTTGAGATTAAGGGTAGTGTCATTTGTGTTAGAGTATATAGTATGAGAAATTTGGTTATGAGGCATAAGATAGTGAAAATTGGGGTTTAGCGTCGGAAAAATCATGAACATGCATCGTACATATTTTTATTAAGATATATGCATTATTGAATTGTTTTGACTGATTTGACTGTTATAGAGGCACCGTTGGATCGTCATTCCACGGATCTTGCTGGGACTTCCAGGCAGTAGCTCGGAAGTTATAGGTGAGTAACCTAGTTAGTTCCTCAATTTCTGATTGTTAAATGCTCTGTGTGAACTGATTGAAATTGTGAATTGTATGATTATGTGAATGGTTATGATTGAAATGCCTGCTTGTGACAATGTGCACGTGATCGATACATGATTTTGAAAATTTTGGATAAATGGGCTTAGACAACCATATGACTGCGAATTATTGGGCATATTTATTTCATACATAAATGCATGAACAGATAATGGACGTTGTGACCAAAGTCGCCATTATTACTGAATAGAGCCTTGGTCTCGAATACTGTCACTGAACCGAGCCTTGAGCTTGAGGGGAGTTAGTGCATCCTGCATGAGGGCTCTCCTACTCCCTAGACGCGTCTGCTGATCACTGTCACTGAATAAACGTTTGGTCACAACACTTAAATAAACTAGAAAAGAGTCACATATGCATTGCATGATACAATTGTGATGACTGATATGCGAATTGACTATATTCCATAAACTGCTATATGAGATTTTGAATGTTACTATGATGTTCTATACGCAATTTGCGTAATGCATGAATTGAGTGAACCATCGATGATGGTTTCTCATTGAGTTCACAAACTCACCAAAAATTGTATATTGTTTTTCAGGACTGATAGATTAGACTCCTAGCTTCAGGGATAGACTTTTCCTGCCGTGTGAACGTGTGGCAAGAGAAGCGATGGCACACAGGTCGGTCAGCTGGGATTGATTTTGAAGATAGCATAGTATAGACTTTTGTATCAGTTTCCTTTTTGGAGTATTGTATTTAGACTGTAGGGAACTGATAAACTGGTCTATATTTCTGTTTGATATTGTGAAATGAGAACAAGCATTATGGTTTTAAATATAGTGATTTTGTTATTGCGGTTTTATTATATTGATGCCATATGGATTTTAGTATTGATCGATCGTAGTGCACCCTCGTCATAGGATATGTATCGAAATGACCTACGGGCGTCCCGGTGTGTACCCTACGGTAAGGGGACGCTACATCAAATGTATCTAATACTACTGGAAAATAAACTATAGAATTAGAAAATGTCTTTCATTAGGACTTAAATTAAAATTATTAGCTTTTTTAATTCCTTTTTTGTTTTAAAGAATATTGTTTACTTTTCGACTGTTTCGCTCTTTCCTCTATCCTTATCACTAAGACTTCTTTTTAAAATTAATTCAAACTGGCAAGGAAGTTCAAATTTGCATAAAAGACGTTATTTGAATTGATGGAAAAATCCGTGAATTTTTATGTCTTTTGAAATATTGGTTGACCAATTCTACAACGAAACCAAATGGCAAGCTTTTCTAGAAGAAAAATATACTTGTTAACCAACTAGTTTTGCAAGACTCAGCTATTGATATATTATATGTACGAATTAACTTTTGAACAAAAATAAAAATTGTGTCATGGGTCTAGTCCTATTTTATAGATGTTCGCTATCAAAGACAAGCTTCACAGTGATCACTATATATGAAGCTTGTCCTTGATGATTTCTTTGGACATGATCAAAGAGAGTACATTCAATAAAAAAGATTAGGAAAAAGGAAATTGATGTCAACAACGTGCAAGCTCTTGTGGTCAAAAATAGAAGAGTTGTTGATAGCCTTAGTTGATGTGTACTAATTACTTATCCTTGATTATTTCTTTGGACATGATCAAAGAGAGTACGTTCAATAAAAAAATTAAGAAAAAGGAAATCGATGTCAACAACATGCAAGCTCTTGTGGTCAAAAATAGAAGAGTTGTTGATATCCATAGTTGATGTCGACTAATTATTCGACATAGAAACAAATAATGAAAGATCTCACATATTGCAAAGATCTTTATGATTCAATCGATGTGAAAAAAGTGTAAAGGACGATGTCTCATCTAAACCAGAGAAAATGGTAGACAAAGAGTGGGAGAACATGAAGTGAAAGACCTTAGGAACTATTAAATAGTGGATTGATACAATATCTTCAATCCCGTATCCCAAAAGACATATCCTTTTGAGATGTGGAAGAAGTTAGAGGTCTTTAAAAGAGTAAGATCACTCATAACAATGCCTCCTAGACTAAAACGCTTGTAAACTTGAAGTTGAAAACTAGGAAATCAATGTTGGAGTATCTTAATGATTTTCAGGACATCATCAATAAGTTGATCACTATGAAGCTTGTCCTTAATGATGAATTACAAGCATTGTTCCTATTGAATTCTTGATGAATAGTTAGGAAACTTTAACTATGACTATCAACAACTCTTCTCTAAATGATGTGCTTTCTTTGGACGTGATCAAAGCGAGTATGTTTAACAAAAAGATTAGGAAAAAGGAAATCAATGTCAACAATGTGCAAGCGCTTGCGGTCGAAAATAGAAGAGTTGTTGATAGTCATTGTTGACATCGACTAATTACTCGATATAGAGATAAATAATGGAAGATCTCACATATTGCAAGGATTTTTATGATTCAATCGATGTGAAAAAATGTAAAAGATGATGTCTCATCGAAAATGGAGAAGATGGTAGACAAAGAGTGGGAGAACATAAAGTGAAAGACCTTAGGAACTATTAAATAATGGATTGATACAATATCTTCGATCACATATCCCAAAATACAAATCCTTTTAAGTTGTGGAAGAAGTTAAAGGTCTTTATGAGAGGAAGACCACTTATAACAATGCCTATAAACCTGAAGTTTAAAACTAGGAAATCAATGTCAGAGTATCTCGGTGATTTTCAGATCATCAATAAGTTGATCACTATAAAGCTTGTCCTTAATGATGAATTACAATCGTTATTCCTATTGAATTCTTTGATGAATAGTTAGGAAACTTTAACTATGACTATCAATAACTCTTTTATGAATGACATGCTTTCTTTATACGTGATCAAAGAGAGTATGTTTAATAAAAAGATTAGGAGAAAGGAGATCGATGTCGACAGCGTGCAAGCTCTTATGGTCGAAAATAGAAGAGTTGTCTATAGTCATAGTTGACATCGATTAATTATCGATATGAAGACAAATAATGGAAGATCTCACGTATTATAAGAATCTTTATGATTCAATCGATGTGAAAAAGTGTAAAATATGATGTCTCATCTTAACTAGAGAAGATGGAAAACAAAGAGTAGGAGAACACGAAGTGAAAGACCTTAGGAACTATTAAATAGTGGATTGATACCGTATCTTCAATCACTAATTACTAGCTTCAAACTGAATCGCTTACATGCTAAGTATTTGGGTATTCCTAACTCCTAAACTAAGCCTGTATCATCAAAATTCAAGCCTTTTATTGAAAACATTAGGAGCAGGATTGAAAGTTTGTCATCCAAATCACTTTCCCTAGTAGGCATATATCAACTGATTAGATATGTACTTTCTTCTTGAAGTACATAATGGGCCTCTTATATTGTCTTCCCTTGGGATGTTATCAAGATTATAGAAAAAATGTTTCAAAACTTCTCATGGTCAGCTAGTAGTAGTTAAACTATAAGCAACAAAATAAGTTGGTCTGACGTTTGCTTACTTAGAAAGTGTGGAGGTCTTGGTATTTTACCAATCAAAAACCTCAATTCTATTCTCTTAATCAAAAGGCTATAGAAACTCATCCAAAATCAACAAACATTGTGGGTTAAATGGGTGCATACATACTGATGAAGGATCAAAACATCTAGGCTACCAAGATTCCAACAAATGCCTCTTCCCTCATGAATCATTTGTTTAAGCTAAGATGGAGCATTAGAGACTCATGCAAATCCATTGTAAAGAATAGTAATAACACCTCATTCTTGTATGACAATTGGACCCCTAGATTGGGTGATTGAAGTCACTCCCTTAAAAGCTTCTATCCCCATCAATGCTTCAGTTATTAAAGGATTGTAGTCCAACAACATTGATAGACTCAATCTTGCTCTAAACATTTATCAATTCCTCCTTAGCTACACTTTAGATAGGTCAGTTGAAGACTTTATTTATTGGAAACTCACTCCCTCTGGTATATACACAAATAGATCTTGTTGTTCTCTCTTTAGCAACCCTTCTTATATTGGAGCTTGGCACAGAATAGTGCAGATTAGCCATCACTCGTCTAAATCTTCAGTCAGACTATGGCAAGCTATCAAAAATTGGTTTCCAACTTCTAACAAAATAGCCAAATTCTCTCATTTTCCAAACTAGTGTATACTTTGTTTATCTTCACTTTACAGTTTTGAACATTTATTCTTTCAATGTCATTATAGCAGGAACCTATGGCAAGTTATTCTTCAACTTTGCAATGTCAACAATCCCCATGCATGTTCTCTGGACTAGCATTATTAACTGGAATCTAAATACAAAGATGAAGTTTGAAACGGATATTTAGATCTTCAAATTAGCTTTAGCTACTTAGTCTTTGGTTTATGGGATTAAAGAAACTAAAAGATCTTCACTGATAATGTCATTACCAAAGAAAGCCTTTTAAAAGCTATAAATGACATAATTAGAGTACACGTCTTTGTCTACAAGATGAAACACTCATTTAGCTTACTAAGTGGAGAATCAATTAGCATTTTCTTGCTACACATAAGATTATTAGAGTCTTTTTTGCACAAACCAATATTTGATTTCTTGTAACACTTGACATTCATCCTTATTGGATGCTCTTGTATTCATTGAGAACACTATTGTTTGACCTTTTGTGGCACAAATATATTCATTATTTTGAAACAAAAAATCAAAGCCCAGCAAATACTTCTTTCAATAATAACAAGAGAACTTTCTTATAGTGAAAAAAAAAGTCAACCATCATAACATGGAAAGAATTATGTTTGGCAATTTAAACAGTATTAGTTAAAATGATGATAAATCAAATGATGGTGACGAAGCTCTAGATAAGGGAACATTGTGATAAATTAAAACATTTAGAAAAATGAAAAGAAAAGTAGACTCGACTTTGCATTTGGCCGAATTTCATTCTAAATATTTCATTACATAACAAGCCTTATGATAAAACTTCTACTATCAAAATACCCTGTCGTCCGAAAAAATGATAATGATTTCTAGAAAAGAAAATACGGAACTCTTATCTCAAAAAAGAAAACGAAACAAATAGATATATGAAAAATAAAGGTTTAGGTAGACTTACCCTCGTGAAGACAACCTTAAAAAGATAAGAAAAGTCTGAATTAAGTTGTTAAAAAAAGCTTGCAAATTTAAGTTCTTTCATTAATTTTGATAAGAATTAAAAGATAATTTTTACTAGTAAATGTGATTTAATGTTATTCTGTTTCAAATTTTTAACAGTTATAATATTTTCAATAGTTTAAAACATAATTGCTGGAACGAAATTTGATAACAGGATGAGATGGAACGTTTTGCTAATTTGAATAGAGCACGAGCTGTTTTAAAGTGTACAATTTTGTTACTCTAAATCTCAATCTTGAGATAAAGTAATTGCCAAAATCACTATCCGTACGTTCGTATTATATAGACTTTAACAGGATATAAGTTGTCTGTCTTAGTAATCACACCCTCACTTGTGTAAAACAATTGGAGATTGAATGCATGTCCTTCCCCTGGTTTCACTTGAGATTGTCGGTCTTTCCCCTGTGGGTTTAGGCAAGAAGGTAGGCTTTCACTCACCTGCAACTACTTCCTTCTTTCTCCAGCTGTCTGAATTGATACAATAACTCCCACATCCTCCAAATCTACTTCTTGTCCATGTTTTACAGATAGGGAGAAGCTTAGATATAATCATGATGTACCCACATACTTTTCACATCCTCCCTCAAACACCACCACCAACCCGCCCCGCCGGTCATATCATAATTCAAATTATGAAAATGATATATAAGCTTGTTTTCTTGTATAATTTTACTTGTTAATTGTAAAACAATAGTTATGATATGCAATTCAATTATATTAGGGCCAAGTTACATGTTATATAATATGTAATTCAACACAAAAACTGTTAGGGAAAATAGATACACAGAGCATGACCCAATCTTGTAGAGTTCACGGTAGGTTGTGTGTCGTACGTATGAACGTACGAGAGAGAGAAAAAGAGGATAATCGTAGTTATACTCAATCACATGAAGATCTTAGCCCATGATCTAAACATAGATTCAATGGCAAAATCTCAAGGGTAGTAATTAATTTAAACTACAAACACACGACTCTAAACATATTTAATTATCAGGTTTACGTGTGAATCACATCAGAATACCAATTTCGGGAAATGCTTCCAGCCAATTATATATCTGAGCTTCGATTACGTATTTAAACATAGTAGCTTTAACTAGTCCAAGGAAAAGGATCAAAATGGCAATTGAGTAATACTTAACAGAGTTCGGGTAACACTGAACGCATTGGAAGTATCGGCTCAAGGGACCAGTTGGCCAACTCAATAACAAAGACTTATCACTTGTCCATTCCTTTTGTAATTGTTTGAAGAACATATCATAGCAGTTAGAGACCAAACTTGCAAGCCAAACCAGCCGAGGCCGAAAGGCTAAAACATTACTTTGCTTTCTACTTACGTCATAATCTTAGCTATACACTTTTTACACCCACCGCTTGAACAAATTTACATTAAGTTTGGTACCTGAAAAAGTCGCTACAACAATATGTAAATTAAGAAATAGAATCAGTGGTCTCCCACTCTCGCTATCTCCTTTTATGCATTAGAAACTAGAAATGATATCCTTGATATAATAAAGTATCATGTAATGGATACGCAGCGACCTGAACTAACGCTGTAGACTGTAGTTGCATGTAAAAGCCTTGTGGGTCTCGTCTTGTACCCACTTTGACCAATTAGTGTCTAAATGCTTAAATTACGGTAACACGGCCAAATTCTTCTGACCGAGTAAACAAAGGGATCTCTGATCAAGTCCTCCTCAGAAGGTCCTACCAGAAAACGTGGAGTAGAAGGCCATGTGCGCTACTGGAAAACCATATACGGAAACCAGTCTAAATTCGACGATGAAAATATGCCTCGAGTCGAGTGTCTCACGGAGAGATGTGCGGCGCCGCTGTATGGAATCCGCTCCCAACCCAATCACCCTGCAAAACTGTTTTCCAATTTACCGCCAAAGAGTCTTTTAACAGTCAAAAAAGCAAGAAACTGTGGTGTGGGCAGCATTTATGAGCTATGACAAGGGGTCCCGCAAATGATCGACGTCTGAGCTGTCATCCAACGCGTCCATGTTTCGTACATTACCCCTACAAAATGTAAGTCCCGTATCTTGTTGAGAAATGGATTAGATCTTATACGGTACAGTCTAAATAATTATATTTTTTAATTTTTAAAAACTAATATCACCAAAATTCTATAAAATGATTATCACGTAAATCTTAACAAAGTTTGAGTTGAAAGAACTGTTGCATAAAGGATTAGGTAAAGAGTACTTAACTTTATTTGAGTTCAAGATAGTAAGTCTTAAGCATTTTAGTAATTTAATTAAATTAAAATTAAAATTAAAATTAAACTTTAATTATAAATTAGAATTACAAAAAACTTTAGTTAAATACCAGTTATTCCTAAATAAAATCAAATATATCACCTTGACCTTTATCTATTAAATATCTCATATTTAATCATCAAGTTTCTCAAACTTTATAATAAAATTCAACTTAATTAAAATATCTTCGCTCTCTTGAATTCATTCTTTATGTGTAACCTATTATATTATCAAATATGTTGGCAATAAATATAAATTATAACGTTAAATCATATTTAGGGTTAAATAAATTAAACTCATTTAATTTATCTTTAATTATTTAATTAAACAATCTATATTTATAAATTAAGACTGACGTCTAGCAACACGTCGTGACTAGCTAAACATTTAAGAATGTCAAAATGGTTGTGAATAATTTTTACATGCATGATCTTTCTGTATATTTCATTCATTTCATCATACAATGTTTTAATTAGATATTAAATATAGAATTAATGTCTACTTTATTTTGAGTCAAATCATATTAATTCTCCATCATTAGCTATTGATTCAATTAATGATATTTGTAACATATTTATAAGACGTCATTTCACATTAGCTAAGGATTTTATGAATTAATACCAATCGAGAATAATGAAACATTCTTCCTAATTACCTTTGGATAATAAATCATATTTTGATCACTCAATTGTGTCCATATAATTACTACTATATTCAATTATTATCGACTTAGTTAACTTTGACTAGCATAAGTCATAAATAGTATCAAAATATAACAATCTTTATATAAGAAAACTTTTGAGATTATAAATCAAAAGATTTCTTATAAAATCATCACAATGAGAATTTTCATAGACATACAAGTAATGTTCCCAATGGATTTCTCACGTAAAGTCAGTTTAGTTAATATGTTCTCTAACAAGTACCCATACATTTCTTTAAGTACCTCCATACTTTAGCCTATAGGATTGACTACTTCTTTCAAAATGAAAAACATAACATGTGCTAATTATTATGTTCTATTAATGCTCAGCCTTAATAGAACAATAGTTATAAATAATTTAGGGATAATACATAAATGTAATATGAATCTCATAATTATAATCTCATCATAATCCCATTGCAATGTATAATTATTATGTGGACTTTATCCTATACAGCTAAATATATTCCAGATAAAGAATATATTTAAATTATTTTATTACTAAACTACAGTTAATTGATTGGTTGTGGGGAATAAATCAACAATCTCCCACTTACACTAAGTCAATCATTTAAGTATGTTATAATATATAACCATATGACTATCATACTACTGCTAGGATAATGACTTAATGAGAGAATTCTACATTATTCTCTATAGTGAGCACTTGCTTAAATCATATAACTCGCATCTTAATTATGATCATAATTAAGAAAAAATTGCCTAAATGTATCCTTGGATCTTTGATGAGACCGTAGCTCCTTTTATATGCCCAATAACTCTAATGTTCTACATTACATTACTATCTTAAACAATACAAGGAACTATGTCAAGTTCACTAAAGAACTTATTAATCCAATTATTCATTTCCACTAAATGAAAAATGTATTACAACTCAATTAGCAACTATTGGTATGTTGGAACTTTTTTGAATGATATTGTTCTAAGTAAACCTTAAATAGGATTTGCTTCTAAAGTTAAAATTTTCATATAACCTTAAACTCAAATATTAAGTCATACATAGAATAATGGATATCCTCGATATTTCATAAGTATCAAATATCTTAAAAACTAAACATCTTTAATACATTATTTATGTGCTTGGACTTAGAATAGATGAACAATTTCTAGTTTATCTCTATAGATATAGTTCCTAGAATTAAGTTTTTATCTTTTCATATCTAACAAGAGTTGTATTTGCCAACAATTGAAAATATGAATTATTGTTTTCTATGAGCAATATATCTCTACATAATCCCACTGAAGAGGACAATTATACTCCCACTAGCTTTCTTATAGATATGATAATATCATATACAAAACAAACTCCTTGAATTCATCATGTAAAATGAATTTGTCAATGTCTTGTATCTTTTTAACTATAGATCAAATGTATCAACAAAGGCATTAGTTCCAATTGGATATATTATTATGAGATTTGAACTTTGCTAATTTCATAATAAAGTTTAACTCTTAATTTATACCCTATTTTTAAGCTTGATTCTTTTTCTTGTCGTATCCCTTGAATTGTTTCCTAAGCGGGCTCACTCAATCACTATAGCTACACAAATATCCGACCTCTCTGA
Source organism: Erythroxylum cataractarum (assembly GCA_024703695.1). NCBI lineage: Eukaryota > Viridiplantae > Streptophyta > Magnoliopsida > Malpighiales > Erythroxylaceae > Erythroxylum > Erythroxylum cataractarum. The sequence goes on from JANJEY010000235.1 coordinate 65,972,058, forward strand.
TGGTTTCCACAAAGTGAGTTTAGAAAACTTTACAATTATTATAAAGAGGGTTAGGCAAGGAGTGTTAGCTTTATTAGAATTTAAGCCTATTTATAATACATTTTAGATATTTTACTAATTTAATTAAAATTTAATTAACATTACAAATAGTTCTAATTAAATATCAGTTATACCTAAATAAGATCCAATATCTCATATTGATCTTTATTTATTAAATATCTCATATTTAGTTGTAAAGTTTCTTAAACTTTACAATGAAATCAAACTTGATTAAAATATCTTTACTCTCTTTAACCCATTATTTATATGTGACTATTAGGTTTCTAAATATATTGACAATGGATATAAATTATAACCCTAAATCATATTTAGGATTAGATAAACTAAACTCCTTTAATTTATTTTTAGTTCTCTAATTAAACAATTTATATTCGTAAATCAAAATTAACGTCTAACAATACATAGTGATCACTAAAATATTTAAGAATATTAAAGTAGTTATGACTAACTTTTCTGTGTATGATTTTTTGTATAATTCAGTGATTTCATCATACAATGTTCTAATTAGACATAAAGCATGAAATTAATATCTATTTTATTTTGAGTCTATATTAATTTTCCACTATTAGCTATTGATTCAATTAATGATCTTTGTAAACTATTTACAAAACATCATTTCACTTTGACTAAGGATTTCGTAAATTAATATTAATTAAAAATAATGAAATATTTTTCCTAATTATAGCTTTAAGGTGATAGATTCTATCTTAATCACTTATCTACGTCCATATAGTGACTACCGACTGAGCTATCTTTGACTAAAATAGGTTATAAGTAATATCAAAATATAACAATTCTTATATAAGTTAACTTTGGAGATCTCAAGTCAAATGATTATTTATATAATCATCTCTATGAGAATTTTAAATATATAAGTAATGCTCAAAATAGATTTCTCATATAAGGTCACTTCATTAAACTTATTATCGAATAAGCATCTACAAGTTTTTTTTTAATCTCCATATAAGATTGGTTGCTTTCTTTAAAAGGAAAAATATAATGTCTGTTGGTTTTTTTTATGTTTTATTAATATTTAGTCTTAACAGTACAATAGTTAAGAATAATTTAAGGAATGTATATAAATACAATATGAATCTCGTAATTATAACCTTATCATAGTTTTATTTATATTATATAATTATCCCACATGCTTTGTTAAATATATAAAATATAAAGAATCCCTTTAAATTACCGTTATATAAATATATGAAATATAAAGAATCCCCTTAAATTACCGATTTAATGCAGGACATAAATTAACATATTTTTCTCACAGGATATGATCCATGAACCACCCACTGTCGTCCCAATTTGGCAGGACAATAAACATCATCCCGCCAAAAGACATGCCTAACGGTTACACTAGTTTTCAAGTTCTTCTAACCATCACCGCCTATCGATTTCTAACAAACGCATCTTTTACAATTAACGTCTCGTTGGTCATAAAATTCAATCATTGATAAGGTTATATTGCGTTTAAAGCTATCCACGTGGTAGTTCCTTAGAATTAAGATCTTATTTGGTCATCAATTTGTCAACCTTTTTTTAGCTAATTGAAACATTTTAGTTGTTTGATCATGTCAAACAACTGATGGATATGTTTAGTAATAAGCTAATTGGGTTGATTGATTAAACTCAATCAGTTGATTTTAAAAAAACTCGTATTAGGAGCATTTTGAGTCTAGAACTCAAAATTTAATGTACAAAAACCAATTGCACCCTTTAAGTTGAAGCCATTGTCCTTATGCTTTGCCATGAAGAATAGTAGTCTCTTTAAAAAGACAAGAAGAAAAACAGAGTATTATTCGCGAGCAAAATTCATTACCAATTTTCTTGTTCTGTTCACGTCAAATCAAGGAGACAAAAAGCCTTGAATTTGTATGCAACTTTTGTAAATCTTCGTTACGGGAAAATAACAGTTACAGGGAAAATATTTTACTGTCCTCATAATTATATATTGTTAGACTCCCATAAGCTGCATACAACTTTCATACAGTTATTGATAGCAACATTCTTTTTTTTTTGGTAATAATTATTGATCTTAGGCTATGTGAAGTATCTATTATTAATTTAAGATTGAGAAAGGAAAAAAAAAGAAACACTCATTATTATTATTATTATTATTATAACTTTAATTTTTGTAAAATTAAATATCTAAAATTTAAAATCATATTTTTATAAGTTATTTTAGATATAAACAACTAATAATAATAATAATTTTATTATATATATTTAATAAATAACTGATATTATCTAATAGTCAAATTATAATTTACTGTTAACTAATCATTAATAAAATAAACTAGTAATTAACGAAATCAACTGATCTTCAAATAAGCCTTTTAAGTGTCGATCTTCAAAAAGTATCTGTTCCTAATTGTGCGCATTGGTGTTGGGTGGCATTGGAAAGTCCACGTAAGAAATCGGTAACAGGGCGAATGTGTTTTCTGAGATGCCCGCACATGACGACAAGGCTGAGGTGGAGGTTAAGGGCCCCACATGGTACGTTTTCTAGGACAGTATGCTTTGATGTTCGAAACGTGTCACTGGCTTAACAATTAGGAAAGCTCAAATTGTTTTGAATGAGCGCCCGAAGGCGGCAAACGCAGACCGCACACTGTGTACATAACAAGTTCAAAGGCGTGCTTCCATGACTCCGTCCGGCTTCTTCATGCGCGCCATTTCATGCCCGGCCAATTAAATACTTCCACGTGATGTCACTTGACCTTTTCCATATGACTAATTTGCCCCCTCAGATTTAGAAAAGAAGAAGTTGACGTATAGGCAGTGGTTTTTCTATGTTTAGGGTAACAAATCACTAGACGAAATGACCTAAATAACCTCTACAATCTTGAAAACAGGAAGGGTGAAGATGTAATAAAAAGAAATCAGTCATAAGTCGGTGCAGAGATCAAAGGGACACATGAACATGCAAAGAGAAACCGGCGAAAAAGTAACAGAGGAAGCCGACGAGGGTGGTGTGTTGTCACGTGCGTACGTCATAATTCTATTCGGCAAAACCTCAACTTAATAACCAAGGCATCTGCTTACTTTAACATATAAAACAGAATATTCCGGTAGCACGAGAATCCCACGTGGTCTCGCCCTTGCCGTTGATAGGGAATCAATCAATCCCACTCCCCCCATATGCATCGAGTCGAATACACGCAAAGGGCTATCAACAAAATACTAACGTGGCAAATCCTAGGTGGACTCTTGAACAACCGCCCCCTATGAAGCATCAAGCAATTTGTGGGAAGCTAGTTCTCGTGGGGTCAATGATGATCACAATCAGAAAATGTCAACCCCTCTCCTCGTCAATCGTAATGCATGGTAAAGGATTAACATAATTTTCTGCTACATATAATTTACATGTATGTTTATTACTTATACATCTAACTAAGTCATTAAACATAATGATTAATAAGAATATGGAAGCCTGACTACATTTATAGCGAATAATCAACTTATTATATACGAAAATGAGGGTGAGGCTCGGGCAGGGGGCAGAAGCAAATCCTCTTTTAGGGCAGGCGTTACTCACGCCCATCAGCCCATGTGACCCGCGTATGCTAATTAGGCGTGGTTTCGAAACTCGGAAAAGGAAATAGAGAAAAAGTAAAACATAAGAAAAGACCAGACCTAAACGGGAATAAAATAAATTTCAATAAACTAAAACGGAAATATATATAGAGGTGGAGAGATACAGGCAAAAGAGTTGAAGAACAGGGCGTGCTTTGAAACAGCAGAAAAAATAGGACAGAGAGAGAGAGAGGGAGGTTAAGTTTGCGTGGTATTGTTGTTGTTGATGAGTTGTTAATGGCGATACGATCCAAGGGAAGCGTAGAGAGATAGATTCCAGCATTTGGCATTGGTTTGATTGTTGTGGGCTTCCCTTGTTTTCAGCTTTCTCTGTTTCTTCCTCTGTTTCTCACGTCTCTCATTAAGTTGCCCGCCCTCTGGGTTGTCTCCTACTGGTTTAAGGAGTCAACACAGAAATTGGAAATAGCCTGAGTTCTTTCTCTTCTGAAACTCTCTGGTTTACGAGGAAGACAAATTAAGTAACAGCAATGGAGTGGAGTGCGTACATGGATGAGTATGAGAAGCTTGTCACAAGGATGACCACTCCCAGGTTCGCTTTAATCCTTCTGAATCTTTCAGTTTTCATCTTTGACTTAGTTCGTATGTTCCTTCTCAACCATCTTCGTGAAATTTCTTTTCCAAGTCTTATTGCCTCTTTGTTCTGGTTTCATTTGCTTGCCCGATTCATCACTTTTCTTATGGATCAATATGTCTTAGGCTTTGTCTGGTACACTCAAAAAATTATTGCTCAAAGGTCGTCTTTCTTAGTTTCTCTGAAAAGCTTTCTCCCGACCCAGATCGGATATCTTGTGATTCAAGTCATTCATGTTTTCAAATTTTGGCATTTTACCAAGATTCATGTACAAACAAATTAAAAAATAGGTTCGATTTCCTATTTTTTTGTATGAAAGGTTCGATTTCCTATTAAAATTTCATTCCAAATTATTTTTATTTTTTCAAAATTCTACACTATTTAGGAACACTCGCCAATCGCTTCCCTACATGTGTGGATGGATGTTTATTTCCACAATACGTATATATTTTTTTCAATTTTGAAAAATCAAAAGTTGATTTGTTACCCAGAGGGAAAATAATAATTACCCCGACTTAACCTTGCTTTACTTTTCCGGTGCAGGGTCGTCATTGATAATGCCGTTTGCCCCACAGCGACAATTGTCAAGGTAACCCTTCCACGAAACCATTTCCCACTGAATAGGTTTCATTCAATAGTTGACTTCTTCACCTAAAAGTTTGGCCATCATTTCTTGTCTCTGCTCATTATCAGGTTGATAGCGCTAGAAAACATGGAATTTTGCTCGAGGCAGTTCAAGTCCTCACCGATCTAAACCTGTTTATTAAGAAGGCTTACATTTCCTCTGACGGAAGATGGTTCATGGATGGTAATCTTTATTATCTGTTTTATGTTTTGCACTTGTGGGTATTCTTAGAGTTCTCGGTTTATAACGTTGTTTTTGTCTATTGGGTATGCAGTGTTTCATGTGACTGATGTAATGGGGAAAAAATTGACGGATGAGAGCGTTATTAATTACATCGAACAGGTAGGCGTCATACAACGTATGCGTTTTTTTAATGTAGACAAAGAGTTCATTGCTTAAGTTTGATGCGTAACTGATAATTGATTGGTTTCTTATGCTTCCGTATTTACAGTCATTAGGAAGCATCCATAATGGCAGAACCAAGAGTTATGATGGTCTAACGGCTTTAGAACTAACCGGCACTGACCGTGTTGGCCTTCTCTCGGAGGTATTTGCTGTACTAGCTGACCTACAGTGTAACGTGGTGGAGGCTAAAGTTTGGACTCACAATGGCCGGATTGCTTGCTTAATCCATGTAAATGACTGCAACTCCGGAACCCCAATCGAGGACTCGCAGCAGATTGATAGAATTGAGGCTCGGTTAAGGAATGTTCTAAAGGGGGATAACGATATCAGGAGTGCGAGAACTTCGGTTTCCATGGCAGTGACCCATACGGAAAGGAGGTTGCATCAAATGATGTTTGCTGATAGGGATTATGAGAGAAAGCCCATTTTGCAGCATTCTGCGGAATCTCCTGCAGTGACCGTACAGAATTGGGTGGAGAGAGGCTATTCAATTGTGAATGTTCAATGCAAGGATCGGACAAAACTTTTATTTGATGTTGTTTGCACCTTGACAGACATGGAATATATTGTGTTCCATGCCACCATCAACACAGCGGGAGACAGCGCGTATCTGGTAAGATTAAGGTGCAATGGTTTAATTTTATGTGTGTATTGGTACTTAGTTTTGTTGTTTGAAGTGATGTCTGTTTAATACTTCGTGCAGGAATTTTACATTAGGCATACCGATGGGACCCCAATTAGCTCTGAACCTGAGAGACAACGAGTAATTCAATGCTTACAAGCAGCAGTTATGAGAAGAGCATCTGAGGTAATTATTCTGTTGAGCATCGATTCCTTGCTTAATTAGTTGCTTATTCAGTTGGTGGGCGTGTATCTGGCAAATGTTAACTGGAACGATATAATTCCATTTTCAGGGTGTGATGTTAGAATTGTGCGCATCGGATAGGCCGGGTCTATTGGCGGATGTGACGAGAACATTTCGTGAAAATAGCCTTAATGTGACAAGGGCTGAGATATCAACCAAGGCGGACGTGGCTCTGAATGTATTCTATGTAACTGATGCAATTGGTAACCCGGCTGATCCTAAGTTAATTGAATCAATTCGACAAAAGATTGGACTGAGTAACTTGAAAGTGAAGGAATTGCCAGCACTGGATTACCAAGGAGAAGCGGAAAGAGAAAAGCAAGCTGTTGGGGTTACTGGGGCAGTGTTATTATCACTTGGAAGCCTATTTAGAAGGAATCTGTACAATTTGGGATTAATCAGGTCATATTCTTAAAGAGGGAATTTGGGTTAGGGAGAGGATTTGGTGCTGTGGTGGCATATTTTATTCTTTGCTTAGGGGTTGGCCTTGTGATCTGTACATAAAGGTGGAAGATATGTATGGTGATAGTAAGTAGGTTGTAGTAGTTGGGTTTGGTTGGTTGAATAGATAGATAGAGACATAGATTGGGGGTTCCACCATACTGATTTGGGGTACCGAAGGAGAAGTTACATATCAGAAGCAAAAGTGTGTTGGTGGAAGGTGGTGAATTATTGTTATACGTAAGTAAAAATTAGGGAAACCAAATCGATGGCCTTCACACGCGTCGCAACAGTTTGTACATAAACCATCTTTTAAATATATAAATTCTAATGGTTGACCTGATTATTTTTTCAAAGGTGCTCCTTCCCTCATCCTTTCAGTTGGAGGGACTAAAAAGATACGCATTGCAACAGTGTAAATGTTACGAACAGACCGCTGTATATGCTTCTAGATTCTCGTTGATAATTTGATGCCAGTTGGCAACAAACTGTAATGTACACAGCCGCAGTGAAGCGATGACGCTTTTGTTGCTAGTAAATGACAATAGAGGGATTAAAAGGTCTAATACGACGCTTCTAGTGTTTCGTCGGGGCACAACCCCTACCTCTATGGCTCGGAAAACAGTCAATAGAAGAAAGCTTAGGAAGCCAGCTGTTACAAAGCTACTTTGGGAGACTTGAATTTTTATCCGAAGTTGTTCGCTCACACTCTTTGCACGGCAGTCTCACTTAGATCCGTCAAAGTAAGATTCAGCTTTTTCCTAACCTTCTAAGTGTTTACCTCGCACACACTCGAAGAGGCAATGCGGAAGCAATAAAGAAATATAGGCAACAAAAGAACACACAAATATACGGTCAAAAGATCAACTTTATATTACTTTTCCTCAAAGAATATAAAGAATGCTCTCTCTAACTGAATTACAGAATGAGAAGAGCAAAGCTCGAATGAGCTATATATAGGCACCTAAATTTGGAGTCACTGATTCCCACTAAATCTGTACTTCTCAAGATCACGTCTATCCTATCAGATAAGATAACATAAACCAATTGGATGACACCTCCCATCCAAATAGGATTCTAACTGATAAAATAAGATCTAACAAGATAACATAAGATAGAGCTTACATTTATCCAGAACACTAACATCCTTATCCGCGAAGATCTCCATTATCTTCAGATGTTGAGTTTCACTGCAACTCTAACTCACAGTCATCGCCACATCATCCAAGATCTCCCTGCGATCTCTATCCGCTGATGATGCAATATGATCTTGCCGAAGCCCACTAGCACACTGGTCTGACCTAATGTTCCCACAACAAGTTCGCTAGTCGTGGTCCATCCATCCGAGCATAGCTAAGTCCTTAGTCCGCCAAGTCTTAGCCTGGGTCGACTCAATCTCCATAAGGTCCGATGCTCTACCAAAATTCGCACCAAGTTTGATCCCACTCGCCCATATTCGCCTTACTGTTTTCAACACAGCCTATCCGCACATAGGTCCATCAATGCACGTCCATAGACAAGTTCATCTTGCTTGTCGGCCTTACTCATGGTGCAGTTTCATCGCTCCATGACTAAGTCACAAGTAACAATCCGAGTTAGTATATAAAATCTCGCCCATTTACATACCTTCGAGCTGCCTCGTCGAAGTTAAGTGTTTAGGCGTCTCATCGCGCTCGCATGCTTTTGCGCATCCTCGCGGGTCTCATACACCTTTGCGTCAACTCGCAAGACTTTGCCTTATTCCTCGTCAACACGCCTTCCTCGTGCCAAGTATTAGCCAAGGCCCGCCAACAATCGCACGATCCTGCAATCTGAACTTAAGGGTCTAACAAACCACCCCCACTAGAAGAATTCGATGCCCTCGTCGAAATAATCTGTGGGCACTCCTCCACGAGCAGTTCCCTCGAAGACTCCTTAGTCAGCGGTTAAAGACGGTAGTAAGTCTTCATATCAATTGGTATTTCACCCACATACCATTTTCCCAAACCATCGGGGTTGTCTTTGCTTCTACTTGGACTCGCCTCCTCAAGGCTCACCACGCCCGCCAAAGACATGTTGAGAAAAGCTCGGTCCACTAAGTTTTTCCTGTCACCTTGATCCTTCGCAATCTTGGCAACTATATGCTCCTTACCCACCTTCTGACTCGGGATTCCTCGAGCATAGTTCGACTCTTTTTCAACGATCATAGCCAACATATGTGATATTGATGTCGTAGTCTCCTTCGTCCCAACAACGAATCTACAACAATTAACAAAGAAGGAATTTTCACCATGCATAAACATCATACCTCCCAAACTAGGATATAGCACCGTCTTTGCTGCCTTAAGGAAATCTATCCCCAATGTCAACTCGAAATCCTCAAGTGGTACGACCATGCAGTTCATCCTAGCACTCCAACTTCCTATATTTACTGGAACGTTATAAGCAGCTCCCATCACCGCTTGTGCCTTACCTGCCAGGGTCTTTACCTTCGTCGGGATCTTGGACACTTTAAGGCCCAACTTGCACACCATCCTTTCCGCAACCAAGGAATGTGATGCACCCGTATCCACCATTGTGGTCACCTCTATCCCATTAACATGTATCTTCACATACATCAGTTCATCATAAGGATTAGGTTCTTTACTAACCGCATTCAATAACGCAATCGGATTTAGTGCCGCTTCCTCTGAAGATTCACTCGCTTCTTCAGCTATCAGGGCATTTAGCTTCTCTTTCCTCGGACAATCTCTCGCATAATGTGATTCACCGCACAGAAAACAAGCAACCTTGCCCTTTCTGGAGGACGTCTCCCCACTTTCGGACCCACCACTTTGCTTGCCTTTCCACCTGAAGTCTCCCTTCTTGGAGTTCTTCTTTTTCCCCTCAGTATTCTCCTGTTGAGCATGGCCTTTACCCTTAGTAGAATTAGAGGAGTTTACCTTAGTTTCTTTCATTGCTCGAAAATCCACCAAGGCATCAGCGGCCGCGATTGCACCAACCACGTCCTTCACATTTTGCCTCCGCAACTCCATTTGCGCCCACGGTTGTAACCCGGACAAAAAGTTGAAGAGCTTGTCCTCGTCTGACATATTTTCAATATCAAGTAAGAGAGAACTAAAAGATTTCACATAATCTCTTACCGATCCATCCTGCGTTAGCTTCTTCAAAGCATCCCTCGCGAGCCAAGAAGTATTCATAGGAAGAAATTGATCCTTCAACTCCTTCTTCATAAGCTCCCATGTATCTACAGGAGTTCTACCCGCGCTGATCTCCGCAGAGGTCCTCGTCCTCCACCAGAGCTTGGCATCCCCATCCAAGTACATAGCCGTCACATTGACCTTATCAGCGTCCGATACCCTAGCAGCCGCAAAGTACTGCTCCATATCCCACAAGAAGTTCTCCAACACCTTGGCGTCCCGTACGCCTTCGAACACCCTCGGTTCACGTACTTTCAAAGAAGAAAGTTGTTGTGTTGATCCCTCACCTCGCTCGAGATCTCGCGTTGCAACAGCACGCCTCAGTATAGTAATCTCAAACTGAGCATCCTCCAGTGCCTTCAACGCCTCACCCAGCTGTTGCTGCAACTGTTGGACCCTCGCCTCCAACATCTCAAAACGAGTACTGTGAGAAGTTACCTCTTCCTCCCCTTGAGGAATAGGTCCAAGGAGTGTCTCCACCCTAGACACTCGTTCTGTCAAGTTGCCTACAGCCATTCCGAACTATGGCTCTGATACCAGTTGTTACAAAGGTATTCTGGGAGACTCGAACTTTCACCCGAAGTTGCTCACTCACACCCTTTGCACGGCAGTCTCACTTAGATCCGTGAAAGTAAGACTCAGCCTTTCCCCAACCCTCGAAGTGTTTACCTCGCATACACTCGAAGAAACAACGCGGAAGCAATAAAGA
>JANJEY010000235.1:65983062-65997047 GCA_024703695.1 Erythroxylum cataractarum
CCTGGGTCGAGTCAATCTCCACAAGGTCCGATGCTCTACCAAAATTCGCACCAAGTCTGATCTCACTCGCCCATATTTGCCTTAGTGTTTTCAACACAGCCTATCCGCACATAGGTCCATCAACGCACGCCCATAGACAAGTTCATCTTGCATGTCGGCCTTACTCACGGTGTCGTCTCATCGCTCCATGACTAAGTCACAAGTCACAATCTGAGTTAGTATACAAAACCTCGCCCATTTACATACCTTCGAGCTGCCTCGTCGAAGTTAAGTGTTCAGGTGTCTCATCGCACTCGCATGCTTTCGTGCATCCTTGCAGGTCTCATACACCTTTGCGCCAACTCGCAAGACTTTGCCTTATTCCTCGTCAACACGCCTTCCTCGTGTCAACTTATGTGCCAAGTATTAGCCAAGGCCCGCCAACACTCGCACGATCCCGCAATCTGAACTTAGGGGTCTAACACCAGCGAATGCGTGATGGTTGCATTCTATGATTTGAAACCCGGATCGGTTATCAAATCAGAGGTGTTATTGGTTACCGGTTTGATCGGTAATTATGCAATAATTTTTTTTAATTGAACCAGAGGTCGGATCGATCCGATTTAACCAAAGCAAAGAAAGACAAACATCAAGAGTCAAGATTGCCACTTGCCATTAAATTTGTCTCCCGACAATTAGTAAATACCATTTTCCTGAACCCTGTTGTGTTTCATCTCCTGATTTTGTTTTCGTTTTCATTTTTTTTAATTTATCAAATTTTCTATGTAAAAGGCATCTATCATTCTCAAAATCTAACAGGAAACTTTCCATTCTGGGTAAATTAGTTTTGATAGTGGGATTATGCAAATCAAACTTCGTAGTGTTCAACTGAATCTTCAAATAATGTAAAGAAAAGTTCTTAATTGTCAAAATATATCTTTAATTTACTAAACTTATGAGTTCTAATCAACACTTTTTTTCCATTAGAAAAACGACCTCAAAATTTAAGAACTTGTATTTAATGCTTGTTTGAACAATGACAGCGTTACGATGCGTTTGGGGTGAATAGGTGGGGCTACTAGAAAAAGGCATTTTTTCAAATTCAATGCTAGGTGGTCCATAAGTGCAATTCAATTTATTTCGTCAGAATTAGACGTTCACTTCTCCAAATATTGAAAATTGTTAATCCGAAACACCCTTATTTAATTTACTTCATTAAATAACTTATTTAAAAAATATATTTGTTAAAATATTTTATACTTGAGAATTTATAATATATATATATAATTAATTTATTATTATTTGAAACATATAAATTATAGACTATTACATGTATTCAAAATTTTATTGAATTGCAATAGATATTTTTTGGTTGTATATAAAAGAGGTGGTCCGCACAAGAAGTAGAGACAGACAGAATTTTTTGAGTTACGGTGGCTAGGTTTGGTGTGATACAACTAATAAATAAGCCAAGTACTTTGACACCAACCCCCGTGGACGTGGGGTTAAAGGCGTTAAAGACAGGCAGGTGAATTATCTGAGCTGTCTATGGTTTAGACTCGTGATAAGACAAGGAGGTAACACGCTCTGGTACAGAAGTCACATGTTCTGAACCTGAAAGATCTAATTTTGGCTCTACTTTTAATGCTCCTTCGTCTCTGCTAATTGATCTTGGTCAAGAAATTATAACACCCCAGCTGGTTGGCTTCGGGGCTCGAAAAGCCTGCAAGCATTATTTTAAGGTTTTTTTCTGCTCTGTTTGTGGTAAAAGTAACCGTGTCTGTGTGTGGATTTCTCTTGGTTTGACTGAGAAGTCTGGGATTGCCTAGAATAGCATGTTCTCATGCTAGACTTTCACTAATACCTAGATAGACGATTTTGGAATCGTTTTGAACAGTGCTGAAGGCTTTGTCGTGCGCCAGGAATCCACATGTTGGTTCCGTCCACACGGCTTTTCTCAAGTCTCAACGCTGCAATTTCAACCGGCCCCTCCTCATTTAATAGGAATATTTTACATTTTTACGGAATAGGCATATGCCTGAAAATGATACTATTAATTTAGAAGATCAAATGCATTACGGACTAAACAAAATGTTTATCTCGTATATGATTCGAATGCGTCCGTCCATACAAATACTGAAAGACGCGTCGAGACACATAAATATCCGATCCCTCTTTATGGCAAAGTGTGGCATATGTTAAGTTGTAAATCTTGTGCGAATCTAATTTTTCCCAGATCATTGGCCGAAAGAATCATGCTTAAACTGTAAAATATTATTAGGAGCAAAAGGCGAGAGAATCATAGTCATATAAGTCCATTAAGTTTGAGATCACGCAAGTATTTTATAAATTTTAAGCAAGAGGTGAACCCTACTTGGTTGGCAGCTTGTAGCAACTTGATACAAGTTATAGTAGCAACTTGTACTGGTTGGTGCCATTCAGCATATTTGAAAACTATCCTAGCTACTAGCATTTGTTCCAAGTATGGTAGGTTATCTTGCTCTACTTTTATAAGAGTCAGTTGGCCCTGCCAATCTCGATAGCTCCCATTTGTGACTTTAACGGCCAATTTAAGGCTTTTCAGTCCACACTATTATTCTTTTGACACTACTGTATTAAATTGATTCTTTTATTGAGAAGGCAGCACGTCAAAGAACAAGAGTGGGTCCAAAACTTTCCTAAAGGAGTAATATTTAACAGGAAAATATGAAATATTAGTTAGCTTTTCGTTTAACGGGATAATTTGGGTTTGCTTTCGCATACTTCTCCTTTCCAACTGAGCTTTATTTAGGCAATTTATAATCAAAGTTGGTTAAATATATCATGATAATCTTCCTCCAAGATTAAAGATCAAATATGAAAAACACTCGCTGAATTGGGGCCAAATCCCTATAATTTGAAAAGTAAATAATTTTTTGACATAAAAAGATAATTATACCTAAAACTTTAATGTTAATAAGGTCAAAATATCATAAATTTAAGTTGACTAATATTCTTAATCATTAATATTTATTAACAATAAAATAATAATACATATAAATAATAAAATATGGTAAGCAATACAATATAATGATTTATGGTAAGTACTACAAGTTGTTAATAAGAAGTTTAACAATTCTTACTGAAAAATAATAAATAAAATTTCACGCCTAATATTCTATTGAAAAGGAAAAGAAATAATTATTTTTTTAGATTTCAAGTGACATTAGACTCGGTAGAAAAAGTCAAGGGGTTCCCAAAGTCTGGATTCTTAAAGAAGGCTATCAATTGAAATAGTTAAAGATCTTAACTCAGGGTTTGCTTTATTGATACCCTCTTTTAGCAACTTCTTTGCTTTAACTAAATTTGCGAAAGATGAAGTGAATGATTTCCCAGATGTAATATGGATGACAGTATTAGATGAACCACATACACCATGCATTTCACTTAATGAGCAAACAGTATAGAACAATCAAACCTAAATCAAACGATATTAAAAACCCAAATTTGAACACATGCATATTCGACTGATAGACAAACTCCATCATTGTCACATTGAACATGCATAGTTTTTGCAATCGATCACTACTCCAAAACAACCGACTTCTCTAATTCTGTATGAACCATTGGGACATCGCCACCGCCTCCAGTTCTGTCTATATTCTATTAAAGATTCGAGGAAGCTTAACATAACATATAGTATATACAATCAGATGTTCATATAATAGCTTCTTAACAGAAAATGGGATACAAATAATAAAGAAAGAGAGGTAGCTCAGATGATATTAAAAACCTTGAAGAAGAAGATCAACCATGAAGGCAATGGGTGATTAGTGCTTGATGAGGAGATTTATTCTGCATTGATTTGTTCTTCATTAGGGATAATTTTGCTACATTTCTTCCAACAGAGCTCATGTCCACCATCAGAAACTAGTCGCCATGTCGACATTCTGCGATGAATTAATGTTAACAATTTTATTATGAAAAGTCAATAGAAGACTTCTTATTTAAATGTTTCAATGTTTTAGCAATTTTAACTTTGTGATCTATCAAGTGAGATTGCTTCATATGATAAGATTGAGAATGTTAAGTGTATATGCACTATATTTAGGGGATGCATAAACATCCATAATTAGCTCCTTTGAGCCATAACCTTATTCTTTTGTTTTATAAACATACTACAATCCAAATTCTCTATTTAAACATCTTTACCTATTGTGCTATGGTTCAAAGAATTTTGGTTTATTGATATACGTATTCATAACAAAAGTACCAAAAAATGAAAAGGTAAAAAAGGTACCAGCAAGAAAACTCAACGTGATGGGAATTGTTCTTCATATGAAGTAACTAACCATTCCTGAGTGAGTTGAATGAAATATTCGAAATTATACATTTTTTACCTATATGTGTTTTGATGCCTCGCTAATATTTCTGGTTTTGACCATTTAACTTATCACAGCCTCATTACAGGTTGAAATAAAGTCCTTATGATGGATACATGTGTATATTATAAGTTGTACATATTTGGTGTAAAAGCATTTATATGGTAAATATGTATGTAAACATTTGTTGTAGAAGTAGCCTTGATTCTCTTACAGACATTTCATCAAACAGTTAGCAGGGTTTTATTAAACAAGCATGGAAGGTGGAAAAAAAAACTTCAACCCATACCCATCCAATATAGAAACACAATTCACCATCTTCCAAAGACAAACACAAAGAAGAACCCATACACCATTTGCATAAGAGAAAACCTATATAAACTCCAAAATGTAACAAAAAAATAGGGCACAATATGGAGGGTTATTGGTAACAAAAAAAGAACAATACGTACCAACATAGGACATGAAGTTTTTTTCAATGATGAAAACCACAAGATAGGAGATGACCACAAAAGAGAAGACAATGCTTCTTAAATGGATTACAAAGAGAAAATATGACTTCATTTTTGTGTTTAATAACCTAGTAGAAAATGATATCGTTTGTTGTTAACCTAAACGACGTTGTTTTCGATTAAGTTAAAAGAAATACACCATTTAGTGAGGATTTAAAAACCTGTTGCCAAATGGTATCCCATTACTATTTGGCTTCACCTTTGGCTAACATTATATTTAATAGTATCAAATTTTATAGTATCAAATTTTATATAATAAATAGAGAATTATGCTTAAATAAAGTAATATATTACATAAGTAAGATATGAAAATTTTATATATTATGTAATAATTTACAAATCATTATACTAGTTACAATTATTATCTATTCATTCATATAACATTATATCAATTACCATATATAATAATAATAATAATAATAATAATAATAATAATAATAATAATAAAAATAATAATAAAAATAATAATAATAAATAAATAAATAAATAAATAAATAAATAAATAAATGTGGTGTCTTACATATCAATTACTTTAGATCTTTTATGTTTTCAAAGCTTTGAAATTTGAATGTAATTTAAAAAGAAGTTAAATAACATCAATTACTAATCAATCAACATCATTGATCAAGTGAGTCTAAAAAATTTGGATAGATTAGGGTTGAATCTAAATACTATTAATTAATTATTTATAAATTAATTACTCATAAAAATCTAGAGTTTCAATATTAATTAAATTATTTAAGAAGATCTTATTTTTGATTGATTGTTATTGATTCACTAAGGAATGTTGTTGACTTTAACATAATGAAGATGTTGATTTTAAGATTGAAGATGATGCATGAACATTAAGTCTTTCATGTCTAGAATTGAATTTCACATTACCATTTTATGATTTAAGCAATAGCTCATCATCTAAATGCTTGCCCATCACAAAATTTCACATTACCATTTTATGATTTAACCAATAGCTTATAATCTAAATGCTTGCCCATCATAAAATTTCTTTTGGCATTGGTATATTTCCATAAACAAAACCAACTCCGTACCTATCATTAGACTCTCTTTTAAGCTCTAAAAATTTTCACGCTCATCTTTATGAAATATCAACACCACAATCATCTTTCTGTTCATAAAATTTTTTGCAAGAGGGTACCTCATCATTATTATCTATAAAACATATTCTTTTCACTTCATTTATAAAATTCTCACTCTCTAAACTAGTAGTGTTATCCCATACAGTTTTAAGTGGTTTCTTCTTCTTCTTTAATTGTCTATCTCTCTTCTTCTTTTAAAACTTTTTCAATTTATTTTTGAAGAAATTCATACAATTCATTATTTCTTAACTTATGTGTAACATTCCGTCACCCGTGTTAAGGCTAAAATAGTAAATGTGATAGATTACTAAGAAATTAGGAAAACACATTTCATGCTCATTCATTACATGATATGCATATACATGTGAATAGTGATTTTTGTGCATAAAAATAATTGGATATGCATTCATTGATAATTTTTAGGTATAATTGATTATATATGTGAGTATATTGGAAAATGTGTTTTTTAGATGTTGAAAATTGATTTGCGGAGTGCATAAATTGATTTAGAATTTTTGGAGAAATTGTTGGGTATTTTAGTTAGAAAAAATTGCTAAGTGGCAAAACAATTATTAAATGGTAGTAGAAATTACTGTCAAATGGAAATGAAAATTTTGATAAATGATTTTAGAATTTATTGACAAATGTCATTGAAAATTGGAGGACAATTGGAGTAGAAATTGAAATTGATGGTATAAGTTAAATGAAATAAGCAATTTAAGGCTTTGGAAATTAGACATGTGGCAAATGAGAAATATCACTTGCCAACCAATGCCTTATGCCCACGACTCTTATAATATTAAAAGACCCTATAGAAACCTATCTTCTTATGCCCTGTTGAAACCTTCTGTATTTTCCAGGGTTGACCTTCTGTATCTTTTATGGTTGTCTTTCTGTATCTTCTAGGGTTGACCTTCTGTATCTTCTGTGGTTGACCTTTTGTATCTTCTGGTTACCTTTTCTATCTTCTATGATTGACCTTCTGTATCTTCTACGGTTGACTTTTTGTATCTTCTATAGTTGACTTTTTGTATCTTCTTATGTTGACCGTTTTGATCTTCTTATCCACTGTAGACTAAATCATTTGATCCAATTTTAACCCTTTAGATAACAGAATCTCACTTTAATGTCTCACAAAAGTTGTAGATCTATAAGTCATCTTTCCAACCGTCTAAGAATGACCTTAATTTGACATCTATGCAGAAAGTTATGTTAATTGTCCCGAAACAGGTTCAATATGATTGAGGACCAAAACTTGTTTGATTCTTTCGACCGTAACTTAGTTGTCCGACCTCCAAATGAAGTGATTATTAGGCCAATAGATTCCTAACACATTTTCCTACCTCTCTATAAAAGTTTATAGCTTTTGATACTGAATTGAAAAAGATTGATTGAATCAAATTAAGGATATCGAATGGAAAAGTATGAATTGGATATTTTACTGAACATATTTTGGAATTTTGAATATATCTAGATCTGGTTCCAAATGAGACTATTTTTAATGTGGAGTAAACTAGAGACATAGGCTTACAAATTATATGAATAAGTTGAATTCTGATTCAGCCTCTAAGATGTTTAATTTTTGGATGGAAGTTGAACATAGTATATTCTTTTAGAATGAGAACAGTCTGAAAATGTTTGAAGTATAACTTTTAAAATTTTGAACCAAATTAAATGATTTTGGTATCATTAGAAACTTAAGACAATAAGGAATACTTTTCTAGTAGAAAGTGTTACCAAATTACTTTATTTACCGATCAGAATGATCACGGAAAATTAACTAAAAGGTCTGAATTTTTGGAAGTGATATAGGACTGAAATGAGAATTTGGAAAATGTTTGATCTTGTAATGTTGGAATCACATTAGTAAATGAACTGTTGATATCAAAGTACAAAAAAACATAAGTTTAATGGGAATAAAGATATTCATATGATTGAAGTTGTGATTCAAAAAGAGGAGTAAAGTGTATCTAGTAAAAGTGATTGAGAAATGGGTCATTATGAGAGCAAAGAAAGCTAAAAACAAAATTATGAGTAATTGAGTTATAAACTGAGAATGTAGATAAAATGTGAAATTTGATAATATACATGGGATTGTCATTGAACATGTATTGTACTTATTCCATATACACACGTTTGCATAAATGAATGCTTATAATTATGCAAAGTTATTAATGTGTATATGCAATGTGTGTATTGTATAATTTTGATGTATAGGATAAATGTCTGTATTCAAACATTTTTAGATTATAGAAGCCAATGCTAATCTGGAGCGTACCGTGAGTAGACCTAGATGGTCTTACTTTATTGTTTGTTTGTTTATACGATGTATTAAATGATTATGAATGTGATTTGATTGTTGAATTTCATACAATGAAGGTCCGATGATTATGATATATGAATGGGATATTGAAGTGTTACTTGTATGTAAATTTGATTAAAATAATTGTACATAAATTGATTGTTAAATGCCAGACCATAGTCCAATAATAAATGTGTTCTGAATGTACATTTGCAGACGAATAAAAATGTGATTCTCAACTTTAATATTGAATGTCAAACTAAGATCCGATGATATGCGAATGTGATTAAACGAGAATATGCAAATGTGATTGATGCATTCCATTTCATAAATGCATGAAAGATAAAGGCAGTTATGACCGAAATAGTCACCGAAAAAAGCTTAGAGATCAGAATGTGAGAAAGAGCCTAGAGCTCAAAAAGTGATTAAGAGCCAAAGGCTCACTATTTAAAATGAGCCCAGTATCCCCGACAGATACAAGATAGTTATCAATGAACCCAGTATTCACAATTGATACGGGACAGTTATCAATGAGCCTGGTATGGGATAGTTATCAATGATCTTGGTATCTACAATAGATACGGGGCAGTTATAGGCACTCGATCACAACAAAGTAATAAATAAAAGTGAGTCTTACGTGCATTGCATATAAAATTAGTATGTATGTTTCAAATGAACAAAATGAACTACGTGATGGCTCTAAATGTGAATTGTGAAATAAGTGATCAAAATGATATGTGATGCTACTTGATTATGATTGAAATGATGTAAATTAAGTGATTGCATGATCTATATGTGTTTTGTGATTGAGTAAGCCATTGAGGATGATTACTCACTAAGTTCGCCAAACTCACTCAAAATTTGCAAATATTTTTCAGGCTCGAAAGAGTACCTGTTAGATAAATAGAAGTATACCTACTACATTCAAGTAAGGGATAGAGATCGGAATTAGTTCGTATCTACACTGTATTTCTTTATTTTTATACTGAATTGTTTATTTTGCTAATTTTGTATCAAATTATGTGCTCATAAATATTGTACAATGTGTATATGAATGATGTTGTAATGTAAAGACATTATGACTAGAATGTTTTGTATGTGAATTTGGGCCCAAGTGACTAGTGAAATTCTGATGAGTTTTTTATTGGTTGTAACTTTGTGTTTGAAAAAGTTCATCATTAAAACGGGCCCGATTTGGTGATTGATTTTCGCGTATGTGTTTGATATTTTTGAAAGAAAAGAGTTATATTGAGTTCTCGAGTAGTTGACTGTTCTAGTATGCCACCCTTGTAGGGCAAGGTCTCGGATATCATTCAGGATGTCAGGTTCGTGTCTCGAGAGGGAAGGGTGCTACATTATGTGTGAGGAGTGATCTAATTAGCTTTTTCAATGATAAGGTACTCAAATCTTTTACTTCTTTAAGGTCTGCCACCTTTACCTTGCAAACCCCTGTAAAGACCTAATCAATTTTTTCATCAATTCAAGATTGTTATAAGTCTTAATAAGAACTTCCAAAACATTATTGAAAAGAAGATATTATGAAACTATTAAACAAGCGTATTATATTGAATACAAAATTGTCATATTTATCGACCCTATTTTGTGTTGAAGAGCGTCTATAATCATCTAACCTCGTCCTTCTTCTTTTCAATTTGCAGTTGTATGTCCGTCTACGTAAGTCGTCCAACTATTTTTTATCATATGTTCTGCTTTAATAATATAAGTATTTATGTTTGGTTTTAATGAATATAAAGGAGGACTTGGTTTTGTGTTGTTGGTTGAAATATTCTTAGAATCATTGATGAGTAGATGTATGAATAACAAAAGAATTTATTGCATATGGAATGAGTTCATTCTCTTATGGATGATCCTTTGCATAATAAGCCCCCAGTATGGTATATAGGCTGAAAACCCATGATATAGCTCTGATGAGGCTTATCGGTGAAATATTTTATGAGTCTAGGAGTCACAACGAGTATACTCTTTCATACCTCTATTTGTTACATCATATGCATATAGTAAACGTTTAAAATAGGTTTTAAGGTCTTCTATACATTTATTTTTATTTGTCTTAATTTTATAATCGAGTAAATTTCATGCAATTTGGTTAAGTATTTTAGGAGTTATACCCAAAACACTATAGGTTGTTTGAAAACAGGGACAACAGCTAAAACTCAACTTCAAGCTAGAATTCAAAAATCTTAGAGGCAGAATCAAATTTCGATTCCTTAATTTATGTCTCTAGTTTAATCTCTAATTGTATTTATCCAATTTGAAAGTCTACAGGCCAAGATATGGCCAAATTACATAAGTCTGTTTAGTAGAACCTATCCATCTAGTGAGGTACACATCCCAAATCAACTAACTTTGGTCTTATCATGCAACAGCAATGTAAAAACATATCCAATTTAACCAACAACATCCCATTTGCTTATGGAATACTTCTTTTACCAATAATTTTCACATCAAGCTCATAAATCCAAGCAAACACATAAAAAATGCGCATACCTCTTGAAGGAATGATCAAAACCTCCATTTACTTCCCTTTGCCTTTACCTTTTCCTTTGGTCTCCTCCTCCTCTACACATAACATACCTATTCAAAACTCATCTTTAACAATTACATGCACATAACAAAACCCTAGATGAAGAGAAAACCACTAACTTTTACCTTGATTTTCACTTAAGATTGGCTTGATTCCTGACATGCAAAATGGTGGGATGAAGAAGATGGAATGGAGAGAAAAAAAAAACACATTTAGCATTCAAAACCCTAAATGCACGTCCCTCTCTCATCTCCAACATGCCCATTTCTTGCCACTTATGCCTCAATCTTATTGGACACACACGCTTTAATCTTATTGATCACACATGTTCTAATCCTATTGGTCACACATGCTTTAATTCAATTGGTCCATGTGTTGACTTTGGAAAAATTGAACATTTAGTCCTTATTCTTCTTTTAATTCCAACATTGGCCTATAATCTCATCAATTAATTTCATTCTCATCCATATTTCATGTCTAAATATGTATGTCCATGTCGAAATGAAAAAATGACCTATTTACTCATTTCTTTTACATTCAGTATCATTATGTCTCTTACTATGCTCAGATGCACTTAATTCTTTATGTTCACTACTTAATACACCTTAAGACATACTGTAATACTTCTAGGGAATATGTTGGGGCCTTACATAATAATCCCCTAGGATTATTTTTGATGTTTGACTACAAAATGCTACCATTTGAGTTATGTTTATACAAAATGTATGGTTATGCATATTGTTGATGTTTGAGTTATATTAATAAGGAATGTTGTTATTTGAGTTATATTAATGCAAATATAATTTAGCCAACAACAATAATCGACTTCATCCACCAATGAAGCCAATCAGTAACACCTCCATGTCCCTTAACTAGTACTGAGGGATCTGCAAGTGTGTTAATCTTTAACGCCTATAATTAAACTTAGGCTCAAATATATATTTACATATTTAATGCATATTTTCTTATCATTATTCATTTGTTATCAAGTTCCAATACGGCCATAAAAAAAGGTAAAGGTATAACTAAGGTTGTGAGTTACAATGCATAAATGTTGCAATTAACAACAAGTTATTTGTACATAGTGATACCTCACAAGATCATTTTGTAGACAAAGTTCAATTGACAGAATTGTCTAGTGAGTTGGGGGTCATTGCTAGAATTGAATTGTCTTGCCTTAAGCATGTCAAGTTGTTGAAGGAAGACAACTTTCTACAGAATGCTTGGGACAAAGTTTCGGTAAAATTTCAATTTATTTAATTATATGCAAGATGATTTAACTTATTTAAAGATTAATTACACTTGTTGTTCACAAATGAAGCTCCATATCATTGATATTGACAACCCTGGTGTTTCAAACTATATCACTTCATTTTTGAAACAAAGGACCAAGGATCTTCATTATTGATTGCATAAAGATTACAAATCTTTTTTTTTTCCAGATGAGGAGGCAAGGAGACATGTTTCATAATAGTGTCTTTAAAAAATTGGAACATTTTGTGTAATTATTGGGCATTTTCCAACGTTTAGGCTTGTTCTCTTTCCCTTCACATTTGCTTCCATTAATCTTATTAGAATATTTAATGACTATATTTTTATTTAGGAAAAGTGTGAGAAGGCCAAGGTTAATAGAGGAAAAATGAAAACTCCTCACAGCCAAGGCTTCAAATCATTTGTTATTGTGCAAGATGAGTATGTAAGTTATTTGTTTACAAGTTATACTTATGTCAATAAATACAATATTATTTATTGTGTTTTGATTTTTTTTTTCATAAAACAGAGTCAAAAGGAACTACATGA
Organism: Erythroxylum cataractarum; assembly: GCA_024703695.1. NCBI lineage: Eukaryota > Viridiplantae > Streptophyta > Magnoliopsida > Malpighiales > Erythroxylaceae > Erythroxylum > Erythroxylum cataractarum. Next base: position 65,995,656 of record JANJEY010000235.1, read on the forward strand.
AAAAGAATATGATAGGATCACACTCTATAAATTGACACACTATAAAGAAGGTGAAGGCCAAATGTCTGAAGATTTGCACAATAATTATGTAAGTATAAAAATTTGTTTAAAATTTAAGTTTATTTATTTATGTAGTACTAACTAATAATATTTGAATTAAATATTGATTTTGTTTTTTAAATTTTAGAATAAGATGTATGAGTTGTTGCAAACATCATTGTTTGACAGAAATGAGTCCAATGTAGATGACACTTGTAACAAGGTGCGTTTGGCTGCATCAAAGGTTTTGAGCCAACTATTTCGTCCTCATCAAGACCAGCATATGTTGATTGTCTTCAAGAGTAGAACTAGTCGCTTAAGGCTAAATTAGAACGTAATGATCAAAACTTACAATGTAATGAAAAAATGTTGTCCAAGCTTGAAAAGTTTGTCAAACAATTATTTGGCCCAAATTGTGTAAGTAGTGACGATGAAAAAGAGTCTTAGTCATTAAATTAGTATTAGTATTTTTTATTTTGTGTATAAGTACTTTTTAAATTGTAATTAACATTTAATGATATTATTTATATACAATGTTTTTAATTTCAAATTATTTTTATTATATTTTGTATAATAAATTATACAAAAAATCTAAAAATTAAATACAATAACATGGATTAAATGTCAAAAATAATTATAATTAACATGATAAATATTTAGTAACAATGTTTATCAAAATTTTCAAAACATAGCTAAAAAGATTTGGCTAAGTTTTCAAAAACGTATCTAAAAACATATGAAACGTAGCACAAAAAATTTGGCTATGTTTACAAAATCATCATTGAACACTTTTGGGTATGCTTTTCTTTTTGCCGCTAAAAATTATTAGCTATATTTTAGAAAACATTGTTAAAATTTTTTACCTACATTTATGGAAATGTAGCTAATAATATTTAGCTACAAAAGTGAAGCGTAGCAAAAACTTATTGGTGACGATTTACAAAATTGTCACTAATAACCTTTCGCTACGTAAATAGCTCGTAGCAAAAAGAATTAGTGACAATTTGGTGAAAACATCACCTGTAGTTTTTCCCTATGGTGCTTTGGCAATGATTTTTCCATCTGTTATTTGCGACGATTTTTGGACATTTAGCGACAAAAAATACTCGTCGCTAAAAGTGCCGTTTGTTATAGTGTTTATCAGTAAGTTACACTTATTTTTACCTAATCTGACCATGTTATTTATTAAATTGAACCACATGACATCATCTGAAAAATTAAGACCATCAAGTAGTAATGCTAACACATTATTCTTAGGTTCACCTAATATTTTTCCATATGGACAAATATCCTAGATAAAACGTCGTTAAATGAAGGAGAAATTCGACAGATATAATTACATTAAACTCAATA
>JANJEY010000235.1:65997147-66007772 GCA_024703695.1 Erythroxylum cataractarum
AAATTTATTATATTAAATATTACTATATTCTATTTAATATATTAATATTATGATTTGATCAGAGTTGATATTAAGAAAAATTATTGAGGATATATTAGGTAGTATGTATTTATTAGTCTACATTCCATCCTAAACCTCCCGAATCAAAGGTTTCTTATTTTCACTATTTAAGATGGAATGGAATGTAACATGAAACCCTCTGCTTCCATCCCAGTCCATTCCATTCCATTATGAAACATTCAAACAAACGATAGAAGTGTATTACGTTCTATCCCATCCTATTATTAACTCTTAAACCAAACAGAGCCTGAATATTTTCCTAGTATTGCTTCATTATTATAATTTCTTTGCACGTTTACGTTTTAGCTTTTGCGGGTAATCAATCAGGACTTAGTCTCCAGGCAATCCTTTTTTAAGTGATTTTACAATCTCTTCAGTTAGCTTTTTATTATTAGCCCTATTCTTGTTTTTTGTTATTATTAATAATTATATAATTATTTATTATTTATTATATTTTATTTTTAATTATTATTATTGTTATTTTTGGAAATATTATTATTTTTATTGTTATTTTTATTTACTTAATATTTTGTCATGCTAGTTTTACCTTTTCCATCAGGACCCTGCATCATTCTTATCTTGTTTCATTTGTATTGTAAGTTTACCGGAAACCTCTCTACTATGTATGGGTAAAGCTGCGTACTATCAAACCTCTCCAGACTCTGCTTCATTGCGGGACTTCGGACTGGATGGTGGTGGTGATGATGATTGATTAATTAAAATATAATTAATTGCATAATTAATTATAATTAAATTAAATGTTATTATTAAGTACCGTATGTTCATATTAATTTTATGTGTTATTCATATATGTGCATTATTAATTGTTCACTGTTATTAATTTTCATATACTAATATTAAATTTAGATCTTAATCATAACTCTGTATTAATAATTAATTGTTAATTATTATTAAGTTTTATATTTTAATATCTGAATATATATACCAATTCATGGTGGTGACAACTTATTATATTATTAGCTACTATATATTAATATATTAGTGACAAACGTGCGTTATTAGTTGCTAATTATTATTAAGTATTACATAATAATATTAAGTCTATATAAATGTGTGACTTCCATATTATTATCTCTGCATTTTTTTTGCTTTTTTCATTTTTGGCCTTTTTAGGCTTTTTCGTTATTGTTAATTAATAAATAGGAATTTTCTTATTAATTCTTTCATAATATAATTTAATTATGATTTAATTGTCAAATTTTTATTATTGTGTTATATTAATTATTAATAATAATAATTAAGTATATAATACTAAGGACGAACGGGATGGATGAACAACCCTAACTTAATTGTCATTTTCTTAATTAAATAAAATTAATTAAAATTTAATTCATAATGATCAATATAAAATTAAAAAATTTATTTATTGAAATCTTATAAGTAAATTAATTAATTGTTGATTATTGACACGTATTATTTCTTGTGTTATTATTAATGCGCCTGAAATACTTTTTTTTTCTTTTTTAATTACATATACTTAAAATATCTTTAATTAATTTAATTATAACTGTTTAGAAAATTAAATTATAATTTTATATAATTTAAATATTATCAGTTAATTAAAATATAATTAACTAATCGATTTATGAAAATATGATAATTGATTAATAATGGTAATTAAAATATAATAACTTAATTGAATAATTAAATTATACTTTACAATATAAATAATTAATTAGAATATAATTAATTAATTAAATAACATTAATCAATTATGACATATAATTAATAATAAAAAATATAATTAATTAATTGATTTATAAAATGTAGTTTATTTGTAATTCATTTATTTATTTATCATTTAGTTGTTTAGTTTATTCAGTTATAATTAATAATAATTAATATATAATTAATTAATTGATGTATTAAAATATAATTAATTAGTTAATACTTAGTCATGACCCAGCATTATTAATTGTTAATTATTATTAATTATTATATACTACTGTTCCAGTCACGTTTGTGAGTTAATAATTATCATATACTACTGTTCTAGTCACGTTTGTGAGTTAATAGTCACAAGCGTGACTATTTTGAAAAAGGCTAGAATGAAACTTGAATAAGAGGTAGTGTACGATTGTGAAAAAAATAGGTCATTAAGGAGTTGCATGATTATGCACAAGTACGATTATGACATAGGAGGATCAATTGGAAGTGTGCATGATCGTGTTGATGTTTGACAACTTTAAATATCCTTCACTTTTTTGGTCGTAACTTCTTCTTCGAACCTCTAATTAACTTGAAATTTAGACCACAAACTCTTCATACATTGTATTTCTTCTTCACCAAATTTCATAGTCACCTTAAATCATTAGGGAAATATTGATAATGAATGGTTGATGAATTTAAGATAAAATGAGCTAGAATTTGTTAAGTGGAATGATTTTATTGAACAATCATCAATATTTTGGCCATATTTTGATCTGTAAATTTTCAAATGGAATTATTTTTTTATTTAAATTAAACTAACAACATATGGCTACAAATTTTATACCCTACATGTTATTTTGTTTTTCTTAATTAACACCTATATAATGTTATAATATTTTATTAAATAATTAAACAATTGATTAATTAAAATATTCTTTATTAGTTTATTAATTATAATATAATTAATTAATTAATTATAATATATTTAACACATATACAAATATAATTAATTAATTAATATAGATATAGTTAACAATAATTAAAATAAAACAAATTAATTGATTTATTAAAATATAATTTATTTATAAAATATTTATTAATCATTGACTGTGAAGTTTATTAAGATATAATGAAAATATAATTAATTAATTGATTTATTAAAATATAATTAATTAATTAATTAGTAAATGTTAATATTTAGTATATATGTTATTCATGACTTGCATTATTAATTGTTTATTATTATTAATTATTAATTATTAATATTCAATATATATATATAGTCACAGGCGTGAAATAGGAGTTATTATTTCGTTCCTATAATATATTTAACACATATAAAAATATAATAAATTAATTAATTATGAAATATAATTAATAATAATTAAAATATAATAAATTAATTTATTTATTAAAGTATAATTTATTTATAAATTAACTACTAATCATTAACTATTTAGTTTATTCATTTATTATTAATAATAATTAATATATAATTAATTAATTGATGTATTAAAATTTAATTAGTTGATTAAGTAGTACATATTAATATTTAGTATATATGTTAACACGTATAAAAATATAATTAATTAATTAATCTTATATAATTAATAATTACTAAAATATAATAAATTAATTGATTTATTAAAATCTAATTTATTTATAAATTAATTATTAGCCATTAACTATAAAGTTTATTTTGTTAGAATTAACAATAATTAATATATAATTAATTAATTGATATATTAAAATATAATTAATTGGTTAAGTAGTATATGTTAATATTTTCAATATATGATATTAATAACCTGTATTATTAATTGTTTATTATTAATTATTATACATTAATATTCAATTATATATATATATAGTCACGCCTGTTGATATTTTGTTCCTATAATATATTTAACACATATAAAAATACAATTAATTAATTAAAATATAATAAATTAATTATTATATATAATTAATAATAATTAAAAATAACAAGTTAATTCATTTATTAAAATATAATTTATTTTATAAATTAATTATTAATCATTAACTGTGAAATTTATTCAGTTATAATTAATAATTAATATTAATTAATTAATTTAATAAAATATAATTAATTGATGTTTCATGCCTGTGACAAATATAGTTAAATATACTAAAAATATAGTTAATTAATTAATTAAAATATAATTAATTAATTGATTTATTAAAATATAATTCATTGATTAATTAATTATTAATCATTAGCAATTAATTCTTATTTTTTAAAATTTTTCGTTAATGTTGATTAATAAATAAGCATCTTCTTATTAATTCTTTCATAATATAATTTTATTTTTAATTTAGTTATAATTGTGTTACTATTCATAAATGGTTGTTATTAATTGCCTGTCAATTGTGAGCTTACAATTTTTTCATCCATTATTAATTATTATTACTGATTATTGTTACTATATTATTAGGTGCCATATGTTAATATTACTTTTACATGCTATTCATAATAGTACATTATTAATTGTTCATTTTAATTAATTTTATATTTTAATATTAAATTTAAATCTTAATCATAACCTTATGTTACTAATTGTTAATTATTATTAAGTTTTTATAATAATATTATATATTAATATGAAGTATATATGTTAGCGACAACCCTACATTATTAATTGCTAATTGTTATGAAGTATTATATAATAATATAAGTTTATATAAATGACTATATAAATTAATTCTGTTCTTTTTATTAATATTAATTGTTAATTAGTGAGTTAGCTAAAACCCATATTAATTGTCACCCTTGAAACTATTAAGTCACTTACATGCACGTTTATGACTTATTAGCTCACAATCGTACATTTTATTTAGTTTTTGCCTTTTTTAAGGGCCTTTTTTAACTGTTAATTAATAAATAGATAGGAATTTCCTTGATAATCCTTCATAACATGATTTAATTAACATTTAATTGCTTATTTACTTATAATTATGTTATATTAATTCCTAATTATTATTAATGGATTGTTATTTAAACTTTCGTTTCCACTAACTTTACTTATTATTAACTGTTGCATCTTAAATAACTCTTGCATCTTCCACTAACTTTTGTTATTACTTCTGAATCAAAAATTAACACAAACATTATACGAAGTCGACACAATCTACCAATAAATTTTGTTAATATCTATAACATTTACTGCAAATCTATCTACTTAATTAATAAACGATTCTGCATCTGATGCATCTGCGTTTTATTATTAATATATGTTGTTATTAATTATTAAGCAGTTCAATTTAGTTTCTTCTTCTCCTTCTCCTTCTCTGGAACCTTATTGCATTCTGATTCCTCCAGTTTTCTCTCTTTCTTTCCCATCGAGTTTTTCTCTTCTTCTTTTTTTTTTACCCTTGTCTAAGTTGTTAGTTTAAAAATGTAAATGATTTCTGTTCTTTAGATAACTCAAAGATGTTAACTTTCTACTACTCAAAGAAATAACCTAAATTTGTCAATAATCATTTGAGTTAGACTACATCGTTATCGTTTCTCAAAATAAAACTTTTGTGATTTTGTTTCCATTCACCTCTATTTCTTATTAACTTCGACATTTCTATATTTTCCTAACCTCCGTTATTTTAGTTCTAACTATAATTTCTATGTTTTCGATGTGTAGCTAGATATACAAATAGCACTAACCAGTGTTCAACACTTGGCTGAGAGAAACTTATCAACCACTATTGCACATGAAGAAAAAAATTGTAAGAATGTTTTATTAGTTGTCGACTAAATATAGGTTTGCAAGTTTCAATATCTTATTTGTATGAGATCTATTATTTTGCCTACAATGTTGACAAGTAAACGCTTGCTTTTCAATGCATCTACACATAGTTACGCCATGTAGATAGTGTTAATTTGCTTGATCAAGAAGGTAATTGTTTCGTGTTCTTATGTTTAGTTGAAATGTAATAACCGTTTTCTAATTGTTCTTGAGTTCTTTTGCTTATGATTCTTGGCAAATATGCATGTTTTGATGCCTTATTTGTTTATGCATCTTTTAGTATTATATATGCATGAAATATGAAAATTTATTTGTGCATTTTTTCGATGTATAATTTTGTTGGTCACAACTGCATATTTGTGTTAGAATATTTGTTCATATTTGCATCTTATGATGTATTACAACATTTCACACATGCAAAATATACATCCAGTTGACCATTACGCCTAAAGTTAAAGGTCGATCAAGCCAATCAAGGCCGCACCATATGTATTTCATACTGGTTTTTATGGTGTATTTCTTTCAATTTACCTTTTCCCTTTGATTCGACAATTTTCTTCTAATGTCTTCTGAGAGTTATTGTGTAGGAAAAGCGATTTTGCAGCCTTTGTTTTTGGTTCTAGCAAAACTCATACCAAGGGGAAAAAAAGGTTATTAATTAAATGTAATTTGCTGATGATTAATGTGGTTATTTTTTGATAATTAATGTTGGTATATTTCAATGACGTTAATACACAGGTTAATGCCCAGCCCATGTAGATTTTAAACACATCAAACCTTAGTAGGTTTTTTATCTTACTTTTTAAGCTTTTAAAATTTATTGATAACATTAATATATTTATCTGTAGCCTTATTTTTGCCTTTTTATTTGTGTAATTGATCATCAATGATTTTTAATTTATATTTTTCGATATGATAATTAATATGTTGTAATGATAAATTGAGGTGCATATATAATTTTATCCTTTTCCCTCTTTACATTTGAGTGTTGTCAATTTTTATAATTAAAACATGAATTATTTTTATTTTTAGGTGCTACCAAGTTTTAATATAAAATTTTTAAATATATCATTAAATTATTGATTCAAATTAAATTATTTATGATCATGATTCTTTAACTTTCTCACACTGTCTTCAATACATATAAAAAAGTGAGTTTTCAAGAGATATAAACAAACCAGACATACGAAAGGAAGACAATGTGCCAAGTTGTATTCTGTTTCCAATTTTGTGTTTATGTTATACATTCGTTTCTTTTTTTCTTTTAGCTTTATCTTAAATTTGACGAGAATCCATCCTAGCTCTCATTGCAAGAAATTTGTTAGAAATAATTTTCACCAATGTTAAAATTTGCTATGTCAAATTCCATATGTTGACATCGATAAATGTTATAAATGTTGTAACAATGAAAGCCAGATTTAAAAACAAAAAGCTTAACAAATTCTAGATGCTCGCGGGCTAAGTCACAGACTCACATGTATGACTTAACATGTCACAGCCGTGCACATTCTTAATTAATTATTCAATTTTTCCTTCTTTCCTTTAACCAACATTCTCATCTTAAAAAATTATTAAACTTCCCAATAAATGCGCTGCATCACGTCTAACATAAATCTTCCAATCAATACGCAGTTGATTTTAAACATAAATCTTCCAACAAATAAGTCGTCGATTTTGAAATACAATCTTTGAATAGATACTGGTTCTGCCGAATTCTGGCGGAACTGAACGTTGTCGTTTGGATCTATGGAGTCGGTTGCTTGCTGTAGTAACTTCGACGTGAATATCCCTGCAAAATAAAGAACGCACATCGGGGGTTGTGTCCCGATTAGCCCCTCCGACGCTTAAGTTAGTATTTTCTGGTGAGGGTGAGGTCGTCGTATACAGAGAAGAGTAGAATTATGGTTACGTACCTCTGTTATGATGAAATCATACCTTATATATGGGATGGACGCTAGGGCTAGGTCTTTACGTAGACTTCTACTTCTGCATGGAAGGTTTTCTCCCGCTAATGGGCCATGAATGTGTGGATCGGGCCCGGATTAACCAATGGGTGTGAGACTCATCTTTGAGAGACCGACTGATCGGCCTGGGGATTGTTGTGATTGGGTTCCGGCCCAATTAGACCGACCCGACCAAATGTAATGGAAAAAAACTCAATATTACATTACTTGGTGATTAACGTACAATATATACACACGAGAAATAGACAATGATTGCCACAACATATACACTATTGGATATACATAGCAACAAACTGTTGGATAGACATAACAAGCTGTATAACAAACTTATACACATCAAATTAGATCAAATATAGATTTATCCTTATAAGATACTTATATATTGTTCTTATGACCTCAATTGATGTGTGGCTATTGTCATATGCTATGAGAATGTGTTTATTGTGGTACAAAAAGCAAATTATTTATGATATTGTTATTAGTATGTATATAGTGCAGTATGAGAACTAAAGAGAAATATCTCTTATTTACCTTCCTCTCTATGAATAGAATGAAAAATATATACAGACTAATTATTAAATATCAAATTTGTGAATTAGAGAAGTAAATATCAAAATTGTGCATATCGTGTCAAATCTTATACCGATTTGGATATAGGTATGGTAGTGTCATTTGTTAATATAAAATAATTATTTAAAATTATAAATATAATAACTATTTCCATGTAGTGGGTTCTGTCTTTTCCCCGCACCTCTTCTTTCATTTCCAATAAAGCTTCCTCGATTTGTGAGATTAATCGATTGAGTACTTGAACACTATAATCGTTTCTTCTTCTATGATGATAGATAGGAGTGAGCTTTTCTTGGCATCTTGTTCCCCTTCCCCCCAAACAATATGGGAGCTAAAAAAATCTAAACATAATTTTTTAATTTAACTATTCAACATTTTCTACTTTGAAATTGTTTTTGATATTTTTTAGTATTTCAATCTCTATCGATTGGTACAAGCTAAATTTCACGATATATTATTAGGTATAATGATTTAGGATAATACAACCTATTTTTTTGGTTGATGCAATACAAAATTAAAAATAAAAAATCACAAAATGTGTAAATCTTAAACTACTTTCCAATTTGAGAATTTACCCTTCGATCTCAATTATTGTTCTCGGCTGCATTAGCAGAGAAAAAATATATATGGGGATAATATATATGTTTTAACAATTGAAACTATCAGTAACTTGCTAGGTTTATGCAGAAAAAACGACAAGAAGAAACTATTAACATTGTATTAAGATATTATTTAAAAAAAAAACAGAAGCCATAGTGCATTTTTTTTTATAAAATCTAATTATATTAGTACTATTTTAGTTTTTTTTGTCGTCACTACTTATATTAATTATATTAATTTTGCATATTATAAATTTTATTAATATATCAAATAATGACTATTAAAACGATGGCTTTAAAACATTTTCTTTCTTATAAACACAAACTAATAGAGGGATTGATAAGGGTGAACTTCAATTCTTTAAAAAATAAACGTGTGACTAGGCTTAGTGCTGACTGTTGACCAATAAATCATCTTTGTGATATAAATAAGGCCTAAGCAAGCTAAATTAGTCCTATGTATTGGCCTAACATACTTCTAATACATGTTCGAATCAGTACAACAACAAAGGATCATGCCAAAGCGCCCAACTCTTCGATTTGGCAATTCAAAGAGAACAAATAGATGTTATCTTTAGACATCCATACAGCTTCCTATGACAAGACAGAAGATAAGTTACATAGAAGGCATAATTGTGTGAAGACAACCTGATTACGTTAAGAATATGATATCTGTTTCCTTTTAACTTATTGGTACAACTGTCACCTAGTGCAAGCTGTCGAGCTCTTTGTACAAGGATGTTCAGTTGGGTGGAGAATCCAACAAAGCAATGGCTTTGTTATAGGACTTGTTTTGTTGGTTTACTATTAGCAATTATCTTTTCGTGAGCAGATTCTCTTCAGTTATATTCTTGTTCATGGCGTCTTCTCCTTTCACAGTGCTTTAAAGTTTGCATTTGTGCAATTCATACAGGAAAGGTCTCACAATCTCGACTCCAACGACGCACGACTTAATTATTCAATTCTAGGGGAATCATCTCTTCTTTTTTGTGTACATTATCTAAACCTGTACTTGGAGGTTGGAACTATTGGTTTTGGTTAGTGAATATAAAAAATCGATAGGTTTAGATAATTAGCCTAGTATTGAATAATTTATTTCTAAGGAAATTAAGCATTCATATGTAGCATGGTTAAGGAAACTTTTTTTTTTTCATGCACATTAAAAAGTCCTCATTACACATTATATTAACTTACGAAAACACCACAAATGCTATATTCTTTCTTATCGGTGGTAACTTGGCATGTTCTACATGCCATAGTGGTATCTTCCACTTACTCGTTTGTTCCTTTTATAGAAATAAACTGGATATAATCAAGAGGAACGAGTCATAAAGATTCCAAGAATAATATATTTCATGTTGCGGACGATCATTATCAAAATAATTAATCTTCTTTTACCACAAATATTATGTACTTGGTGCAAGCAAAATATCGGTTCTTGGACTGCTACTTATAGAATGATTTGATGTGGCTGTAAGGCATTTGCACATAGTACATAATTAGTATGGATCGTATAGTTTATCCAATATCAGCTAAATGAAGCAATTAAGAATTACAGAATTAATTAGTCGATCAGTTATTTACTAACATTTTCCTGATTCAAAACTTAGTAGCATTTTCCCTAAACAGAAATATTGCCGCCCCAGCACTTATGGAGAGTGCCAGCAACTTCGCTTCTTTATTATCATAAAATCCAGACAATTACTCCAAGTTTTAGACAGAGATATACCCTACATAATTATAAAGTGGGAGTTTGTCCCATATTGAAAAAAGAGAGGAAAGAAGACTAGCATATAAGTCTAGTGGGTTACTCCACCTATCACAATTGATTTTAAGATGGAATCTCACTCAGACTTATATGTGATCTAACTTTCCTTCTTATGTGGGCCCGTATATCCATTGTAAATTTTAACAATAATCTTTAGAAACTAGCTTGTGACGTGAGCTCAGACTTGAATTATCCACGCTATAAATATGAGTGTTCTTGATGAACCTGCATG
>JANJEY010000235.1:66012572-66027353 GCA_024703695.1 Erythroxylum cataractarum
TTGCATAATGCGGTTTAATTATATTGATGCCATGCGAGTATTTAGTGATAGTTGCGAGCGTAGCACTTCCTTGCTGTGGGATATGCGTCGGAACGACCCACGGGCGTCCCGGTGTGTGCCCTACGGTAAGGGGGCGCTACAATAAGAGCATATAATGTTAGAAAAGAAATGATGAGAAATTGAATTATGACTTTAGAAGAACCAAGTGTTCTTGAGGTGTAAGCTTAAGAAGAAGTTAGACATATACAAGGGGACAGATTGAATGGTGAACTTAGAATGATCATGTGCAAATGAAGTGTAAAATCTAAGTTCCATTAGATATATATGAATTATGAAATGAGAATGAGCATAATATGTGAATTTTAATAATATACCAGGATTGTCATTGAGCATGCATTATACACAACACATATACATATATGTGTGATTGAGTGTTTATATGATTGTGCAATTAATAATGTGTGTAAAGGTGTATTGTATGATGTTGATACACAGGATAGAACATCTACATCTAGACGTTTTCGAATCATGGAAGTTAATGCTAATCTGGAACGTACTGTGAGTCGACCTAGATGGTCTTACTTATTGATTGTTCTGTTTGTATTATGTATTGAATGATTTTGCAATGTGAATGTGATTGTTATGATTTCTAAAAATTGAATGTCCGAGGAGTTTGATAAATGTGAGAACATTGGAGGGCTTTTTGTATGTGATTTTGATGAAATATGTGATACATGACTTGATTGTTAAATGTCGGACCTAGTTCCAAAAAAAAATGTAAATATGCATATGAATGAAAAAGTGATTCTCAACTTAAATGTTGAATGCCAGACTAAGGTCTGATTATATATGAAAGTGACTGATTGATCATGCGATTGATTGAGAATATGAAAATGTGATGCATTCCATTACATAAATGCATGAAACATAGAAGCTATGGTGACCGGAGTAGCCACCGAAAAAAAGCTTAAAGCTCAGACTATGATCAGAGTCTCAGCTTTAGTTGTGAATGTACCCGGTATCCACTAAGAAATATGGGACATAATCTGACACAGCTTGGTATCCACTAAGAGATATGTGACATTATCTGACACAGCTTGGTATCCACTAAGGAATATAGGCTAGATAAAAAGACACTCAGTTATAACAATAATAATTGAAAGTGTGTCTTATGTACATTACATATAAAATCTATATGTATGTTTTAATAGTTTGAATGCTTTCTAAATATGATTTATGCTTAAGTGAACGTGCAATGTATGTGTCTCAATATGATGAATTGTTGAACTGTCTATGTTATGTGATTGAGTGAGCCATCGAGGATGGTCACTCACTGAGTTTGCAAAAACTCACCCAAAATTTGCAATTTTTTTCAGGTTCAGAAGAGTTACCCCTCTAGGAAAACGAGAGTATACCCATTGCATTCAAGTAAGAGATACAGGTTGAGATTAGTTCATATCTGTATTTGTATTTTCTTATTTTTGTATTGAATTAAATTTTCTATAATTATTGTACAATGTGTATTCGAATATTTCTGTATGTAATAACTTTCTAGATTGTATAGGTTTGTAAATGAGATTGATCTAGAGTATAATCATAATAAATGTAATTTTGATATTATGAAAGAAAAGAATGGGCCCAATTTGATTATTGATTTCTGCATATGCATTCATGGTTTTGAAAATTTTTTAATGAGATTTTACTGACTGATTGTGCCAGCATACCACCCTTGCGAGGTAAGTTCTTTATTAAGGATGTCGGGTACGTGTCCTACAAGAGTGGGATGCGTTACATAGTATGAATCATATGGAGACAGCGGAGTAAGTCAATAAAGGATTCTTCACTCTAAAGTAATTTCAAAGAGTGTTTTACTATTCTTAATTAGTAGTGATTTATGGAATTTTCTGGACAGAGTGAATTAAAATTTGAAAAGGTGTTTTGAAATATCAATTATAAATCAATTACTAATTAGAAAGAACTAACATGGTTAGATACAAAAGAGTAGACATTATATATATACTCTGTCCAATTGAAACATTAGATGATGAAATGATTAAATTATATGTCATAACTATGCACAGACATGTTAAGTTAAACCACTTTGACATTCCTAATATTTGGATGGTCATGATATATTGTTAGATGTCAATCTTAATCTATGATTATAAATTGTTTAATAAATTAAATAAAGCAATTGAAAAAACTCCACTTAACTTAGACTTATGACTGAGAGAGTCTTGGATAGAATAGCAAAACAAAAGGTGATTCCATTTTGACCATTATTATGGTCTTCTTTGACTTGCTTCAAACTACTCTTTTCCAGCAGCCCTTTTGCGGGCGTTCGTATGATGATAGTGTATTTGAGCGGAGTGGTGTGTGAGCTATAAGAAAGGTTGCTTGCTCCCAACAACTTGTACAGCTACCCCCTATATGGATGTGATCGTTTGAGTCTCGATTGATGAAGCCTTTCAAAGCACTTTCTAAACGCTAGTTATATGCTTTTTTGTTGATTCTAATTATGAATTAGAATTACAATTTATAATCATTGTCAATATATTAAGAACCTAACAGGTCGCATATAGAAAATGGTTTGTGAAGGAAAAATAAATTTTAATTAAGTTGGACTTAATTATAAAGTTTGAGAAACTTTAGAGACCAAATATGAGATATTTGTTTTTATTAAAATTATTAATTATAATTAGAGTTTGATTTTAATTATAATGAAGGTATTTAATTTTAATTCTTTTTCTATAAATAGGAATAAGCATAAGTGAGCTAGCACTCCTAATTAATTCCTTTTAAGAGTTAAGAAGCTGCTATATGGATACCATTAGAGATTGGACACGTGAAAAGCTCTTGGTTGACACATCAAAAAGCTTTCAAAGGATTTCACCAAGAAAAATTGAATAAGATACAATTCCTTATTTTATGATTCAATTTTTATTATTCAAGTTATTTAATTATCGAGATTCGATCAAAAACTGTAAAAAATTTATTTTGTCGTTGCACCCATGATTCAATCACAATTGGTTTCCAGCAGTGGTATCAAAGCATCCTTTAATTGTTTAACTTGAGTTAAGTGTTTTATTTTTTTGATTTGATAAAAAATAAGGTTTAAAGATTTAATTAGTATCAGAATTTTTCTTTTGAAATTAATTTATTTAGTGATTGTTCATTGTTTGCTTTTAGAAATTTTTTAATTTGCCCCCTGCTACTTGAATTTATGCTTGTTCTTGTGTTATGGAATATTAATTCCTTGAAGAATACTTGATTTATACATATGCGATGATTCTAGAAACTGTATATGCTTGTTATTTTGTTTTGGAATGCTTATATATTCATCTACATTTATTCCTATTTTGTGCAGTACTACCTTTGTTTGTTTTGCATGTATACTAGGTCACCCACCAGCGGTGAACTGCCATTACTGGTGGGTTTGCCACTGGTTCAATATCACCGTTGGTGAATGTTGCTTACTTTGGACTAGACCAGCACATGCAACGGTAGGCACACCATTTCTTGCAACTGGAAGAACATAAAGGGGAAGCAATGACCTGGGACAAAAACAGACGGGAGGCAGCGGGGGGTTAAGGAAAACCCTAATATGAGAAAACAATGGGGGATATGTATGATGGGGAGCAACATCTGTTTTCAACACGTGTTGTTCAATGGTCTTGTTAACCAAGGTGCATCCACTGATAGTAAAGCTTTTTAGTGAGTGTTATGTCCCCACTTGTTTTTAATTTTATTTTTATATTTCAAAAGATTAATTTTAATGAAGTTAATTTAATATAGATTAAATTAGGTTATATTCCTGATAAAGCCTTGTAATGAAATTATTAGTGAGAAGATAGATGATCCTCAAAGGAGGTATGTAGTAAAGATGACTAAATCTCAATGTTATAGGGCTAAATGGGAAGCTATCGTGATGTTATAAGGATCTATGAAAGGTAATGATGCAAATTTATGGTCTTATAGACAAGAATTGCACTAATGACAAGCTTGGACAACTAATGATTAAGTTGTTTTATATGGGATTTAGCATATTGAATTATGGTTTCCTTGGTGGCTATTGGATAATGATTAGGCTAGATGGATGTTTTTTTTACCATTTCTTAAAGGTGCTTTGTTAGCAGTAGTTTGGCGTGATCAAAAAAATTAGATGTACCATATATATTAGGCTATAGTTGGGGGATGGAAGTACCAATCTTGGTATTGGTTTTTAAATCTTCTTTGTGAAGATCTAAACTTAAGTGGGAGTTTATGGACCTTTGTAAGCAATCAACAAAATGTGAATATTTAAATATCCATACTGTTTATTTGTATATATGTTTTAAATTATTATACTTATATTATATTGTTTTGTGCATTTCTTTTTTTTTTTTGTCTAAGGTTTAGTGAATGCATTGAAGAATCTCTTCCTAAAATCTTAGCGTAATAAGAAGCAAGGCATTGTACTACCAAAATTAAAGAAATTTTGAAGTTTAAATTAACTCATTTTATCAATAAGTACAACATTGATTTACAGCAAAGAACATGTCAGTGTAGATTTTGGGATTTAACATACATCTCATGTAATCAAGTATTTGTTTATATATCATATTAAAGGGAGGATATTGATGGGTATTTAAGCTAGCACTACAAATATGAATGTTATATATAGAGTTATCAGTATGCCATGGAAACTATTATAGTGGTCCAAACTTTTGGCAAAAGACTGAAAAAATGTAGCCCATATTACTTCCTTTAATCAAGAAGATGCCTATAAGGCCTAAAAAGGTTAAAAGAACAATAAAGATAAAAGCCATATAATTTAGACAAATTGAGCAAAGTTAGTGTACTTATAAGATGTCAACATTGTTTTGAAGTTAGTCATAGTAAAAGAGGTTCCAACAATAAGGATCAATCTCTGAAACAATATGAAATTGTTAAGGTAATTATATATTTATTTTTAATTATGTTTGTGCTAAATATTCTTTAAATCTTTTATGATTCATTACAAATTGTACATATATAATACAACAAAAATGAGGAACACGACCAAAAAGTGAGGTACTTACATCCAACATTGATAGTGGTACAAGAAGAAGAGTTAGACAATCAATATCTACAATATTAAATACTGCATCACCTATCTTAAGAAGGAAGAAGAGGGTACTTAGTAAATATTCATTTTTATTTCTTATTTTTCCTCAATTTTTTAAATATCATAAATATTTATGTGTATACAGGTGACTTAAAGAAACTGAGTACTATTTAGAGAAGTTAGTGGGAATGCTTATCTTACTGTTTCTAACCTAATTACAATTTTGGATAATTATTTTTATTTATTCTTAACAGATAGCATTATACTTTTTGTTTATGATGTTTTATAGATGGGTGGAAGTCAATTTTAAGTATTCAAACCAATTCAAGTGTCTCAAAATGTAACTACTAATACAAATGCTTAAACAATAACTACAAACAAGAGGAGGTTCAAAGTAAGGGTCAAAAAATCAAATCCAAGAAAATATCAAGTTGATGTTAGAGAATCTATGGAAAAATGAACCATGTTTAAACATTATGTTGTTATTTGATTGAGGACAAGAACATTATATTGGCATTTGATTGATTATTTGAACATTATATTGTGATTTGGATTTAAATTTTATGTTGTGGTTTGGTTATGGATTTAAAGTTTATTTTATGATTTGGTTGAGAATTTGAACATTATATTGTGCTCTAGAAATTGATAAACATTATGTTGTGATTTGGAAATCGAGGATATAAATATTATGTTGTCAACAGTTGTATTGGATTGGTATATTTGTGTTTGAGGTCTTCAGTTTAAACTCTAATGAGAAATGCAAATAAAAGACATTCCTTTGAAAATTTTGAATTTATAGTAATTCCTAATGAAAAAGGTCCTATTGATGCTTCATAACCCTTTTTAACACAATTTTATTTTAACAATTCATTAACTTCTTTTGTTAATGTTTCATTGGTATTAAAATGTTTTCTTTTATTAAAGTTAACAGTTCATAATGAAAAGGGTCCTATTTTCTGTATATGTTCCTTTGAAAATTTTTAAATTTATTTTACATTGTATCTTTATGACCCTTGAGGCCTTCTTCATCCTTTCTATATCACGCAAGTTTATCGTAACAAGTCATAAAACATTGAAATATGAATAAAGAATTACAAAGTGAAAGCCTGAAGAAATACAATTACTTTGGAAGATGGATATCTATAAATCCATTAAATGTTCCCAAAAGTACATAACTAGGAGTGTTTATGGACATGAATATAAACTAATAAGACTAGTTATTTCAAGAATGATGTTTGCTAAGATGCATCACATGCCCAAGATATATAGTCACATGGAACCTAAAATAAAACCTAAATATGAAACTTATGTCAAATTTTGAAATGTAATGAATTAATATATAAACTCACCTCTTGCACACAACAATGAATCTTGTGGACAAAAGTCTTATCCTAACGTATAGAAGACGTTTGACAAAATTTTTTTATAGTAATAAAACTTCAACTCTTTTACCAAGACTATGTACCTACAAAGCATCGACAATATGAATAATCATTAATTAGTTTTATAACATTAACATCATGTAAGCTATAATTGAAATGCTCATATTTCTATTAATGCATTGATAGAAAAATAGGGGCAATACTTACATTTGTATTATTATATTGATAAAAATATTAACCAATAGTAGGTTTAACATTTAATATCCATAGCTTTATCTTGTCATTACAATTGGGGCAACAAATGTATGGAATCTAAAAAATTAATAAGATCAAGATATCCATATTATATACTATATATATATATATATAATAATAATAATAATAACAAAAAATACTAATCTCGTTTTATCGTTGAATATAGTGCCTTTTATTAGAAAAATTATAAATATTTCTTTTCAACTTCTATTAGATAATTGAAATAACAATAAATATCATTCTTGAATCCACTAAGAACACTTTCATGCGCTTCCCATATCAAGTTTATACCAGATGTAGAAGTAATAAAAAGCCATGTATATTTTATTTGCACCTATATTTTCCTACAATACACACAATGTTCAAATATGATTAACACGTTTAAAAATAATTATCAAGGGAATTAAAAAATTATAGTAGTTGTCTAAACCTTTTTAAGTAGATGATTAGTGTTAGTTGTCTCAACCTTTTTCCCCTTGACTATCTATTTCCTAGTTGCAATATGTTTCTGAGATATATGTAAAAGTTATGTCAAGAACATAAATAAAATAGTAGCAACATTTTCAACACCTTTACTTATATCTTCAACATATGTCATTTTTGCTTCTCTAATATAGGGCAACACCATTTCAAAATCTTAAAAGTAGCAATATGTTATTATTTTCTTAGCCATAAGACACAAACTAAGCGTGGATGAGAAGATAACATATTATGAAATCTATAATTTTAAAGAACATCTCTACCCTCAGTTTAAAAAAAAAGGAAATTAAGTAATTATAACATATGTTATTTTCCCTTCTCTAATATAGGCCAACACCATTTTAACATATTAAATGCATCATTTTTCTATTATTTTCTTAGCCATAAGACACACACTGAGTGTGGATGAGAAAGATAATAGATTAAGAAATCTACAATAATAAAAAAACAATTTTGTCCTCAATTTAAAAGAGGAAATTAGGTAATTATAATTATAAATAAAAGATAGTGCATATACCCCATATGTACATTTGAATAATCAGTTTTGTTATCACCAAAAGATATAAGCAAATAAAAGCTTTGTTATCCCTCTTGTGAATCAAACTAACCATTTAACACCATTTCAAATGCCTTGCATTATTTAGAATACTCGTATAAATGTAACCTAAAATTCTTTTCATGAATAACTACTTAGGGACTTCAACTAAACCTACTTTATTACACTCGATAACAGTCAATACAACCAAAAAGACCATTTTTCTCTTCCAGTGTACTTCTATGTAAACATATACATACACAGATGATGAAGTCAAAAGGGAAGGAGTAGATAGCACATGGGGAAACATATAACTACACAGATGATAAAGGAGCGGGTCTGTAAATAGTGAAATCCAAGATGGAACAAGTTGAAGGAATGTAGGCAAAAGAGGAAGCCATTAAAGCTACACAAGGAAACTAGTGGAGTGGAGAAGTAAAAAATAAAGTAAACTAGTGGAGAGGAGGGATTTTAAAGCTAATTAGGTTTTTAATAATTTAACATATTTTTATTTTATTAAATAAAAATTCATATATGACATAACTATCGTATATGGTAGCCACGTAGCAAACATATAAATTTGACATGGCTTGCCACGTCCAGTTTAACGGAGGACCTATCATCAGACCTTTTTTGCTACAAATTGAAAGTAACTGAGTAAAGTTTGAGATTGTTTTACAATTAATCCTAGAAGATAATTTTATTACTTACTTTGTGAAATCTAACTAATTCTTATTGTGTGGGTTATAGTTACATATTCAAATTGAGTCCTACATATATAGATCTTGAAGGCAAGTAGCATAATTTTGGAAAGTGTTCCATAGCATGAGTTTGGTAAAGGAAGGAATCATGTTGATGTAAGTACTACACTTTATGTCTTAGCTTTCTCTTTCAACAATTTTTAAATTTTACTGGAGTTCTAAACTTTATAAAGAAAATAAAAGAAAAAGATGACAATGTAATTAAAGTTTTATTATTAGGACCTAAAGTGGGGTAAATTACTAATAAATTAATTAAGGAAAAAAGGTTGTTTTATGGACTAAAATTAATTATACCCTATAGTAAGAGACAATATGGCACCTACTACTTACTTCAAATCTTGGCATCAAGTAACCAAAAGGGCTTTATTTATTCATACGATAATATTATATATTTCTAAAAAACTTGATTATTTTTATTACCTTGATTTAAGATGAAACTGAGCTTGTAATGTCAGTTTTCATGGTAAAATTAATCCCACGTTGATAGGAATGACAAAATTGGCTAGGCTCAACTTCAGTCCGAGTTAATTGGGTCGAGTCACAGGCTGAAAATTCTCTGCCCGACCAGACCACAGGCCATGCACGAGCTAGGATTGTCCCAGTCCTGCTTGGCTTGTGGTCGATGAAAAGGTACAAAATGATGTCATTTTTTATTTTATTTTTAAAAATATAAATTCAGACGGAGTTGGGCCATGAACCGACCAGCCTCGACCTGGCCCAATACCATCTTTACATGTTGACACAACAGATGAATAGTAATCCAATAAAACAAATTGGAAAAATAATATAGGTGCTAACTATTATTAAAAGAAGATTGGGTTATGTGCATTTTGTATGAGAGTTGCAACCTTTAAGTAGAAGTTTTGACTCTTTTATGTTTTATTTGTCAAGTGAAAGTCTAGTGAATAGTGTGACCATCCATATTTCTCACTTTTGTCCTCTTTTTTTTTTAACCATGCGTGATTTTAGTTAACTACTTTCTTCTTCTCACTTAGATAAAATTTATATCTAGGGTGGTTGGTACGTGTGAGTATATTCAAATTTTTTCACACGCCTTTTATGCTTTATGTGTGGCTATCTTATGTGGCTAGTGTGGCCACTTTATCTCCTATTTTAGGTGTCGGTATGACTATCATTTCCATCTTTGTGAGTGCTTGTTGTTATTTTGTCCTTGGTGTGTGAGAGGAGCTTTTGCAAAAGCTATTAAAGTTGACAATGTAGGACAGGAATTATTGTCGTATTAGTGAAGAACTGACATATAATTAGGAAGGAATCGTCTTAGTATTATGAAGGAAATTTCATAGTATTGGAGAAGAATTTTCATAGTATTAGGAAGGAAATTTCGTGGTATAGAAAGGATTCTTGATGGTATATTTGTATTTTAATGTATACATTGTTGATTACCCCTTTTATTAATAGGTATTTGTTGATCAATTGTTTGGCATGAGTGTAAGATTTAAAGATGAGATTGGGACTTCAGTAATTGAATACTTGCATGATTTTCAGGAGAATCTTTATATGACCTTGACTAGTTCTACTCCTGGTATATGGTGACCATGGATTATGTAAAACTTCTAATTTGAATGAAAAGGTAAGATGAAAAACTCAAGAGTTCTCTAATTCTCATTTTAAGGCAAAAGTAAGAATAGAAATAAATTAAAGTTAAAGTCTAAAGCTCAAAAGTAAGAATAGAAATAAATTAAAGTTAAAGTCTAAAGCTCTGGAATTTCATCATTGTGACAAAGGAGGATATACCAAGAACTTTTGTTTTAAGCTCAAAAGGGAGAACAAGGCTAATAAAGATAAACAATAGAAGAAAGATAAAGATAGTGATGATCATGTTGCCACTACTACTATAGAGGATCTTGTGTCTATACATAGTGAAGATATGATTAATGTTGCTTATGATTAGTCAATTTGGATTATTAATAGTGGTGTCTACTTTTATATTACATTAAGTAAGGATTTCTTCACGTTCTACAATTCATATGATGATAGAGTTTTAAAGATGGATAATGATAGTCTACCAAAAGTTATTAGTATTATGAGTGTTATATCATAGACCAATAATAGCTCAAAATTACTTTTAAAAAATGTTAGACATGCACCCAACATATGTTTAAATCTTATTTTTATCTATATTCTTAATGATTATGATTATTTCAGTACTTGTCTAAGATCACTAAAGGTTCTTTAGATATGTACGTTAAAAAAGTCTTGAGGTTTATACTATAATAAAGTTTTAGTTTCCATTAATATTGTTAATGTAGTTAAGAGTGATGACTCTTTAGAATAAAGGCATAAAAGACTCACCCACATCAATGAGAAGGGATTTTATTGTTTATTCAAGAAGAAAATATTTTCTAATTTGAAAGGTGAAAGATTGCAAAAGTATGTTCAATACTTGGCTGGTAAACAACATAAGGTTTCTTTAGAAGCCATCCTCGTATTAAAAAAATCAAAATTACATGATTTAGTGCATGCAGATCTCAATGGTCCACGAAGATAAGGATTTTTAGTGGTGGAATTTATTTTGTGACATTTATTGATGATTTTTCAGAAAAACTTTGGGTTTATATCTTAAAGTCAAAAGATTAGATAACTAGTGTCTTTAAACACTTTCAGGCTTCCATTAAAAAAGAGTTTGGAAAGAAGATCAAATGTATATATGTTGACAATGGTGGTGAGTACTGTGGACCTTTTGATGAGTACTACAGATAATAAGGTATTAGACGTTAAAAGACACCTCCGAAGACTTTTTAGTTGAATGGCTTAGTAGAAAAGATGAACATAACATTAGTAGAGAGAGTCAAATGTTTATTTTCAGAAGCAAGTGAATCTTTTTGGGGTGATGCTTTATATATTATTACATTTGTTATTAACTTCTCTCCTACTATTTCTTTGCAGGGTAAAGTTCATGATCATATATGGTGTTGTAAGGAAGTTTCCTACAATAATTTGCTTATGCTTAGTTATAAATTATTTAAAGATGAAAGGTCCAAGTTAGATGCTAAGAAAATAATGTATCTTCAATGGTTATAACCATGATGAGTTTGATTATAGGTTTTATCCAGTTGAAAAGAAGCTTGTTAAAATATATGATATTATTTTCATGTAAGATCAGAAGATTAAAGATTTTGACAAGGCATAGAAGTCATAGTCTCAAGATTCTGATGGTTTAATTAATACTAATCCTACTCTAGAGACATATATGCCTAATTTAGCTGAGTTTTGGTAATCATAATGATTTTTAGAATCATATTCATGATGATTAAATTGAAGTTGTTAATGGTGATGTTGTTAATAAGGTTAATGGTTTTGTTCTTGAGGTTATTAATAAACTTATAGCTCCAACTAGAAGTTATCCTTAGAAAGAATTGTATTCACTCGTTATTAATTTAATGAATATGTGCTTCTCATTGACGGGGGAGAAACTGAGAGCTATGAAGAGGCTATAAAGAGTGATCATAAGCATGAACAATTTACAACTATAAAAGAAGAGATTGAATCTTTATATAGCAACCATAATTTTGAGCTGGTAAGCTTACCTAAGGGCAAACAAGCTTTGATAATCATTGGGTTTATAGGGTAAAGAATGAATAAATTCGTTTTGTACATGGTATAAAACTAGGTAAGTTGTCAAAGGCTTTAAACATAAAAGGGGAATTGACTTTGAAGAGATTTTCTCGGCAATTAT
Organism: Erythroxylum cataractarum; assembly: GCA_024703695.1. Taxonomy (NCBI): domain Eukaryota; kingdom Viridiplantae; phylum Streptophyta; class Magnoliopsida; order Malpighiales; family Erythroxylaceae; genus Erythroxylum; species Erythroxylum cataractarum. The sequence continues at coordinate 66,024,769 of JANJEY010000235.1, forward strand.
TAAAATGTCTTTTATTATAATTATGCTTGCTTTGTCAACTAGTAATGACTTAGAGGTTGAATAATTGGAAGTGAATTGCCTTTCTCTATAGTGATTTAGAGGAGGAGATTTATATGAGGCAGTCAAAAGGTTTTGTGATGAAAGGTAAAGAGAACTATGGTTTGACAAAAGCTCCAAGATAATGGTACATGATGTTTAAGTTAGTTATGGTCTAGTAAAGATATAAGAATACTACTTCTAATCATTGTGTATTTGTTCAGAAATTTTATGATAATAATGTCATTATTTTGTTGCTCTATATTGATGACATGTTGATTGTTAGTTATAATGCTTCTAAAATTAACAGGTTAAAAAAGTAGCTTAGCATGTCTTTTGTAATGAAGGACACAGGATTAGTAAGACAAATATTTGGCATGTAAATTATTCATAATAGAGAAGCAAAGATGGTTATCTCAAGAAAGATACATTAAGAAATTACTTTTAATAGTTTTGTATGAATAAAGTTAAAATGATAAACAAACCTCTTTCTATTCAATTTAAATTTAGAACTCAGCAATCTCCATATAGTTAAAACGAGAAAGAAGTCATGCATAATATTTCTTATGCATCCGTAGTAGGAGGTTTGACATATGTAATAGTTTGCACAATGCCTAATATTGCTCATGCAATTGGTATTTTCTCTCTAATCAAGATAAAAAAAATATTAGAATGTTGCAAAGTGGTGTAAGATATCTTTGAGACGCTTTGATTTTGAAATTGTGATTTGAAATAGGAACTCCTATTCTTTATGGGGACACTGATTATAATATAGCAGGTGATGTTGATTCGGAAAGGATCACTTTAAGTTATTAATTACCTTTGTAACTGGCTTGACAATTTAGGTTGCAAAAGTATGTTTCATTATCTACTATTGAGGTTGAATTTATTACTGCAAGTCTTTGCATGAAAAAGTTTCTTTAACAACTCGATTTACTCAAAAGAGGTGTGTTGTATTTAGTGAAAGTCAAAGTGCTTTACAACTTAACAAAAATCCTAATTTTTATGGTAAATCTAAATACATTAATATGAAATATCATTGGATATGTGATGTTATGGACTCCAAATTGCTTGAACTTGAAAAAGTGTACACAAAAGATAATGGTTCAGATATGAAGACAAAGCCTATACCCAAACAAAAGTTTAATGCTTGTCATTTGATTGTCGTTTTAGAAAAGGCCTCTTTTTATGTCAAAGGGGGGAGTTTGTTGGGGGTCCTTTTTTAGTTCAGTCCACTGTAATTAAAAGAAGATTAGGTTGTATGCATTTTGTGTGAAAACTTGTAACCTTCATGAAAAAATTTTGACTCTTCAAATTTTGAGTGTGTGGTAAATGATGTGACCATCCATATTCCTCACTTTCTCTCATCTTGGGGAGTGTTTATTGTCATTTTCTCCTTTAGTGTGAAAGAGAAGCTTTGTAGAGTTGTTAAAGTTGACAATGCAATAAAGGAACTCTCGTGATACTTGAGAAGAATTATCATGGTATTGGAAAGGAATTGTTGTCGTATGAAAAGAAGTTTTTCAAATATTTTTTAATTTTAAAATATACATTGTTGATTACCAATGGGTATTTGCTCTTGAACTATTAAACAAATCATTTTGATGTATTTATTGATTTTATAATAGATTAGTTTATGAATTAGATCTCGTACTTTTACTTATGGAATTGATAAGATTTATCATGTTAAAATTTTAATGTTCTTGTGTGTGATTTATTTTGTACATTCATTTTTACTTCCCCCAATTTTATTGAAATGAAAAAAATTATTTTAAACCTCACAATTATGTTGCGTGAACGCCCCTGTCTTTTCCCAACACTGTAATTCAATACAACAAATTGGAAAAAAAACAGTTACCTAACGTTCTAGTTAATTCTTCAGCTTTAGAAATGAATATCCTTTGCACTATAAGTGGCTTCAATTTTTGGGATGAAGCACACGCATGTAACTTGATGACCTCTTTCTTATCATTTGTTAACTCCTCATATCCTCGATTAATTTAACATTTAAAACTCAAAAGACTTCGTTTGATAAAACTTCCCTGGGTAATGGGAATTTGATCTATTTGGTGCGTGCTTATCTTTTGCATTTTATAATTGTTGTTTAGAATCATACAGCGCTGAATTGTTACAGGCTGATGCAAGAAGGGGATTTTGTTGAAGGAACTTCCGAAAAGCACGCTCCTGTCTTGGAAAGCAGAAGACTCCCAATGCCAAATTGTCAGGAGGATTGAGCTCTCTATTTGTCAGATAGCGCACATTTTATTTTATCGTTGTCTTTGTCATGTAGGGAGTCACTGTTGCTTCCTGAAAACGATCGAACTATCTGACCACCCACCTAAGCCCAAGTTCTTTTTTATGACATGGACGTGATCGCAATAAGCTTGCTGGGCGTTTGACTTCGATTTTTAATGCATATCAAGTCTGATTTTCAACCATAGTCGGCAAGCATGTTCCCGGACCAAGGTCAAAAGATTTTATGGAAATTGCAAATCTATAGTACGGCTAGAGGCATACTCAACGCCCAACAACTCCAATGAATCGAGATC
>JANJEY010000235.1:66338058-66356483 GCA_024703695.1 Erythroxylum cataractarum
TAATTAATAAGAGTATATCAAACATTTCACTAGCTTTCTTAATAAGTGTGCATCTCTCTAAAACGACACTTATTTTGAATAGGAGGGAGTAGTTTTCAACAAATTTACCCACGGGAAAAAATTAAAATTCCATCGCTAATTACCGACGGAATTACAAATTCCGTTGGTAATTTTCTGACAGAAGAATTTACTGACTGAACAAAATAACCATCGGTAAATTTACCGATAGAAATTTTTACCGTCGATAATTCCGTCGGTAAATTTACCAACGGAAAATTTCTGTCGTTAAATTTACTAACGATCATATCTCCGACGTCTTTTTCCGTTAATAAATTTCGTCGCTAAATGAACTTACAGACGGAATATGTAAAAATTTCGTCGGTAAAATCTATTTTTCTTGTAGTGATATCTTTAATATTTGGTGGATATTAAGTTAATTATTAATTAAAATACATTTTTCTTTAACTTTTTACGTCCATGATTATTCATGGGCCACCGCTTCTATTTTCATGGGAAAGAGGTGAGCTTAAATTCATGGCATTTCACCTACAAAAGTAACATAGGCAATACTTTCCTCATGGAAAGAAAGATACAGTCTACTTTAACCTCCTTACTAATGATATACTTCTTCTTTTTTGAATATATTGCCAAAAAGTCTTCCCTCTTTCGCATTTCTTCACCCAAACCTAATTCTTGCTTGTTTATGTATCTATATGTATACATATATATAACTGTCATATCAAAGTAAGATTCAGAAATTTTATTAAGTAGGATAAAATTTTATTTTTAATGAGGAAAAAATTTTAATGAAAGCAAAATTTTATTTTTTATGATATCAAAATTTAAAATAATAATTTTTATATGAAAATTTTTCAAAATAGTGAAGGCAAATGCCCCCACTTGCCTCCAATATAGATCCGGCTTCTGTGATATCATGTAATTTGAACCTTCTTTTAATCTTGTGGTCCTAATGTTATACTTACTCCCACAAAGTTTATTCACGACAGGTTCTGGCTATTTACAGATGTTCTTATCGAAATTGTTATGATTAAATATTCTTGACAATAAAATGGTCTGACTTAAATTTGGAATATAGAGACCCATAGGGGTTCAAATAATTATATTAGTGATTACTTTTACTGCATTAAGTAATCATGGAAACTTGGTAACCACTTGTTGAAGTAAGTGTTCATAGTTAGTCATAATCAAAAAGAAGGGAAAGTTAGAAAATGAGTTCCTAATAAAACGATAAAAAATGCTAATAATTTATTTAATTAATTCTAAAATTATGACACTCTAATTTTTGAAAAGCATATGAATTGAAAAATACGTTAAATGACAAAGTTGTGTATATTTTTAACAGAAAAATTATTTCTTAAAAGTTAATATCTTTTTAATTTTACTTTTCTCGTGTCTATCGTTATATTTGTTGATAAATAGAAAAAAGTTACGGTAGTTCTCAACAATTTCTAGTTTTGCGTAGACAAGGACAACGATACTTGTAAGTCATCTCTTATCTCCAAAGCCATTGACTAATATTCTGGTTTAGTGAGATGAGTTTAGAAAGACTCACATGAGACCGAAAGTTTAACCGAAGAACTTAATTAAGAAAGCTGCATAATTTGTTTAAGTAGATCTTAATTTATCAGTCCTTAGGCAGCATTTAAAGTATAAAGAATTATTAAATAATCCGTCACTTGGGTAGGGCTTTTAATGCAATTAATTATCATAAGATTGGTTTACATATTAAAAAAATATCCTTGGTAAGTTTGTAATTATAATTATCGATGTATTGCCTAATTTGTAAATAACAAACCATAGCTACTCAACAAAGGGACCGTGTTACTGTTCATTATCAGGTTAAGCAATCAATGTACAATCATAATCTTACGTTTGAAATTTTCGAAAATTAATTAGGCCCACCACTCTTAAAATAAATCCTATAAACCGCTGTAACTATATGTTTTATTAACGCTATTTTTATGACTGAAATGTCACAATTTTCTTTTTTAGTATATCGAACCCTCATGTCCTTAAACAAACAATAACTAGGTGATTTGCATTATTAAATATTAAATTGAATATATGTGTAATCACTCATAATTATATGTTTAATTTAAAATTTACCAATGTTATTATATATTTTTATTACTAATATAAAGAGATTATTAAAAATTTTAAGTTACATTAAAATTTTAATAATTAAAAAGATTAAACTAAAAAATATTAAAAATATATTTTTACATTAAAAAGGGTACAGAAGAACTTGCCAAAAGCGCCCCGCAATTACCTGGTTGTGAAGAAAAGTCAAAGCTGACGTTACCCATTAATTTTGGACAGTTGGTGTCGTTGGCTCACGTGTCGTATCCTCTGACGACATTTGAATGTTGGAACTTAGAACCTGTTTAACCAGTGAACGAAACATAAGTATCGTCACACTCACACCTAAAGCTGACTGTACCTTGTCAATTAATTAAATAAGAAAATGGATGAAATATTCCAAAGGGGACAGTTAGTCACGTGCTTAACTGCTGACCACTGATGACGACTGCTTTCTCGGTATCTTGTTGGTCAATGTCCGTACACCGGACGGTTCATTACTTCATTATTTTTCTTCTGACGTCATTTGTCGTCGCTAACCTCTTAGGCCTTAGCACATGAAATCACCGGAACCTTCATCATCGTGGTTCTAATTATATGAAATTTACATAAATGTGTGGACGTAATTAACGGACACAAGATTAGAACTGGTTGATTAAAATCTAGTCCTTCTCCCGCCAATTCTAATTAAAGGTACAAATTAAGTACAGCCTACTTTTGAAATTTTTACAAAATTTAAATAATTTTTAAAAATTTCACATTTTATGTTAATTGTTAATGTTAATATTTTTCTGAAACAATTATTACGAATAAAAAAAAATTTATTTATTATTAAATTATTTGTATTATTCTATCTAAACTGTATTTTGTAGGATAAAGTTTCTGATTTCAATTCGCGTTATACCTATTATCTACCCATTTATTCTATTTTTCTTCGTAGAAAAGTAAATTTGTCTGGTATATTTTCAAAGAAGTGGAATGAGTTCAAACTTAAACGTTAATCTTCTTTTATTGCTCTATGTTTTTATAAATACCGTTTTTCTATCTTTGGAAAACAAGATGTGTTAACTTCTGGAGTTTGCTTAATCATTAACACAAAACAATATAGGGATCAACGCATTTTTTTATTTAATTAACATAATTACATATATTAAATTTGAAAAATGAAAATGTCATATGTTTTGAGAATTATTTTCGTCAAATTATGCCTAAGTGTCAAATTATTATGAGATAGTTGTACTTTAAGTGTTGACAATCATTTTTACTAAATTATGTCAATCCTTAAATTCTTTGTGAGATAGTTATAGTAATATATATGTATATATTACAAACTTAAATCTTATTGACAAACTTATGAACTAATTAAATTAAATTTAAATTAACATAAGATCTTTTTAAGAAAAACCTGCCCTACAACATATAATGGCATATATTTAGATCATGTATCATGTGAAAATTATTATGAAATTACTAAAATTACCATTTACTAATTCGATAGTGATGTATGCTAAATATACATTGCTTTTAGCATGACTTTTATAGTATTATGCTTGTGTTCTGGAGATTTTAGAGGATTTGATAATCAAAATGAGATATATTTTATGTCAAGTCTTATTTCTATCTTTTTAAGAAAAATGAGCAATTTTATAGACGAATTTAGTTGTTTTATAGCAACATTGGAAGAAGTGAAGAAAGACCCAAGAACACATTGAGCACATTCTACCTTGTTGGGGTTGTGTTCTATCATGAATCATTTTGTTGCTCTCTGCCACATACCCCTATGTTTGAGCTTTGATTAGTATCATAGACCACACACGTCCTCATATCGGCTATGCTATTTTACACAAAAAGTTATAGAATATGGTAAAACATAATACAATATGTACATGATACTATGTTAGCCATTAAAAATTATGATTTAAATTTTTAGCCACAAGAGATTTTAGAAGCATAAAAGAATCATTAAAAGTCACTTTTACATTAACTATTGAGCAAGAAAAAGTTAATCTTGGAAGAAGAACAACAATTCAATAGATTCACCTAGAATTCAAGATTCAAGATTCAAGATTAAAGATTCATAATAATAACTACTTACTCTTAATCTTATGTTGTAATTTCCTGTTTAACCATGATCTAATTGAAATTTAGATTTAGGTAGGATGAATTATAAGAAGTAATATGTTGAATTGATTGACCTTTTGATTTAATAAACTATATAGTTTTCTTGAGATTTATTTTTATTTTTTTATAATTGATTGAATTGAAGGAATAAAAGTTGACGATTTAATTATTTGATTCATACATTGAGATTGAGAGATGATATGTATAATTAGATCATAGTATAGATAAAGAGGGTTAACTGAGAGCTACTCGAGAGAGAATCACAAAATCCTTTAGGATAAAACCAATAATGAGAACTCAAAAAATAAATTAATGCATTTTTAGGTTGTTTTGCATGGTTAGAAAGGGATTTTAATGCATTTTACTAACTATTAACTAACCTCTATTTTTAATTAATCGTCGCCACCTTCATGCCAAATTGTTGCTTCTCCCTTTCAAATCTTTAAACATTTCCTTATTTTAGACTCTTTCTTCTTCTCTAACCCTTTCTATTAATTAAGCCTTCTTCTTCCTCTATTCTCCTTTTCACCACATCCTCAAAGAACTTTAAAGTTTTTAATTTTCACTCACATCTTATACCTTTCAGACCTACCTATTAAAAGGCTTTGTTCCATATTAGACACCTTAGAGAACCTAATTTTTTATGCTCAGAGATTGATTAGATTATGCATTTTTTTTGAAAATTAAAAGAAATTGCATTAAAGAATAAAACTCATAAAGGAGTTACAATATAAAAGCAAGATCTAGGTATAGTTTCTTTAAAGATTGCATCAATGAATTGCAAAACTAGCTTTATAATCTCATTAGAAGACATCACTTTGATTAATTCACACATGCTTGAAAAAAGAATTTTTCTATATAGATGTTGAATGTTCATAATGTTAGCTTCAACTTAGCTAGCATTACTTGCAATCCACTTAACGAGCTTCTTTTTTCATCAGCAGAAACTCAATATGGGCTTTCCCTAATTGCTTTTCTTGCTTGAAGCTTTATATACTAGTCAATGTTGGACATGTTCACTGTTAAAATCTTGATGTCAATGATGGACATAATGATTTCTCTAATCTATGAGATTGTGTTTTATAAGAATACCTTTTTATCAAGACTTTTGTTGTTGAAGATTCTAGCATTCCTTTCCCTCCCAATAACATAAGTTCCATCATTTAAATCTAACTTTAATAGATTGTAATCCCCTATTTGCAAAGAATTCAATTTGGATGCCCAATCCACTGTCTGCTCCTAGTCATCTATAAAGAAGAAAAGATTGAATAGATCCATAATTAATCTCTAAACAGACTTAGAGTAATGACACTTAAAAATAAGATGATATTTACTTTCAGTCTTAGAATTGCAAATCTTGCATATGTGATTCATAATATTGAGACATCTTGTTATATCTAAGTCTGTTCTTAGTGGTAAGTAACATAATAAAGGATAGTTTGGGGGAAATTTGTTTAAACCATACTAACTTCCTCTACATCACTTCATTACCAATATTCCTAAATACATGAAAGTAAGTATTGTTTAAGAAGAAAATAAAAGAGTGCTTAATCCACCTTATACTATCCTTTTTAAGTTGATCAAATTTTCTAATTTAAAGAGAAGCCTTTGAATATGATATGACATTAATTTTGCTTTAATGAGCTCTTTCACCTTAGCTTAGGATTTAACATGTATCTTAAACAAAGAGCTTTTGGAACCATGTACATTGGACCTATTTCATTATAATTGTCAAACTAGAGTCACGTGTCTTCTCTGTTCCTAATATTGTGCTTTATTTCCTCTCCTAACTTCTGCCTTAGCTTAAGAATCTAAAACACGATCCTTAAAGATTCAGCTCTTAGCTTTATTTCCTATAAACATTAATTCTTAGGTAATATAAATGGACCCATTGCACACAAAATGATTCTTTATCAGTCAGAATTTTCCAAGTCCTATTGATGGTTTGTATTAGTTAGATGCCAAGTCCTCCCTCTTTTATAGGTTCTCCAATATTTAACCAACAAAATTTGGCATAAGACATTCTGTAAGCAAGTCCTATCCATAAGAAATTTCTCATCATTCTCTTTGGTGCTTTTATGATGTTCATTGAGAGAGCCATGTGAGAAGTCCAGTATGTATGTAGATTCTTTAAGATATACTTTACAAGCTATAGTCTACCAGTATAAAATATATTTTTGTTGCAAAAGTAATTATCCTATGGAGCATATCAAACAATGCATAAAAGTCAGCAAAACTTATTTTCTGGTAGTGTTGGGGATCCATAAGTATTTGAATGGTATATTTCCAACTTTCAGGCCAACTATGTTGAAGAGTCATTTAGCTTTTGAGTTAGCTCCTGCTGTAACAAGCAAGTAACTTTTGTCTCTATTGATTTAAGATTTGAGATGTGATTGAAAATGTAATGATAGTTCATTAGAATCCTACAGGGAAAGCATTAACTTTGTAAAAAATAAGCATATCATCAATAAGTGATAAATGAAATATCCTTTGTTTAGCACATTTGTTATGAAATTGAAAGGAGGATCTAATCTATTATTATGTTTAGTGGTTTTAGTTAACACTTTAACATAAAAAGAGAACAAGTAAGGAGATAAATGATCTACTTGTCTGACTCCCCTCCCACCCTTGAATACTCAAGTTAGTTCTCCATTCACTAGGACACTAAATATGGTTGTTATGGTGCATTGTTTAATCGATTTAATGAATTCTAAAGGAAATCTAATAGCCTTTATACATTGTAGCAAAAAATTCCAAATGATCAAACTAAAGGTCTTGTAAAAGTCAATTTTTAGTACATAGCTCTTAAATTGAGTCTTTGCTTTGGTATCCCTTGACTAATTCTTGAGATAGAAGGATGTTATCACTTATTTTTCTTCCCCTTATATTAGAATCTTAAGATCTACATATCATTAAGTTTAGGAAAATTTTAAGTCATCAGGCTAAAATTTTGGAAATGATCTTAAATATAATGTTGCAACAGGCTATAAAGTTTATCTTTTAAAAGAAATTAGGGTTTGTCTTTCTAGGGATAAAACATACGTGAATTTTATCGAATTATTTAAGTAGTTTTCAAAAGATGTTTAAGGCATGCTTTTTAATAATTTGATCCTTTATCAGACTCTAAGATTCTTTGAAGACAAAAGCATTTAGCCTATAAAGGTCATGTGCTTTATTAGACTTGAAACTCTTCAAGGCCTTTTCAGCATCATTTTAGTGAACTATTTTAATGATCTCCTTAGTTTGTTTAACTAAAATTGACTTGTAGATGAAGAAATTGAGTAGTTGTCATGTAAGTATAACTCTTAGAACTAAAACCTCAAAATTCCTAAAAATATTTGAAGACCTTATCTTTAATAACCTTCTAGTCCTTGATTCTATCACCAATCTCTCTAACAAGATTTGACATTTTGTTAGAGTTTCGTCTTTCTAGAATTGCTTTGATAAAGAACTTGAAGTTTCTATCCCTATCTTGTAGCCATTAGATTTCTAATTTCTACTTCAATTAGGATTTATGAGCTTTACTAGTTTTAATAAAGTTGTACCCATTAGATTATATAATTTGGATTGTCCATATCCTAGTTTTACTATTTTTGTTAGTTAAATCAATCAAAACCTTATCAAATTTCTTCTATTAGACATTTAATTTTGAAAACCCTTTTGAATTCATCACTAGAGATCTATATAGAGGGCAAATGAAGTTGATTTTAATAATTTAACTAAAATTTTATGTACCATAAAAAAATATCATAGTTTCTTAATTGGGTTTTGAATTTGAGAAAATTGACTGAAATTATCTAACTACCAAAAAACATCTTAGTAATTTCATAATATTTGGCATATAAAAATGTCACATGTTTTAAACATAAAATGAGTCGTTGCATATTTTGGGGCATATCTATATGAAAAGGTTCTTATGTTAGTTTTAAGTGGATTTAATAAGTTACTTTTCCAAAAAAAGGTGGATTTGATTACTTAATAAGTTCTATTGATCAAATATAAAGTTCATGATGTAATTGATAAAATGAATACGCTTTGTGAAATTTAATAATAATATTAAGAATATAAGCTCTTGAGTATATCTATTTCATCCTCTTATCATATATTTAGGTTAAAAGGCTCAAATAAATTATTAACATTTATCATAAAGCATAATTTGATTATTAGGAATTTTAAAATGGATTAAACAATCCCAAATCAAATTAGTAATTTTTTAGTTATTTGACTATTAATTGAATTTTATAAAATATAAAAATTGAGAATTTAAATAACATATAGTAACATTAAGGATATTTTAAAATTTTAAATGTTAACAATCTCAATTTTATGCAATAAAAACTCCTAAGCATAAACATAAAAATCTTGACTTAAAAAAGAATAAAAAATTGTATTATAAATGATTAATAATATAATATAAGATTTTAAAGAATAATTAGTTAATATAAATAACACTTTAAAATAATATCATTAAATAAATAATTGAAATGATACATGAATTAAAAGTAAGGCTTAAAAATACAAGAAAAGGATTTGATTAAAAGAAATTATTTTGTATGATTTGAAATGAGCCTCCTTCATGGAATAGCTCAAAAAAGCACTTCAACATATGAAAATTTAAATTTTTTTGCATTATAGATTGAAAATAGAAAAAAATTATTTTGTTCCTCAAACTTTTACCCAAAAAATGCTTAAGTATATGGACTAAATTTTATATCAGGTTGCCCTCAAACTTCTAAAATTTTAACCCTTTTTTTTTTCAGCAATTGGGAACTAATCAACATACTCCATCTTTGGTATGCAAACTTAATAAAAATAGGAATCGAGTGAGCATTTTGGTAATAGTACATATGATAATAAAATCCAATGTATGTAACAAAAACTTATAAGTGTAAACATAAAAATCTTATATTAAAAAAGAATATGAAATTCTGGTAAAATGATTACCAATATAATATAAGATTTTTAAGTATAATCAGCTAATATGAATAACACTTTAAAATTGGACAAAAAATTCTAAATATTAAATAAAATTAAAAGAAATAATTTAAAATTTAAATTATAAATGAAATAAAAATAAGGTTGAAAAATACAAAAAGTGGATTTGACTAAAAGTTGCAAGATATTCTTTAAGATGTGAAATGACCCTTTATCATGGATTGTATCAAAAAGCAATGCAATGCATGAAATTTTGAAGTTTTGTGGATTGCAAATTATAAATAAAAGCTTTTATTTTGGTCCTCAAACTTTTATTCTAGGTACACTTAAATCCATGAACTAAAATTTGTGCCAAATTGTCCCTAAAGTTTTTTAAAAGATATTGTTTAAATCTTTTCTTATCAGCAGCTAAGAAGTAACCTATACACGCCATCCTTAGTGTAAAACTAAAAAGAAATTGGTAATGGATGAGAATTTTGGTAATATTACATGTTATATTATAACCTAGCGTAAAAATCAAACGTCAACTTTGAATGAACCCAATGCAAGTATCATATACTTCTTGTTGAAAACTAGTTTGAAGGAGTGAATTGAATTTAACACAACTTGAAGGAGATTGAAGAATATTGGAACTTGCACACTTTCCTTCACAAGCTTAAAGTTTTGAGAGCCTTTAGCAACAAAATTAGATTTAGGCAATCAATTTTGACGAGTAAATTTTCAATGTCACTTACTTGAAGAAATGAGTTTAAAGTCCTAAGATCTTAGGGTTTGGTCATTTTTCAATTTTAGCAAAATTTGAAGCTGGTCATATTTTTCTTTGCAATCTTGTAAGAGATTCAAACAATTTGAAGCTTGCACACTTTCATTCACTAAAATTAAGCTTTGAGGATTTTTACCAGCAATATTATGAAAATTCTCCATATATCGCATTAAATTCATCACATCCCTATCATTGATAAATATTCTACTGAAATATAGTTTTGAGGTCTTATTTGGAGCCCATACTCATCTACTATTATGTATGTAGTTTCATGTATTATACTATTGTGTTATATAATCACTTATGTTTGATATTTAGTTGGTATAGGTATTTGGTAAGAAAAATGGAGGTGAATTTTCCAAATCAACAAAAAGGAATCATAGTCAAAGCTAATATAATGAGCATGTTTTTGGTTGATATGGAAGTTGAAACTCTTTAATGACTTCTCAAAACAATGACAATCCTGGAAGAAAATTTAATGGAAACTCTAATTATGATGTAGATGGCATAATATTTAACTATATAATAGTCATACTAACATTTATAGCTATACTTGTAACTCTACTTATTGAAAAGTTAAACAACTTCAACTTCTTTAAATTTAACGTTCCACCATGATAATTTGTTATAAGTATTATGTTGTATTTAAAAGTACATGTATATGGTGTAGAAAAATGTTATAATCAAATTGTGAATAACAATTTTTTAATCATCTTATATAGTGAAGTTGTTTTTAGAATCACATGTACTTATCAATGTTGTATTTGATATTGTTATGATTTTGTAATTAGTTGTAGTTGAATAAATATATATAACTACTAAAAGGTTTCAATTGCTTTAAAAAGTAAATACATATGATAACCCAAAATTCCAAAGTAACTTCATATACATTCTTTTCATACCAAAATATACTGTAAGAAAATAAGGTCTAGAATATTAATTTTTTTAAAAGCAAAAACATGCACACAATTGAATGCTTATCAATTTTGACTTGAGTTTAAGGTAAAAGGTGTCTGCCTTCTCCTCTTTGTTTCCCTAAGAGTATATAAGCTAAATGAAGTGATACTATTACTACCATTACATTGCATTCCTTTTGGTTGAAATTCATCGTTTAGTTTACGAATTATATTTGACATGTTGCAGATCTTTGTAAGCTACTTGGCCTCATTATCTAAACATTTTGTTATTATTGCATATAAATCACAATTATAATAATGAATTAGTGTTTGTATAGTTTTTAAAAATACATAAAACTTAATTTATTATATTTATTAGCTTCTTTGGTACTCAATTGAGCCAGTATATCTATTAAAATGTGTTATGTACCTACCAATTCTTCTACTTCTACCTTACCTCTCCCTCTAACCATTGGTTCTTTAACACTATTTTTCTATAATCTAAATGACTTCATATGTATATGTTGTGCTAGTTGATGTAGTGCCAATTGATGCTATGCTTGGGCATCTTGGACTCCCTGTTTATGTTTACTTATGTAAGTACTAGATGATCCTATAATCGATTACCACTGCTTATGCCCTTGTTGTCCATATTCGATGCAAGTTATTTGGACTGTTCAAAATTTTCCTTTTTATTTTTAGGGCAATCATGTATTCTCTTTTTTGTTAGTGTCTCAATGACTTCACACTAAGGCCAAACTCTTGGTCCATCAAGTAGCTTAATAGAATACTTATATGCTTGCATATGCTTCTCTTTAATAAAACATTTATCTATATAATCTTCCAGGTTTTGATGACTATAGTAAATGGCAATTACTTCATGAGGATATGGAATTCATTTTAAATCCCAATATCTATTTGTATAAGTATGACTACTAATTCCCACAAAAAACTTGTCTAATATATGCTATACCTCATACCTATTGACTTCATTCTAATAAATAAAACAATTAAAACTTTCTCTTTTATTCTCTTCCAATACTACCATAATTTTTTTGCTATGTTATTTTCTTATTTCCACTAAAAAAAATCTTTTTTGCATGCATCCTCTTTATAATCATTTCTATAATATATTCCAACAGACTAACAATAAGTTTCACTTTAGCCTCTAATATCTAACTATTAAAATTATTAATTATGTTATTGTCCATACAATCACATTTAGGATTAAATCTGAAATATAGTAAATTTAGCACAGGTAACTGAACATTGAACTCATGAACGAAGGTTAACTTGTCATTCCTCTAAAACTGAAATTTTAGATCATCTCAATTCTATCTTTGTATCTAATTAGCATAAATATTGATTGCACATCTTTTATGCTTAACGTTTTTTAACAATACTTTGGTTTTTCATTAAGAAGACCCTAATGAGCCATATATGCATAATAAACTGGTAAGTTCATTTAGTTAAACAAATATATAATTTAAATATAATAGTATATATAAATATGATTAAATACCTTTTGCATGTGATAAAAGAAGGTCAAGCCATTGCCATCTTCATATTGTAGAAATGAAATTAGAAGCTTTAAAAACCACATCTTTGTCTCTATACATTCAACATTAACCATATCATAAGCAATAAGAAATGCTTAATTTTTTCCATTCCTTTCAATAGTAATGACCTATAACCTTTAATCCAACCCCCTTTACAAGCATTAAAACATATATAGCATTGAAAACAACCTCGAACCTTTTAAATTATCGTTACTTTTCTAAATGTCCATTTTGTTCGCGGGATCTTTATCTTTACCTCCTTACCATATCCAATAGTGTGGTAAATTCAACCACTTGGCATTCATTCATCATCTTTATGAAAATTATCTTTTCTCTTTTGAAAGTGTTGAAACTAACATTTACCTTTAACTCTTTTCTCAATAAGGCCTTTAAATTGGCAATCTTAATATTAGGCTGCAATTTAATCCTTTTCTTGTAGTGGTGCACTATCTATTTAGATTTATTGAGCATATTATGTTCATTATTATACACGTGTGTGTAGGGTGATATCTCTTAAGACAAAACTAGCGTCATTTTCCTCGATACTTACAAAAAGTAACATAAACTTTAGTCCACATCTCATTATGACCTAAGACTTATCATTTTTTATTTCAATCCCAAACTCTTTGTAATAAGGTATTAAATAAATACATCCTTGAATTGTTTAACATTTTTAAACTTCAAACCTATAACCTAATGTATAATTTTTAGATCATAATAAAGGTTCTTACAAATATCTCTTAATGCATTAACAACATCCTCACTAAAACTTGAGTAGTACTAAGTTGTGTTATCACTCTAAATGTACTTGATCTTTTTCTTATAATTAAATCCCTTTATTTCATCTTCATCTACTTGTTAATCTTTGGGCTTCAATAATATTGTTCACAACCTCTTCTCTACCTTCATTACCGACTGCTTTATCTTCATTTCTTTTCTTTTACTTCCTTTTTATATATTTTTATCTATTATCTTAAAGCTCATTTTCATCTCTTCCACTTTTACATTAAAAATCAGTCCATAAATCACTCTCACTAACCTTATTTTTGGAAACATAAGCAATCTCAACACCTTTCTCATTACCAATGTTTGTATATTTATAAAAATCATCATTAGCACCATTTATAACACCAATAGTTGCATAATAAATAGCTTCATTACCACCTATATTAGTTACTGAACCAATTGTAGCTTCACCGCCAATATTTGCATACTCATCATCTCCATTATTAGTAACATATCTAACACTAATATTAGTGTAATTTTTAGCACATCCAATAGCCTCACCAACATTTTATATAATTGCACAATTAATTGTAGTTTCACCATTAATATTTGTACGCTCATTGGCACCATCATTTTCATAATCTCTAACACCACCGGTAGGACAATTAATAACTTCACTACCAGCTTTTGTAGTTGCATAAGAAATTGAAGCTTCATAACTAATACTTCCACTAGTAGCAATAGGCATTCTATCTTCATTCTCATCCAACTTATTGGAACCTTTATCATTCACATTATTCACTCTCAAAACAAGTAGTACATCCTCTATCTAACCATTGTTTTCTTCTTCAAAATTTAGTAGAACCATAGTACTAACAATCCCATCATCCATATTATCTATTTTTGATGCTTTGTTTTCAGTATACTCACCTTTAAAATAAATCTCCAATCTTTTGTAATTTGAAACAATATAGATTATGTCATTTGTTTTACCATCATCTTTAATATCAACCAACCCCTTTCTTAAAGTTTATTTGGATGCCTATAGTATAATTTATCTAACTTAACATACTAATATGTTTAATATTTTCCATGATACTAAATCAATATAACTTGTTTGGATCAATGCCTTCTACTAAAGTTTTCCTCCCACCAATATAAAAGAGTGAGTTATCTCCATCAAAATTTTCCCTATAGTGAAATAGTATTCTTTTTCAATTGATTCCACATCTTAATGAAATGGATAGTAATGTCAACCATATATGGTTTAGTATTTTGTTCCATAGTTTTCAAATAAACAAGACAATAAATAACTATTACATAATTGAATTTTTGTACCTTTATATGCTAGATTCATATCTTAATGTGTTGCCTCTATCATGCCTTACAAAGTGATTCCTCTAAATACTTACCAAAGAAAAAGCTTCCGTCAAGTCATTACCCAAATCAATAAATAAATTAGCAAAAACCAATAAAATTAGTTTATAAACAAAACTCATTTTAGTCAACATAACTCAATTGATTATTAAAAAACAATTAAAAATTTAGTATTAGAAAAAATTACAACTTAAATCATGAAATAAAAATATTAAAGTATCATTTCCAAAGTATAAGTTAACTTACCTTATTGTGATAAAATCACTAACAATTGTCTCCACTTACACCTTTGAGTACATGCATCAATATTTCCATATCAAATATGTGAATGAAGAAGTCCTCATTTCCTCTTTTCTATCACCAAAAATGTTATACTTACTATTTGATTTCTTTTTCAGTGACCAATTTTTTCTATTTTACTAAACACATAACAAAGGACGTCAATATAATTTAACATTTACCAAATATTGAAACTTTCTAGGTATAAGAAATTGGCACTTGTTAGTCACTTCCCAATTACCAAAGAAAAAGATTCAAACACCAATTTCTTAAAAGTTTGAAGGCAACTTGAAAGAAAAAGATTGTTTAAAGACTTCAGTGCGCTTAGGTAACAGTTCAAGGACAAAAATGTGCCTTTTCCTATATACATTTTTATAATTAATATTTAGTACAATTCCTTTGTTTTAGGTAGACATGATTCAATTTGGAAAACTAACTCTAGCTAACTAACTATTTTCATAGGATAAAATCTCTACAAATTATAAAGAAGGAACTCTCTTACTATCAAGTTCTTTTGTGTCTTTTTAGGTAAACTAACACACTCTTGTGAAATCCTTTTTTAAACATGTTAATAAAAAAAGAAACATTAATACCTCAAAAACTAGATTGATGTCTAGTTTAAAACAAAAGAAAAATTCAAGTTGAATAATTTAAATTAAAGTCAATATAAATGAATAAATTTAAATAGAATTTGAAGATTAAGTTAAACTAAAATAAAAAAATAAAAAAATAAAAATAATAATAATGAAATTTGCTTTAATATTGGTTTAACTTAAAAAAAATAACCAAATACCAATAAAAAGCTTCCACTCAATTTTAATTGTATAATCCAATAAGTATTTTAAAAAACAAAATATAAATACCTTATATCTATTTATAATACTACTACAAGCAAAGAACCATATGGATTTTCCCTTTTTAGATGTTTAGTATTTTTTTTTTGGAAATCAAATAATAGGTTATATTTATAAAAGGGAAAGACTAAGTCTTGGATGCTTAGTCTTATATACTTGTAACTCTAATTCTTTTAGTTATTTTGAAAATATGATATATTTTATAATACATGGGAAATTGTTTTTGGTAAACTTATTTTCTATACTTTTATAAAGAAAATACCTCATTTATAGGCCTTTCTTTTAATTTCTAAAAATGTGAATCATGATTTTTGAAGAATGTTGAGAATCATTTTACTTGCTTGTTTGAAATGTACTTGAGTTGCCTTGATAACCCTTAAGAAATAAAACAACAATAACAACCTGTATCTAATCACTAAAATACCCTTGATATTTGGTTCCATTAAACTAATAAAGGGGCAAACAAATATGGATGATGGTAGAAAAGTATATAAATAAATATTTAATTCAGTGGCAAAGAACTTCCAAAAAAAGGGTTAATTTCTCCAATCCTTTATATCATTTATAAAACTATAAAAATCTTCTTCAAAATTTTAAATTAGCATTAAAACCCTTAAACTATCAATATATTATCATGTCATTTCCTATGTCAACTTATGCTAACGTGATTGACTTTATCTTGTCAAAATGATGACATATGTTGTAACATCATCTTATATTGAAGCTACATGAGGAAAGCCAACACTAGCTCACTCAAGGGGCACAAATGTCTGTACAGACTCAGTAAACTATCATCACTTGATTATCCAATTATATCACACAATATTGTCTATGCTTTAAATCATTTCTAAAAATCATTAAAGGTCAACTTCCTCCCACATTGTTCAAGATTGACAACTAAAATTTGATGATTGAAGTTTGACACTAAAGCTTAATGACAACTCTCCTATTTTTATCATATAGGTATATGATGTAGGCTAAAATCAAGATATTCCTATTACAATGCTCTCATTTCCATAAGCCTATAGAAATAAATAATTAGAGTGCCCAACTTGTTCTTGATGGAGATATTTTGATGGTCAAATCAATAAGAGCAAAAGGTGTTGGTATGTAGTGAGAAATCTTAAAGTAAGTTTGTGATAATACTTATAATCCACACTTTACATTGGAGTGTCTTCCTTTGATAATTGATCCTTTAAAAAGTATAAATGGATTCCAACTATCTAAGAAGAGTTTAAATCTATCTCAAATAAGAAGCATGATTAGTATTTGGTTGGGATTTTATTTCCATATTTAGATGGCCCCTACCTTTATTGATCTTGTTTTTAAAGCGTCTTTGAGACTTATATATGGGAATATTAATATTAAGCCCAGAAGTGAGAATTATACAAATGAATTTGAAGTCACTAACTTGAATAGATAAATTTGGCTAGGCAAAATAAGTGAAGCCCATCTCGTGCATCTTCTAGGGGTATCAATTTCCTTAATTTCTTTTATGACTTGGCAAAAAATGAAACTATTTGGAATAAGGCCCACTAAAGCTTTGTCTTCAATAAGGAACAACGCTTAGGCCAATAGGGGACACTTTGAATGTTGTAAAATGCTTCCCTTTTTTAAGGTTACGTTTGCTTTAAGTAAGCTAAGAATGAACATGAAATATCTTTTAATAGGCAAGGTGAGTTGTAATATCTATAGTGATATGGCCCTAGTTGTATCTAACCATATAAACATAAACCTTAAGTTTTAGAGAAATGTCTAATAATTAGGCCTCTTTTAGGGCATCTTATAAATATGAGATTATTAGGTTTAGGAAGAAAATTTACTTGATAAATTCTTCTTTAAACTTCTAAATTGGTGACTTTAAGAAAAATTTAAGAAGATGAAGAAATTTAATAATAATGAGGGTACAGGATTTAAGTATCTACATTAAGACAAGCATATATGTTTCATCAGACTTAATAAGGTGGTTTTTTATTACTACACTTTTAAGTGTGAGCTTCAATTTCTTATATACTCAATGATCTTGTAAGTTATTGACTTGACATATTTGAGCCCAAGTCAAATTCACCTCTATAAATGAAGTCTACTTGTTGGATTTATAGTTTCATGTCATATTAGAGAGGTGACCAACCTTAAGCTATCCTACCAATATAGGCTTATCGGGACCTAAAGAAGATGGTATAACTAGAGTGTTATAAGAGGATTTTAGTTATTAGGATCCTTTAAAAGGGTTTAAGGATGGAAAGACAAGTTAATTTCCTATGGAATGTGATGGGTCTGTATAACTTTAAGATTTTCTAGAGGGGAATTGGATGAAAGGTTCTTTAGGTAAGACAAACCACATAATCAGAAGGTTCTTTAGTTAAAAGCTATTGAACTGTATACACCCTTTCACTTTTAGAGACTTTCATGTGAAGTAAGTTTAATCCAGTTAGGAATATATTATAGAAATGAGAATCCTTATAGGTTTCTTGCTTTTTATTTTATTTTCCTTCCTTTATATTGAAAATCTTCTAATTCTATTATTTTTATGATAACCATGAACATGAATAAGATGCTCACAAGGAATAAGGTGGTTAAAGAGAAAATTTTGTTAGGCTTATCTTTAAGGGAACAAAGAAATAAAAGTTGATCCATAACAATAAGGTTACCTTTATTAAGCTTAAACCCTTAGCAATATCAAATCCTATATCCCTACTATCTCCTACTTGTTGGAGTTATGTAAATGTAGTGTCCTAGAAAGCAAGTGTATTTACATGTAACTTTATCTTCTTCAGTTACAGTTTTATAATGAAAATATTTATTATTAATAAAA
>JANJEY010000235.1:66396151-66418477 GCA_024703695.1 Erythroxylum cataractarum
AAACATTTTATAACTTTTATTTTCAGTAGGTCTTGTGAAAAGAACAAGTTTGTTTTAATTAAGCGTTTTCGTAGGTTTTTTTTTAAAAAGGGAAATACACAAGGTACAACTTGTTTGATTGAAGTCTCTACTTCTATCGTCTTAAATAACACGAAGCGATATGTCAGACGAACTGGAAACCGAGACGAAGTAGTTACCATATTATGCTATCTAATATTACAATTCTTCAAAGTACAATCTTGATGAACGTATTTACAATCTTATATATAGAAGTTTTCTTAGATGAGTCTCATTTACTTTAAAATTATCTAGCCTGTTGAGCTTATAACTTCTACGTTAAATTATGACTTTAATATTATAACTTGTTAGTATGAATTTAATATAATAGGAATGAATTTTCTAATAAATTATGC
This sequence comes from Erythroxylum cataractarum, assembly GCA_024703695.1. Taxonomy (NCBI): domain Eukaryota; kingdom Viridiplantae; phylum Streptophyta; class Magnoliopsida; order Malpighiales; family Erythroxylaceae; genus Erythroxylum; species Erythroxylum cataractarum. Next base: position 66,396,565 of record JANJEY010000235.1, read on the forward strand.
CTATTATAAAATTCTTATTTTTGCCCTGATAGTTTAGTTGTTTGATCCTTTATAGCTAAGCTTCACTTTTTGTACTTATGATGTCCCTATTTTCTTCAATTATATCCAATTCTAAGTGCAATTTCTTAGTTTTACTTACATTTGATATGCTTATACCCTTTTTCTTAGTAGGTATTCTTGGGTTTGTTTGATATGCCTAAAATATATTATATTTCTTATTAGCCCAATTACCTTCAACATTCTCAACCTTAGCCTTTAATCTTTAAGATATTGTTTGATTTGTGAACTCGACAAATCAATTGGCCTACAAGTATGCTATAAATGTGATATAATATTTGATTTATAATTCTTTAATTAATATTTTATTAATTCTCTACTATTGAGTTAGATTCCATTATCCATAATAATTACTATAGGGACTCCATAAATGTATATGATATTTTCTCCAAGAATATTTCACTATTTATTATATCACGTTCGTTAATGGTTTAACCTGAAACCTCATTATAAAATATTCAACCATAATTAGGAAGAATTTGAATTGTCTTATAGAGGGAGGAAATGGCTGAAGGACACCATTCACCATTGAGTAAAAAAGATCGCACTAGATATTGTACTATGATCGAAAACTTGTTAATGATGCAAATCTCAATAAATTTGACACATACATTTTCACAAATTTTTAAGCATCCTTTTAAATTTTAGGCTAAAAAATTATTCCACCTTAAGATCCTAAGAGCCAATGACGATCATCTCTAACGTATGATGTATACTCTTTTATGTATCTTGATGTGGATGTATTGTACTTTCAGTTTTGGAATGCATCTTAGGTATGGTAAGGTAAAATATTTATTGAACAAGTTTTCATTTATAATTGAATGCCTTAAGGCCTATGCCAAGAGCTTTTTTACCGTTTATGATCTTCTAGGAATCTCCTCTATAATTAGTACTTTTTATTAAATATGTCCAATATGCTTTGTCTTCTTTAGTGATATCTACCTAATTTATTTATGATGGAATTGGCATTGTTTTTTCTTCATAAAATATCACTTCTGGCTTATATTTTGGAAAGATAGACATAATGTTTTTACTAAGGTATTGATTTGACATTTGTATGTTTGTTTTCATTCATATTCCTAATTTTTTTTTGTACTTCTACAAATTTTCATATTTTATATCATACATTTTATTGATTTTCTTTAGTACTAGTTATGAGTTTGACCTTATGGTTATAGATATGATATGTCGTTTTCTTAGTTTAATTTCAACCCAATTAACAATGCCTAATATTTTTTCCTTATTATTAAATGGTGTAAATTGATGTTAAACTACTTAATCCATTTTTGTTCTTATTGGATCTTCTAAATATATCATTATGTCGTTACGTCTGTCTCTTATGGCTCAGTTTATTTGTATTGTCCAAACTGGTAAATTGTTCTTATTGCTTTTTTCTCTTTTTTTTCAAGGAGCATCAACATTTAAAGTACGAAATTTCTATAAATAGGAATTTTGAAGAGTTTATTAGGATGTACCTAATGTCAATCACTTCAACATCAATTGAACACGTCATAGGTATTCTTAATACTTTTGGTTTATGAAGTACTTACCTTAATAGGAGATTTGTACATGCATTAATAGTATATGCTTGAAAAGAAGGCCTCATTTTCATGTGCTAATGAGAAATGCAAAATTTTCCTTCTCTACTTTTAGCTACTTCAACTTTGGACCTTATCATGAATTACATAATATATCATCTTTTGATTACTCTTTTGCTCCCTAATCAAAACAGATTTAAAGACTACATCCAAAATGATTAATCATTCCATTAATCCCAAGGCTGATAAAAATGATGAAATTTCTAGATAATGCTTTTATTATTCAAAGGCTTACGAGCACTCTTAAGTCTACTTGAATCCTTTTAAATTTTTTACTATCTTGAAAATTGCAAGTATTAATTAGTTAATCTTAACATATACCTTATAGCCTTGCTACCCTGACTATTAGCTTTTGCATTTCCTTCACCTTTTTAAAGTTTTATATGCAAGCTAGCCTTAATTTCCTGTAGGTATCTTGCCTTTGGTATATACTTAATATACTCTAAGATAAAGTAGGAGTCCTATAATATATTTTGGTTTATCCATGTAGGAACAAATCTTTCTAAATTCATCATAAAATACAATATCCATATACTACCTGTATCTACCAGTATTCTTTTTTACCAAAGAGTTGGTTGCTGAAAGAGTTATTATTATAAAATCTTTCTAAAGGTGAAGTAAGGACCTATTATTAATTTCTTATAAGGTGATCTCAGAAACCTTTTTTTTCGTCATATCTACTTTGCACAAGGTTCCCATCATAACTTTTTCCATTTTCACCTCCTTAAAGTTGATCTTAGTTCTTTAAAATCTTCCCAAAGGAGTTTTTATCAATAATAATACTGATTTTTTTAATGAAAACAATATGAGAGTAAATTTTAAGCATGCATAAATCAAGAGACATTTCATGAAGATGCCAAGGAAATTTTAGTCATTTAAAGTTAAGATCCATGTGAAGGACACAGAAGATCATAGCATATCAGGGTTATAAATAATTTTTCATATTTGTTATATTTTCATGTAATCATTTGGATAAACTTAAAGTCTGACCATGCATAAAGACATCATTGTTTGATTAATTACAGAAGGATTATCGTTCATCAAGAGGGATTAAAATTTTCATTTTAAGGAAAATATTTTTAAACTTTAAAACAATTTTGGGGTACATTTTGAAAAGTATTTCAAACTTAATTTGCATTAAGAAAATAAAATTTGAGAATTTGAAATTGATGGAATTATAATTTTGAGGGGATTTGTCAACTTATATATGGTAGTGGTTAACCAATGCAGGTGTGTACTAAGAGTTTTAAGTAATATTAGTTGACATATTGGTTTATCAATAGTTAAAAAAATTGTGAATCATGTGTATTCAATGCATATTGGCCGACCAATATGCTATACTGGTCAACCAATATCATGTATCTAGTCATTATAATTACTAGTTTTTAGCTCCAACAACTAGTTTAAGTCCCAAGACCATATAAATGTATATATACTCATTGGTTCTTACATCGTTTGGGTGTTTTTATACATATTTCTCTTAGATTTTTCAAGCATATAAGCATTATTTGACTCATTTTTAGTGAGTGATCTATTTACTTTTATCCAAATAATTAAGTGATATTTTTTTAGTTTTAAATTCTATTGTGAGGGGGTTACTCTTCATTTTAGAGAAAGACTGTAAGAAGAGTTACTCTCTTATGAAAAACAAGATTATTGTAAGAAAGTTCCTTTTCACCTCTTTAAAAGAAGAGACTTAGTGGAAATTTTAATAATTGTCTTGGAGATTGGACGTAGACAAAGGTTATTTATCTAACCATTATAAATGGGTTTGCCTCTCTTCTACCGTAAAATTTTTAAATTATTGTTTGATTTTGCTATTAACTTACATTAAGATATTTTTCATCATATATTGACTCTTGTCAAATTGCATCTATTAGTTAGAATATACAATTTACAAATACCTAATTCGCCCTCCTTCTCTCGAGTTCCATTAGGGGCAAATAAGTAATATCATAGTAGGTCTATTAAGGTAACATTTCAAATAAAATCTTATAGTAAAGATCATAATGGTATGCTTAGGAGTATAATCATCATCATCATCTACAAAGAGGGATAAAACATTAGTGGGGCCCCTTCATTTATAGTAATGACTATTTATATTGGTAAATTAGGATGAAGTTCCTGATGGAAAAAAATGTTAACTTATGAGAAATAATATCAATGGACATTTCATATGCAAGAAAATTTTAAGTGATAAAAAAGTACCTTCACTAACAGAAGAATGGGATTATCAAGATAAGAGACTTATCTCTTTAAATAGCAAAAAACATTCATATTTTATTTTGTGCACTTGTAAGAATGCATTCAATAAGGTATCCATATATGGAACTGCTTGTGAAATTTGGCACACACATGGTCATACATGAAGGTACTAATTAAGTTAAAGAAAGTAAAATAAGCACGTTGACTCGTTAATATGAAATATTTTAAAAGAAATATGATGAAATGATATAAAGCATGTATACAAGATACATAGTGTAATAATCTAAATGGTCTTAAAAATACCTACACTAATGTTGAAATGATAAGAAAGTTGTTTAAGTCACTTTTCAAGACTTAGGAAGCTAAAGTGATGGCTATATAAGATGCTAAGGATTTAATAACACTACCATTAAAGAAGCTTATTTGATCTCTCCTCGTATACAAAATGAGGCTCTAATTGACACAAGAAGAGACAATGGTTTTGAGGTAAAAGAACCTCGGATTAAAATCCTCAAAGCAATAATTAAGGGAAGAAGAGGAGATGTCAAAAAGTGAAGGTAATGAAGAAGATCATCCTTATCACAAGAAAGCTCAATAAATACTTAAAGAGATAAATTTTCAAAAAGAAAGTTTCTCAAGGAAGATAAAATTGATTCAAAATGTAAATCTTCTAACATTATATATTTTGAATGTAGAAAACTCAATCATGTGAAGCCACAATGTCTTCTACTCAAAGATAATGACAAATATGAAAAAACAACAAAAAGAAGAAGAGAGAGAAAAATAAGAAGAAATCTCTTAAAACCTTAATTTGGGATGAAACAAATGATTTTGAAAGTGAGCATTCTAAAAGAGAGGTAGCTCATATGTACTTAATGTTTAAAGATACCATCTAATTCTAACTTTTGTGATAGTGATAATGATTTAACATATGACGAACTAGTAGAAAGTCTAAAAATTATAAGTATGGAAGGAAGAAGCTATCTTTTAAACTCAAAGAAGTTTAAAACATTTAGAAACATACATAGATGAAACCAAAAAGAAGAAGAGTGAATTAAGTAGCATCAAAGCATCTAATAATAAGATCCTTGACAGTCATGCATTAGATGCATTAAAACTTGAAAATGAGACATTGAAAAATGATGTCAATGCATTTAAGGATTTATTGTCCGAATTTACCAAGGAAAGTGAGAAACTTGAAAACATGTTATAAGTTCAAATGAATGTAAATAATAGTTATAGGATTAGACACAACGATAAAGTGAATTTAATTTAAAACTACATTTTTAAGGAAAAATTTTGTATAGTAAAGAATCTTTGTCTAAGATGACAAATGGGCATGATGCATCCAATTATAAGCCAACACATACAATATATATGCATATACAACAACTCTTAGCCTTATCCTAAAAGCAAACTTTATGCTTTCATATATGGGTCTAAAACTAGGTATAGAGTTTAATATTTTCAAGAAAGAATAGTCAATATTTTTATAAAAGGAAATATAATGGCATCTAATCTTACTCACACTCCTTTAGGCCACACCAACTTAGAAACCAACAACAAGTATGTTTCCATAATAAGTACCACACATATAATTTTTCTATTTCATCACACTACCTAAAAGGAATTATCAATCTTCAATGGATAGATCCTTATAATACATATGGCCTTAAAATATTAGACAATGCATATATGCATTAACATCACTACAACATCGAGACATAGTAGATCAAACAATGCGTATATGCATAAACTTCATTATAATTTTAATTAACTCACATCACCCATATAACATGATATACCATTTTTATGTTAAATATGGACATATTGATAAATTTTTATTCCTTAAAAAAGAATAACAAGCAATCCCTTGAAAATAGGATTGAAAAAAGGAGACTAACAATCAAAGATCTAATCTCATTGAAGTTCCTAAGACATAATAATTAATGTAGTTTTGTAGGTCTCTAATAAAAGGAGAAACAAATGGTACCTAAATCGTGGACGATGGCATATGAACAATGATGAATCCTAAATTTTAGCATTTGGAGATAAAGATGCGAATTTGTTATATTTGGAGACAATGCCAAGGGTCAAACAATTGGAAGTGGGAATTTTAGCAATGAATTTTTAGGCAAGAGAGAAGGGAACATATGTACAATTTATATTTATGATTTCTCTAACCAAAATATTAACTACTTAATATCTATTAGTGGAGATGCATAAATTTGGTATAGGAGGCTTAGACCTGTTAGTATAGACCTCTTCTTGAATCTAAACTCCAAAAAACTTTTTAATGTACTTCTAAATGTCAAATTAGAGAAATGGAAGGTGTATGGTGCTTGCCAAATGAAAAAAAGTGCTTATTCAAGTGTAAAAGATTAGTAACTTTTACTAGACCCTTATGATTACTTTACATAGATTTGTTTAATCCTACTAGAATTGCTAATCTAGGTGGAAATTTTGATTTTTTTGTTATAATAGATATCTTTAGACATTTACATGGGTTATCCTCTTGGCTAGAAAAGATAATGTTTTAAGAGATTTAGTAATTTTGTAAAAAGAGTTCAAAATGAAAATTAGCTCTCCACTATATCAATTACAAGTGATCGTAGTAAGAAACCTAAAAATGATTTGTTTGGATATTTTTGTAAAGAAAATGACATCTTACATGACTTCTCTACTCCTATAACTCCCAAAAAATGATATTGTTAAAAGGAAAAATAGCATTTTACAAGACATGGCTAAAACAATGCAAATTAATATGATCTCCCAATATACTTTTGTACGGAAGCTATATCAACCACATGTACCAAATCTAACAGAGTCTAAATGAGACTAACCTTTGAAAAAACATCTTATTAGCTTTGGCATATGGAAAAAAACCCAAAGTTAGCTACTTTAAAGTTTTTGGTTGTACATGTTATATTTTAAACACTAAGGATAGCATGGAAAAGTTTTGATTTCAAAGTAGATGAAGGAATTTTCATTGGTTATGCTTCACTAGCAAATCATATAAAGTGTTTAATAGGAAGAGCCTTGTAATTAAAGAGTTTATATATGTTGTTTCTAATAAATCTAACCCTCTTGTATTAAATCTTGAAGATGAGGATGCAAGCTTATCGAAGATTTGATCAAATTATCCCTCAAAGAGAATAATAAGGATCATCAAGACACCTCATATAGGTTATATAAGAATTATTTTTTTGAACCAAGTAAGGGAGATAAGAAGGATGATGAACTTTCAAAAGATTGGAAATTCGAGAAGAAATATCCTTTGAATCAGTTCATACGTGATAGTCAATAAGGGGTTACTACTAGATCGAATCTTACAAACTTATCTTACTTTTATCTCTCAAATTGAGCCTAACACATGTAAGAAACAATTAGTTACAAAAGTTGGGTTCTTATTATAAATGAAGAATAAAACCAATTTAAAAGAAGTCAGGTTTGGACTTTAGAGATTAGTAAATCATAGGTACTAAATGGGTGTAAAATGAATTAGATGAATTAGGTACCATCGTGACAAGTAAAACTAGATTGGTGGCTAAAGGGTACAATTAAAAGGAGTCATTGACTTTAAGGAAAATTTTACACCGTAGCAAGGTGAGAAGCTATTGGGTTATTACTTGCATTTGCATCTTACATGAACTTCAAAAGTACATTATTAAATGGTTTTATTCAAGAAGAAGATTATGTTGATCAACCTCTCAATTTTGAAAATCATAATGCACCTAACTATATCTACAAACTCTCTTAAGCTTTATATGGATTGAATTAAGCTCTTAGAGCTTGATATAATAGGTTAATTATATTTATTTTACAAAAAGGGTTTAGTAAAGGCAAGAACAATACAACACTTTTTTTTTAATCAAAAAACATAATCATGAAATTTTAATTATTTAAATTTATATTGGTGATATTTTCTTTGCTATCACTAATGAAAGTATGTGCAAAAATTTTTCCAAATGTAAGAGTTGGGAATTGAAGATGAGCATGAGGGGAGAGATCAAATTCTTTTTTAGACTCCAAATCAAGAAAATAAAGTAAGGCATCTTCATTAATCAAGAAAATTACACCAAAGAATTACTTAAATGCTTTTAAATAGATCAATCTAAATCATTATGGACACCAATGAGCCATATAAATAAGTTGAACAAGGATGGATATAGAAAGTCAATTAAAGCTCTATTAAGGTATGATTAATAGTTTGCTTTATCTCATCACTAATAGGCATGATACTATGTTTAGTGTATGCTTATATTATAGATTTTAGTAAAGTTCTAGGGGTTCCCACCTTTTAAATATTAGATGTATACTTGGATACTTATGTGGTACCTTGTCATTAAGACTTTAGTATCCCAGGGACTCAACTTTTGATTTAGGTGGCTATTTGGATATGGATTATGCTGGTAACTCCTAAATAGGAAGATCATTTAACACTTGTCAATTTCAAAGAAATGCACTAGTATCATAATTTAGCAAGAAATAAACTTTAGTTGCATTGTCAACTACAAAGGTTGAATATATGGAGGTCAAAGGTTGTGGTATAAAATTCTATAACTTAGTTAACAAATTAGGGACAATGGTATGGATCTTGCAAAGATACCTATTAGGTGTGACATTAATAGTTCCATATGCCCTACAAAGCACCCCATTCAATATTTGGGAACCAAGCACATAGAAATTAAATATAATCACATTGGAGATCATGTGTAAAATAGGGATATTGAACAATAATTCAACAAAAAATTACACCAATTATATGATATTTTCACTAAACCAATAAGTGAGGAAATGTTTTGCATAATTAGGAGAGAATGGGGTATAATTGATAAGAATTCTATATGATAAAGATCCCCTTAGAAGACTTAAATTATTCTTAATTGTTATTTAGATGATTTACTGTGTATTTTAATATTTTAATTTAAGTTTCAAATTGATCCTTAAGTTTTCACTAGTCAACCTGTATCATAATGTGGTTGACCAGTGTCCTAACAAATCAATAATTTCACACATTCAATGAATATGTTCGTAGTTTGATTGTTGCACAAGTCAACCACTTACTCATATTGGTCCACCACTATCTAGTAGTCTTGTGCTTTTCACTGTACATCAATAGAAGTTTACTAAAGCATCTCAACTTGGCAAAATTGCTCCTCCACCTTTGGCAACTCCTCTCTTCTCTGAAATCTCTCTAGTAAAATTTAGACCATAAGTTCAGCTCTAGTAAACATATCTACACCTTTGCAACTACCAACTCATAAAATTCCTTTTAGGTTCAAACTTATCTTTTGTGATGTTGGGATTTTCACTATTAATGATACTTCTCTTTAAATTGATCCTTAATTCCTCTTATTTTCTTGTTATTAAAACTTGCTATACATTAAATTTCATCCAATTGCATTTAGATTGTATAAATTTATGAATTTGAAAACAATAGGGTTATAAAATTAATGATTTCCCAATTTGCATTTTTGCTACCTTTTCAAATTGATGCTTTAATAATGAAATTGAAGGTTGAACTAATGTTTTATAACTTCCAATTGCATTTGATTATGTTTGATTTTGATTAAATTTGACTTTTTTATCATTTTTACTATTTTAATTTGGGAATTTTTTAAATTACTCAAACTTTTGTAGATTTTTTTGGTGAAATTGATGGTTAGTTATTGCAATTAGGAATATGTTTGAACTCTTCCTACATTCAATTTAACTGAAACATATTAATTAATGGCCCAATTGAATAATTTCAACCTAGAGACATTTGGAGAAATTAACAATTTTTTGAATTAGGTGCAATTAGAGGTCTATTTCATAAAATTGAACTATTTCCTATTTATCTTAAAAACCATTCAAGGTTTGATTGTACTTTTTTAACTAAATTTATTCATTTGAACTTTTTTTTCCTCAAGTTACCTTGATTTTGATTTTTTAGTCAACTTTGCATAATTCGTGATTTATTTTTCATTTTCCTACATAACTGCACATTCCTTATTTAGACAAATGGGAAATTGAACTTAATGAGATTAAGATTTTAAAATTTATTGAAGTATTTTTTCCTGTAGGTGGCCTTAGACTTTTAAATCCTTAGTATCCATTACTTTTTAGTTTTTTTAGTTCCTTCTCCTATTTCTAGGACGTTTACTCGAGGTATGACTAACCTCACCCTAATTGGGGCTCAAAGGACTTAGAGAGAGCTCCCTAGTTTCTCCATCTCTTATGCCTAGTTCCACTTATGAAAATGAGCACTTTAAATTCATTCTCCTCAAATTATCAATTGTGCTTCACATGAATTACATGAAAATTTGTGTTATTTCCCCATCCTATTTAGAACAATTTAAAGTATATGACCTCGAATAATTTTTCATTAATCAAAGGTGGAAATCCTTACTTACCAAGAGTTATCACATAAAAGTTAGGTGTTAGTATAGAAGCCATCAGAAAACCTAAAGATGTTTGTTTCCTTAAAGCCATTCCTCATTTCCACCACTTTTTATTTGATATAACTTTGTTTCTTCTAGTAGCCACCTAATTGCTAAATGGTATAATTTACCTTTTAGCTTGAGTGGTACCCTCTTATCATATAAAATTCTTGATGTTCCTTTTCATTTAAGCCACCCTAATTTGCTATGGTGAACTATGTCTCATCTATCTCACCATTGCTTTAGATGATGGATCCAAGGTACCTGAACTAATCTTTTTATGGTAAACTAATATTTTTGTGGTAAAGTTGTAAACCAATCTTTATTTCCTTATCGTATGCCATCATATAGCCCAAAAAGTTACACTATAAGTAACAATGTCATCAACAAACAATATAAACCAACGCACATGTCTTTGGATATTCTTGTTGAGCTCATCCATCACTACTACAAATAAGAAGGGATTTAATAAAGATCCTTAGTGTAGCCTAATATTGATAGAGAAATGCTCTGTACTCCTCCTATCATCCTTACTCTAGTCTTAGCACCTTCATACATATCCCGAATAATCGATATGTAGGTTAAAAGAATTGCCTTAACTTCTAAACATCTCCACATGACTTTTCTAGGTACTTTATCATTACCCTTCTTTAAGTCAATGAAAACTATGTATAAGTCCCACTGTCTTTCCCTGTGATATTCCAGTTTATACTAATTCTCTATGAAACTTATATTTTCAATGTAGCTAAGTTAACTAATTTTTGAATTATGAATTTTGGGAATTTGGTTTACTATAAATGTAAATGCTAATGTGATCTTTTTTTTTTGGTTCTTATTTGTAATTGGTTTTTAGTTTTTGCATTTACACCATAAAATTAACTTTAAAGGTAATAATAGGAAAAGAAACTAAAGATGTATTAGCCTATAGAGGAGAGAACTATAAATCTAGGAAATTTTGGTGAAAATAAGTATGGAAAAATTTAAAGTATTATTCAAATTGGCAATGTATTTAGACTATAATGATTATCATGTTTGGCCACTGGCTTATCCATTATATGGTGATTATAGGACCTAACCCCTATATGCAAACATCAACTTATGCCAACGTGTTGAGCCTCCCTAAAATCTAAGTTATTTTCTCCTCTTTAGTGATGAAACACCTTCAGCAAACATAATCAGAAGTAGTAAGAAAAATAAATAAAAATTTCTTACATAGTCCCTCACATGTTTACCTCCAAAGATGACAAGTCGTTTGTGTTTCACTCTTTCACAAATTAAAAAACTCAAACATGAATTCAAACTTGAAAATTTCAAAGAAAAATCAAGAAATCTTAGTCAAAAAAAAAGAATAAATTATGAATTAAAGAATACATAAGTATAACAAAATGAAGAACAATCAATAAGAATTTTAAACTGTATCTAGGAATCATTTCTTGACGTAATCATTCCTCCACTAATTTTTTTCTTTTCTTTTTCTTTTCTTTCCATAACCACACAAATAATTTGCATGAATAACACAAAATAAAGGAATTGAATAAAAAAGAGATCTTAACATAATAAGAGATATGAAAATTAAAAGGATAACCACATGTGATTTAGAGTCTAGTTATTATGCCAACTAATGGAAACTCATTTAGGAATATAACCTAGAGAACCTACAAATAAGTTTGAATCAAATCTAAGAAAACCATAAGAGATGTATGAAAGAACTGACGTGTTGGTTACAGAGAATTAGAAACTAAATTCAAAAAGTATTTAAACTCTAAAAAGAAAGAATTATTTGATTAATTAGAAGTTTAATGAAGAATAAATAAAAGCTTTAATAACTCTAAAATAAATAAAAAATCTCAAAGTTATTCTAATTGAAAAGGAACATTCCTTAAATACTAAACAACAAAAATCAAGGTTTCCTAACTTAAATAAAAGCTAAGGTTTTTAAATAACAAATATCTCAAAGTTGTTCTAACTAAAAAGAAACATGCCTTAAATACTGAACAATAAAAAACTAAGGCTATGTTTAGTTGGACGTAAGATTTTTAATAGAATGAAATAGTTTATAATGGAATGGAACGTAAATGGATGTAAAATTATAAAATTTTTGTTTAGGAGAGATGAAAGGTCTTAATGTAATATAATGAAATGTTGTTGGGAAGATGGATATAATGGAATGTAATGTATGTATAATAATAATGAATGAATATTCTACCCTTGATAAAATAAAACATATGTTAATAGGGTTGAGTGTATAATTGGTATTATAAAAATTATTGAGAGTATATTAGGTAGTACATACGTATCATTTTGCATTCCATCCTAAACCCCCAAATCAAAGTTAACTCAATTTTTTTGTTTAGGATGAAATGCGATATAATGTGAAGCCCTCCCTTTCCATCCTATTTCATTCCATTCTATTAAAAACCTTCCTCTCAAACGATGGAATAACATTATATTCCATTACTAAACCCCCAGCCAAACATAGGCTAAGGTTTCCTAACTTAAATAAAAACTATTTTAAATAACAAGTATATCAATGTTGTTCTAACTAATAAAAAACATTCCTTAAATATCAGACAACAAAAAACTACGATTTACCAACTTAAATGAAAACTAAGTTCTTTTGGTGAGCATAGTTAGGCCATATTCGTGGGCTAGGTCTACTAATTATGGAAATTTTAATGGCACGTGAATGTATCCAAGCCAATGTATAGTGATTATAGATCTTACTATATCTTCGAGGAGTTAAGCATGACTTAGGAGATGTTCATGGACGTAATTGTAGGTTGGTCTATAACTTTTGAAGATAGACACAACCTAGGCCACGCCTATGTTGGAAACTATGTTCAATCAAAGATAAGTGTTTTACCTCTAAATTTCTCTAACTTTATCTTTTATGATTATCCTAACATACATGTAACAAATCTCCAATTTTGGGCTAGTTATTCTTACATTAATACGTGCATATAATTTAAGTAGTGGAGATTTGATGTATTATCAAGTTATGATATTACATTTTCATAAAAAGAACCTGAGTGAAACCTTTGACTAATTAAATACTTAAGTGACTAAAGAGAAATATATGAGAAAATTTTACTGAATTTTTACACTCACTTTTGAACAAAATTATTATGCTAATTTTTATTTAAATTTTTTTGTAGTGTCTATAGTTTTTGATATCATAAGAAATAAATTAGAGGATGATGTTAACTTAAAAAGTATGTTTACTTGAGGATAAGAAAAAGCCAAGTATGGAAATTTTTTATAGGATTGAAAAATGACATGATTTCTCCTCTTAATGTTTATCCGTTTATGCCCATTTTATGACTAAATATACTTATTACGCTTATATTTTGATTTAAGATGCACTTATAGATGTTTATTGCAAAATAAAGATAATTGTGCAATTATAGACAATTTCAGCAATGCTTCATAAATTGGTCATAATTCTCTCATTTTATTTCTAATTCAGATTATTTAAGATGCCATGAAAATATTTAAAAAAAGATATAAAACATTTATGTTTTAAGTTTTGAGAGATTCAAACTGTGTCAAGGTTAGATATGGTCTAAAAAATGGACATCTTAGTTTATGCAATTCTTGGGAAAGAAGTGCTTCTAGATAGAAATATATATGGTATAAAATATGGTCATATTCTAAATCACGTTCACTATTAAAAAAGTAAATCAACCTTATTTAAAAGGCCTAAAAATCCTAATTTTTAAGTTGTTTTTTGCATTAGGTTTTATTGGGTTTTGGTGGAGGCAACTGCCTCTCCTTTTCCCTTTCTTCTTTCTTTTCTCATCCATGGACTTGTATGGCTAATCTTCCTTATTTGATCTAAGGAAACTAATACCTTGGGATGTATTAAATTATGATATTTAGTTTATTTCTTGGTCAAGTTAGTGTATTGAATATTAATCATTCTTCTGTGTTATCTTTATGATTGTTATAATGAATGTTAGTTTATTATTTGACTCAATCTATTGCTAAATTAGATGCTACATCTTTCATTTCTTTTAATCCCTCTAAGATATAAAGCGACTAGGGTTTAATGGGTTAATGTGGTTTAAGATTCTTAAATCTTGGGAAGGAAAGTTGAGTGAATTGAATGCAACCTCGTAGGCCTTCGTTATTATGTTTCATTGATCTTTTTAGCTCTTAGAACTATTACTTGGCTGAATATTAGGTAAGTGTCATAGGGTTATTTAGTAGTTAGAGTTAAATAGATTATGGTTTCTTTCTAGTTAACTTTCTTTCTAGTTAACTATTAATAAAGAGGTAAAGGAATTAATTATAATGAAAAATGCTAAAATTATAAATTGATTTATTTTGTATGAGAAATAAATATACAATTTCTAAGGTAGATGTGGACTGGACCAAGATTTATTTTTTATTAATTTCTTCATTATTAAATTTGCATTTTTTTCTTTGTTATATTATTATTTTTTTATAATCAAAACAACGTTATTTGTTTTTATAATCAAAACAACGTTATTTGTTCTTGTTTATGAAATATAAAACAAGATTAGGTACTAGTACTATATATTTATCGAGAGTAAGGTATTATTTTTAAGTACACGCAATAACATACTATTTGGCATGAATCTCCCATTTATGATAACTTTCAATTCATTCCAAGTCTCTCTAGTTTGCCCATGATTGCTTCCCCTATTATTCATTAAATGACCCTTCCAAACAATTGTATAACCAATAAAATCTACTATACCTTCTTCTCCTCATAGTAAGTATAGTAATCAAAGATCAATTATATCATTGTCTTTCACTCCAAATAAGCTTTGAGATTATTTCTATTCTTAAAGGAATGTGTCATCATCTTTGTGCTGTCAAGATTTCTATCAATACCATCTTAAACCTAGGATCCCTCCTAGGTGCCCAATCATGCATAATTCCTATCCTAGGCCTAAATTTACCTTATTCAACTTTAAAGGCTAGATCATCCTCATCATCATTCTCTTCATTAACTCTCATTAGGGGTACTAGATTGCATTTAGTATGCCTTCCTTTTTCTCTCACTTCAAATAAGCTTCAATATTGTTTCTATCCTTAAAGAAATGGGTGGCCATATATATATTACCAAGATTCGTATCCACACCATCTTGAACCCTGGGCTCTTTCCTAGGTTCTTAGTCACGCCTAACTCTTCTCGTAGGCCTAAACTTTGCCCCTCCAATCTCAAAAGTGAGATCATCCTTACCAGAATTTAAATCTTCATTATCTTATACCAACTCCAATTAGGGGTCTTAGATTGCATCTGACATGCCTTCCTTTATTAGGAACTTGAGATTTTATCTCCTTTGTAATTCAACAATTTGATTGGATTACTTCTCGAACATATCTTTCACCTCTTAATACATCATGTTCATCCTCTCAAATTATCATTGCATAGCTTGATGCATTTCCCTTCTCTTCCTTTAGTATTGAAAACAACTTTAGAAAATATATTTAGAAGTTCAAAGAAAATTTAGTGAGAAAAAGAATTCCTCACACACTCCCTCATATGTATACTCTCAGAAGTTATCATGTTCACTTGTTTTTCACTCTTTAGTTAGCTTTTGTTGATGCTAATCTCACTCTCTTTTGTCTTTTACCACTCTTTTCTTCCTTCTCAAGTTCCTTAAGGAACAAAAAAATTTGAACAAAAATTTAAACCTTATAAACATCTAAAAACTAAAGCAAAATAGTCAAGGAGAAGAATCTACTCACCAGTTAAGCAAGCAGTAAGGCAAATTAAATAAAAAAATTGAAAGAGTTACAAGGATTAAATTGAACTGGACTTCTAATAATAATGATTTGTTTAATCTCAGCCATAAGAATAATTTAAGTTGATTGCATGACTGATCAATTGAATTTTTTAATATATTTTCTTTTTGAAACTAAATTGGCTTAACTTGTTTTATTATAACCAAAAGACTTTGATCAAAAAAGACTTATGTTTAGACAATCTGGACGAAAAGCATAAAAAAAGAGATTGAAAAAAGAAAAAACCCCAACACCATAAGAAAAGATAGGGATAAAATGAAAAGAAAAAACCAGAAAATTCTTAATGAAGCAATGAGCAAAGGCAAGTACTTAGAGAATAAGTTGATATATTATTGAAAGCATGAAGAAAAAATTACATAAAATGTGAAAACTTATACACTAAATACTTAACAACATCCCTACAAGAACTCCCAAGATATCCTACTAAATCAGATTGAAAATTACTTTGTTATTGACTCTCTACTACTAAACCACTTTATCCCAGGAAAATAGCAACATACCCTTGACCTGCTCAACTAAACAAATGACAACAGAATTGGAAAACGAAGTCATTAAGATGTACTAATTTGTAATACTCCCCCTTAGCGCGTACTTAATATCAATGGCACCAAGAGCAGCTCTAAACTTTTCAAAGTTAGGCTTGGCTAGAGCCTTTGTAAATATATGTGCTACTTGATTGTTGGTATGTATCCCTTTCAACTAAATTTCTTAATTCAAAACTTTCTCTCATATAAAATGGTGACGAACTTCAATGTGTTTTGTTCTCCCATGAAAAAATAGATTTGAGGCAAGCTTGATGACACTTTCATTGTCACATTGAATCTTTACAGCATAATCCACTTTCACAGAGATATCTCCCATCAAACACTTTAATTAAATGCATTCTTGTGCTGCCATTATTGCTACGATGTATTCTGCTTCTGTGTTGGATAGAGCAACATTTGATCACTTTTTACAACACCAAGATATAACAGCACAATTAATGTTAAAACAATGACTAGAAGTTGAGCAACGATCTGCCTCATTACCTGCCCAATCTACATCTGTAAATCAATCTAATAAAAAATTATTCTCTTTCTTGTACATAAGATCATAATTGACAGAAACTTTTATGTAACATAGAATCCTTTTTGCTGCATCTAAATGAGAAGCTCTTAGATTTTGCATGAACTGAGAAACAATACCAATAGAATATGCAATTTTTGGTCTTGTGATAGTTAAGTAAATTAGACTACCAACAAGCTGTCAAAATAATCTAGCATTCTTCAACAAATGCCTTTTATCTTTCTTCATCTGGAGATTTATTTCCATGGGAGTTGCCATTTCTTTTGACTCCCCCATGTCAAAGTGTTGCAATAAATTCTTTGAATATCTTCTTTGGGATATGAAATACCCTCCACTTCTAGACCAAGAAAACAACCAAGTTCACCTAAATTTTTCATTTCAAACCGAATTGACAAATCACTTCTTAAACGAGAAATTTTATCTTCATCACTTCTGGTGATTATCATATCATCCACATATAGCAAGATTAGCAAATGTATTTTTTATTCTAATTTTACAAACAAGCTAGAATCTGAATCAAAAACTTTAAATCCACAAAAGATGAAGTATTGAGCAACTTTACCATACCAAGCACGTGGTGTTTATTTGATCCCATACAATGACTTTTGCAATCGGCAAACATGGTTGGGAAATTGTTTGGAGATGAATCCTTGAGGTTGTTCCATTAGGACTTCACGATCCAGCTCGCCATAAACAAATGCATTCTTTATGTCAAGTTACCATAGCTTCCAACTTCTAAAGGCAGCAAGTGAAAAATTTGATCTCACAGTACCATTTTTGCTACTGGACTAAAGTTTCCTTATAGTCCAGTCTGCAACTTTGAGAAAACCCACGAGCAACGAGATGAGCTTTACATCTGTCACTTGTACTATCCAATTTCTTTTTCAATCGATAGACCCATTTACAAGTGATTAGATTGCAGTTTTTTGGCCTTGGTACAAGTTCCCATGTATCATGCTTTCTTAAGGTTTCAATTTCTTCTTGCATTGTTGTTTCTCATTGTTGACAGCCTTTAGCTTTTTCATAACATGTCGATTCTTCTCCATCTGATGCTCCAACAAAGAAGCATGAGGTCACAGTGCAATGATTCAGTTGTACTTCATAAACCTTAAGGTATTCTGGTTGCCTTTTCTCTCGAACTGCTCTTCTAATTATTTGTTCACCATTTTATGAGATTGAAGAATCCATCATTGGGACATGAGATTCATCATTTCCTTATGAATTAGTTTCAAGGAAGAATGATGAATTGTCTTGACTATCATCAAGTACAGCACTCTTTAAATCTGATTTTTGGGTTGTACGCCAAGATGACACCTCATCAAATACAACATTTCCAGATGTCACAAACTTTTTGGTTTTTGGATCCATACACTTCCATCCTTTCCTGCTTAATTCATAGCCAACAAAAACACATTTCTTGGCTTTCGGGTCAAGTTTAGTTCGATTAGTTCTAGGAATATAAACATAGCAAATGGAACCAAACACCTTAAAATAACTAACATTAGCCTTTAGATCATACAATAATTCAAAAGGAGCTTTCTCTTTACCTAACCATGGAGGAAAACAATTTATCAAATAAAATGCACATAAAAAGGCTTCTGTCTAATGCTCATAAGGAAAGTTCTTGTCATGTAACCATGAAAGACTTGTCGAAGCAAGATATGCCAAGTTCCTTTCAACAACTCCATTTTGCTTTGAATCCCATTTTTCACAGAATATTAAAAGAAGTCAGTCGACATAAATTCTCCATCGTTATCGCTCCTCAGGCACTTTATTTTCTGGCTAAACTCTTTCTCTGTCATATTGTTGAATTTAATGAACTTGAAAAGTGTTTCACTTTTCTCTTTCAAAAAATACACCCAAGTGAATCTTGAATAGTCATCTACCAATATCATCGCATATTTATAGCCACTATAGCTTGCTATTTTTGTTGATCCCATCAAATCCATGTGCACCAATCCAAACGGATTTGATATGCGGTTAGATGAACTTTTAAAAGAAAGGCGATGTGATTTGTCGTATTAGCAACCTTGACAAATCACTTGTTCATTTACATTTTTCAAAGTTGGTAAGCCATCTAACAACTTCTTTGATGAGATTTGTTATAGCATTTGATAGCCCAAATGTCCCAATAGAGCATGCCATATTGCTTCATTATCAGTCTGACTTGTTTTCTTTACATAAACCTCCCAATAACATGACAAAAAGAGAGCCTTTCTTCTTACCAGAGAGAACAACATCAGCTATAACATTTTTCATATTATTAAGCACTTTCACATCATTAGGACCAAACAATACATACTTTCCAACACTACTAATTTGAGATACTGAAACTAAATTCTTTTTTAAACCTGGAACATGATAGACATCATTTAGTTTGATGTTTGTATTAGCGACACCATTCTTCACAATGCATTCCTTCACATTGGATAGGTGGAGTTGTCAGCTGTAACTATCATTCTTTCTCCATTATGTTGTCTTAGATTTGAAAATAATGAGTCATCGCCAGTCATATGGTGCGAGCAACCAGAATTGATGATCCACTCTTCCTTGAAATCAATATAGTTAGTGTGAGATTAGTCTGATGTTGATTTAAGAGCAGCCTCGTCTTTCCTTACAACTGCTTCCATAGTCAAACATTGCTCCCACTTAGGCTAATTGTCTTCTTCTTCATCTTCGCAAACAACATTTGCTTTGGAGATCTTCACATGGTAATTTCTCCTAATGTGTCCAAGCATCCTGCATCGATGGCAGTTGATAGATTTGTTACTTTGTGGAGTGTTGCCGGTAGCTTTTCTCCTGTAAGTACCTTCTTCTTGATCACCTTCGTTTGATCTTTCTTTAGTGAAAAGGACGACATCATTTTCAGAATTGAAATTCTTGGCCATTTGTTTAGCCAAAGCTTCTTGATTAGACAACAAGTTCTCCAATTCTTCAACTGATGGTTGGTTTGCCCATCCTTGAATGGAGGTGATATAAGGCGTATACTCCTTCTGTAGCCCTCAAATGAAAAATCTTCTTAAATTTGTTTCACTAATTTTCTCATCCGTATCGAGTTCTGAAATCTCTGAACAAATATTTTTCCCAGACTTGCTTTGGTGAATCAACATCATGACCATGATCAATGAGTTCTTTGCTAATCGTCATTCTCAAGGAAAACAAGGGCTTCCCACATTTGATCTTCTATTTCCTTCGTGGTTCAACATTATCAAGGGTGTCCGTTGGAATCTCTGAATCAGAACTAACCACCAATTCCCACAAGTCTTGACCTTGAAGGTAAGCTTTCATACACATTGTCCAATACTTGTAGTTTGTGCCTACAAGTTTCTTAATGCCATTTTGTGCACTAGCACCACTTCCCCCATTAAACAGCTCTATAATACAAAACAAAAAAAAAATTCAAATGTCCACAAGAAAGTAAAGGTAGAAGAGCCCTATCCTTGCTTTGATACCATAAAACAAAAAGAAAAAAAACCAGAAAATTCTTAATGAAGCAATGAACAAACGCAAGTACTTGGAGAATAAGCTAATATATTATTGAAAGCATGAAGAAAAAATTACAATAGATGTGAAAATTTATAGACTAAAGACGTAACAAATTCTCTAAAAGAACTCCCAAAATATCCTACTAAATCAGAGTGAAAATTACTCTGTTATTGATTCTCTACTACTAACTCAATTTATCCCAGGAAAATAGCAACAAAAATTTGACCTGTTCAACTAAACAAGTGACAGCAAAATTAAAAAAAAAAAACAAAGTCATTAAGATGCACTAATTTGTAATAAGGGAAACCCTAAACAAGATGATTAAAAAAATTAATTTTAATTAAACTTTGTAAACAAAAATAAGATGTAATAGAATGAATAAGTAGTGAGTAAGAAATCATAAATTTAGACCAAGACAAAGTATATAATTTTAAATAATATGAAAAAAATGGATTATCACACTTGATTTAGAGTTAGACTTTGATACTAAAGAACGCACTTACAAAATTGAATCACACTGACAAAGCTTGACCTATAGATTATAAACAATCAAGAAACAAGTTTATAAAAGATTTGAACACCACAAAACATGAATTCTTTGATAATTTTGAAGATCAGAGAAGAAAAAGAGAGAAAAGCATTGATATGTCTCAAAACAGAAACATTCAAAAACTATCTATATTGTTTCAAACACTCCTTAAATAATACAAAACAAGGATTTTCAATGACACACACAATTTGTGACATGACCACGTCCTAGACATCGTTCCATACTAAACTTTGACGTCAAATTACACAATCTCTAGCTTGTGATGTATTTGTATCTATCTTACAATCTTCATTCCTGATAACTACACAGAGTGACACATAATCGTGTGTCAGACTATGTTCAACACAGACTTCAACTTTTACGTCCAAAGGAGGACTTGAGTGGGAACTTGATCGTGCATTAAGCTTGTCCACTCTTGTCATGTATAAAGAGAATAAAAGTAGTGGTCGGGTCGGCCGTGTAGGGCCCGGACCCAGTCAAGACGACCCATGGGCCGATCGATCCATTCTTCAAAGATCAATCTCCTACCTAATTGTCATGCCAGGCCCAAGCCCGATCCACGCTCTCCACAGCCCGTTAGCATGAAAAAACCTTCCATGCAGAGGTAGAGATCTACGTAAAGACCTAAACCTAGCTACAAAACCATATATAAGGTATAATTCTCCAGTAATTGAGGTACGAGATCATAACCTAGTTCTTTTTCTCTGCACTGATCAACCTCACCTTCACCAAAAGACTTACTTGATCGT
>JANJEY010000235.1:66418577-66442274 GCA_024703695.1 Erythroxylum cataractarum
TCTTTGTTTTGCAGGTATCTTCACGTCGGATTCATCACAGAAAGCAGCAGACTTATGGAGCAGAACGGCAACGTACAATTCGGCCAAAATCCGGCAGAACCAAGTAGTAATATATTCGTGTTTAAAGTTGGGTTCAGCCATTTTGTCTTAAATCAGTCCACTCAAAAACTCTCTCTTGTCTTTAACCATATGGCATATACATATTTTTCCTGAGTCTTGACTAGTCACACTCGAATATTGAGTCTAAGAGAAAGCACAATTTGGACAAATCTAAGTATCCATTCGAATTTATCTATCGTTGATATTTATATCCAAAGTTGACGGTTAAGATTAAAATGGATGAAGCTCAACAGTCAAGCCAGTCTCATGGTCATTTTTGACAGCTATGAGATCGAATCGTTTGCTTTAAATTAACACCTAAGATTAAGCCATATGAGAAAAGATGGACGACTCTGGAACTTGTGATGTACGGCAAATGAAAAATCAGCCAATGAAGGTCTGCCATCTAGAGTTCAGAGGAATGGAAACATATATAGCCTATTCTAGACCGCTGATCATCTTGCATCTTAATTATGACTGTAAATCCTAAATCCCTGACAAACAAAACACGCTAATTAAGGATGGACTTGTGGATTGGCAACGGGCAGGACGAGTGTTTTGACTTTGGCTGCTTCATCTAGTTCTATGTTCTCTGTCCTCTGTCCATGTTTTGGGAGAAGAAGATAGATTTGGTATTCACCGGGACAAATAATTTCCACACATGTGCAAATAGAGCAATGCATGCAAAATATTCTCCTCACAATTATGACACCGAAGCCACATGTGAGACATAGATATTGCTTGCTTAAGTAACGCACCATAAGTGGACAGCTTGTTGTGGTGGAATTATGACACTGGGGGCACTCTTATCATTTTGCTCTTTCGTTCCAAACGTCATTTTTCCTTCATTCTTTTGGGTTTCAACTTTCTATTTTCCAGAATAAGCCATCTGTTTTCACTTTTTACACGTTAGTCCCTCTGTACCTTGTAACCCTGTCCCTCCTCATATTAACTTTCTTTCAGTCTACTATTCTTTAAATTTTTGAACATTTTCAAAAGCTTTTCAATTAAACCTTCATTTTCCTTAAAACTTAAATTTAACTCTAGAAGAAAGAAATAAACACATGACTAATAGCAAAAATGAATTTCTCCTTAATATTTCCTAATTTGTCTAAGTTAGTACCTACCATTGTCTTGTGTATCATGTTACCCTTTCACGCTTTCAAAATGGTACTATTAGCACCTTAATATTTTCAGAATAGTACTAGTAGCACCCTAAATCCTAACTGAGTTAAGTTTTTGTAATTTTTAGTAAATGAGTTATAAATTTAGCCTACATCATATCATAACTAGGCAATTTAAATTTACCAAGTATTAATGTGATCTTAAAAATAATTTCTTTAAACATTAGTTAAAAGGGTAATTTTCAGCTTAACATTTCACAAAAGGTTTAAATTAGCCTCTATTATTATTTCTGTAGCCACTTTTAGGGTGTAATAAGTACTATTTTAGTAACACTAAGGTGCAATAAGTACAATTTTAGTAATATTAAAGTGTAAAATGCCACCACAAATAACAATAAGGACTTACTTGAAATTTTTGTAAACAATTGAGGTGTAAATCATACCACTAGCTCATGACTAATAAAGAGATAAACATATTAAACTTGATTAAAAAAAACAATTTTAGCTAATGTGTAGTTATCAAGAGATTAGCTCTTTAATATGATCATCGAGTCAGCCAAGATGTCGAATGAATGGAGATTAAGTAGGTTAATCCCCTTATACAAGGTCAAAGGAAACATTCAACAATGACACAACTATAGAGGCATCAAATTACTAAGTCATACCATGAAGCTGTAAGAGAAGCTAATTAAAAAGAGAATTCAGAGAGTTGCTTCTATGTCGGCCAACCAATTTAGTTTTATGCCTAACAGGTCTATAACAGAAGCAGTACATCTAATCCAGAGACTAATGGAATGCTACAGGGAACGAAAACAATATTTGCATTTAGTTTTTATAGATGTAGAGAAGGCGTGTGACAAGATTCCTAGAGAACTCCTATAGAGGTACTTAGAGGCAAAGGGTATTTCTGTGACTTATATCAGAATAATTAGGAATATGTATGAAGGAGCATTGACTAGCGTAAGGACGATAGGAAGTGACACGGAAGCGTTCTCTATTAGAGTTGGACTATACCAAGGCTCGGCCTTAAGCCATTTTTTGTTCACATTAGCGTTAGATGAATTTACCAAACATATTCGAGGAGAACTACCTTGGTATATGTTATTTGTTGACAATATTATCCTAATGGATGAGACCAAGGAGGGCATCAATGTCAAGTTAAAATGTTGGAGAGAAGCATTAGAATCGAAAAGTTTTAGAATGAGCAGGTCCAAGACTGAATATTTAGAATATAATTTTTCAGAAAGTCAGAGGGTACAAGAGGCGGCAATAGCAAATGATACTGACATTATCCCATGTAAATCAAGTTTTAAATACCTCGGGCCCATCATTCAGAGTGATGGTAATATCGATGACGATATAGTACATCGTATTAGATTTGAATTGGTCAAATGGCGAAGTGCATCAGATGTTTTATATGAAAAAAGATCCCTTTAAAACTCAAAGGGAAGTTCCATAAAATGGTGATTTGGCCAACCATGTTATATAGAGCAGAGTGTTGGGCTACTAAGCGTAGACATATAAGATAGTTGATAGTATGAGAAATGTGTATGCTTAGGTGCATATGTGACATTACCAAAAAAGATAGGGTCTGGAATTGTGTGGTGAGAGACATACTATAGGTGGCTAGTATTGCTAACAAGTTAAAACAGACAAGGCTTTGACGATTTGGGCATATGAACAAGAGGTCCTCTGATGCTCCGGTACAATGTTATGAAAAAATAACCCTTAGTGACTACAAGAGGAGAAAAGGGAGGCCTTATAAGAACTAAAGGGAAATGATCAAGAAAGATATGTCAAAGTTGGCCCTTACTGAGGCAGTGACTAGAAATAGAAAAGTCGCATGATCGAATAAGGGTAAACGATACCCTTTAAAGTCCTCGTGTCACATACTTACCACGTAAGAAGTCCGACCCAAATGTCCTTTCTGCCTTTGCTAGTGTAAGTTTTGGACAAGGCTTTCGGGCCTTCAACTTGGTTTTTTAGGTCAGGTGTAGTGGGGAATGATCCCGTGAGGTCGTCTAAAACAGTCGGATTGTCAAATCCTCAGGATCTCTCAATAAAGACCCCTAGCAGCGTGTAAGGTACTAGCAGATCTGGTCACCATCAGGTATATACTTATGTATTTATTGAAATTTTATTTATTTAATTATTTAACGTGCCAGTTTTTATTTATTTACTCTTTAACCTGCATCACTATTTTATTGTCACATCCACATGCTAGTCTATTAAAAACAACTTCTTTACTATAAAGGAGTAAGGTTGCGTACTATTAAACCTCCCCAAACTCAAATTTATTATGAGACTTCGGACTAGGTGTGATGATGATGATGATGTGTAGTTATAAACTACAAAATTTAAATAAACATGATTAAAATTTTTCATTTATTATATAAAAATATATATGCATCCTTTTTAAAAATGCAAATTAATTCAAATTTTAAAAGCTATTTTCAATAAATTGTAAGAAATTTTGAAAAAAATCAAGATATATGTTCTAATTTACAAGATTGAACAATTGAAAATAAATGTAGCAAAATCAAGTGACAACAAGTATTATTTAACAATGAATCAACCTCAACTCTTTTATTAAAGGCATACATACACCTTTTTCTAGATTCTTTTTCAATCAATTGTGAGTATCTTGATTCTTCCCCTTACCTTACTCATTTTCTTTTCAAATCTTTTTTTGTACACTCAAAAGCAACGTTCCATATTTATTCTCTTATAAAAATGTTTCACTTTCAATTTCCTCTACAAGTTAGCTTATAAATTTCTGAAACAAAACCTATGGTCATATTATCTTAATTTAGACTTAAATTTTTACGTAACCACTACATACATCAAATTTTATAGCTTTATAAGGGTGATTGATTGACTCTATTTAAAAATGCACATAATCAATTGTAGCAAGTTTTAGTATTTGAGAGTATTGATGCTATGATAACTATATTAATATTTTTATTAATCCTACTCAAACAAAAAAAAAAACATGTAATTAAATATAATAAAATTATGAAACTAACTAATGCAAAGCAATTAAATAAAAAAATGATTCAAGATAATAACCATTAAGATTTCGAATTTCACTTATTGGGAATTATAATTATCATGAAAGATTGATTATCAGAATTAAAACAACAATTAACCTAATGTATATGTACCCTCTCTCAAGGCAAACAAGTATATCTAATTAGATAATTATCACCTCTCAATATGCAATTCAACCGAATCAAACTCATTAAGAATATTTAATCTATTTACCTATCAGCCCTTGTCTAGGAAATTATCTTTCTCTAGATCTATAATGTTTATTCTCGTAGTATGGGTCATACTTCTTTCAGTTCTTCATCCAATTCGTAAGACTAAATCTATGGTGGCCAATCACAAACTTAACAATTAAGAGCAAAGAGAACAATTTTAATCAAATGAATAATCCTTCATGCATTAATAATTAAAAGATCCATCAAAAGTTATATCCTCAACCCTAACTAAGGATTTAGCTAGTTAACATAATGAAAGGAAAACTAAAACAAGACAATCTTAACATCAAAGAAAGAAGAGAAAGAAATAAATAGAAGAGTTGTTACGATTGACCTACTATCTTACACCTAAATCTCTCACTCATGTGAAGAAATCTTAAAACTAACAACTTAATGACAAAGGAGGTTATCACTGGCCTATAAGCGCTTGATAAAGTCCTATAACAAGAGTATTAATAAGCTAGAGTTGCATTAAAGAGTTTTGAGGTGATTAAAATTGTAATTTTATGCATCTTCTTATTCAAAATCATAAGTTTGATGTACTGTTATGCTTCCTATCAGGCCCAATTAGCCTATGGAACTTTACGTTGTAATTATGACGAGTATGACATTTGTTTCACTTTATGTTTGGCACTGATTTGCTTTTAAAAAATAACATGAAAACATAAATTCAATATAAACCTATGTTTTAGAACTGTGTTGATCAATTTTCCAATTTTTCTTAAGTTTTCAATATATTTGAGCTTGGGTTAATCTTTAATGCCTTCTACAAAGTTGTTATCAATCATATTAGCTTCTAATTAAATTTAATATATCCTCTATCATATAAATAAGGATAAAGTTATATTCAAATAAGGAAATTCTTCTTTCTATTTATCACCTACAAGATAATGAACTAAACATAGGAAAACATAATATAATTCATATTAAACATATTGTAAAGATGCTAACTATAACTAATTTAACCACTAACGTATAAAATGTATCCGTATCAAATTATCCCACACTTAACTCACTACTTGTCCTTAAGTAATTAACAATAACTAACCTTAACTAATTAAACACTACTAACTAAAATAAGAATTAATTTCACTCTCTTAAGTGTACGGTGCTAATTTAAAATATACCATAGGTCTTTAAACTCCTTGGTGTCCCTAGTGGAGGAGTTATAATCTCCAAAAGATTTACTATAATGATATTTACTAACATTAACCTGCACACATAAGTTAGTAGTTAATAACACCAACATAAACATATTTAAGCCTTCAATTAAATTGTAAAAATTAAACACATAATATTTCTTAAATGAATCATTATATAAGTAAAAACAACACAAATACTATCCTAACTCCTTTATTAAGATCGAATACCTCCATTTGATAATTTGCTCACAAGTTATGATTCATTCATACAAGTGTTTAAATTTTTGGGTGAGGTACACCTATCATTTTCTTATAAAATTGAACTTTTCATAAACTTGAAAATCATCTAATCTATACCACTAAAATAAATATACATAATCAAAAATCAAAAGGTCTTTAGTAAAGTTGTAATGAGGCTAAAGGGATAAGTAGGTTAATAAAGAAAAGGAAAGAAAGAACTAGAATAGTTATTATGTTTATCCTCTAAACTTCCCTCTTTTATGTGAAAAAACCCTAAACCTAAGAACTCAATGACAAAGATATTTTCCCCAGCCTCCTACATCCCATACAATGTCCTCTAATAAAAGTATTGATAAGCTAAGGTTGCATGAAATAGTTCTAAATTGATTAAATTTGTAATTGCATGCATTGCCAAATTCTAAATATTAAGTCCAAAACCCATTACACTGTCGATTAGGTGTCGATTAGCTTCTAAAACTTTATGGGTATAAATATGATGAGTTTAACATTGATTTCATTTTGTGTCTAGTGTCGGTTTGCTTTGAGACAAATAATACGACCAACATTGGTCTAACAAAGACCCAATTTTTGGAACTATATTTGTCAATTCTCCACTTTTCCCTAAGTTTGCAGCATCTTTGAGAATGAATTGATCTATGATGCCTCTATAAAGTTGTTTCTCATCATGATAACTTCAAATTTTCTCTAATATCTCCTTGATTAAACAACCATTAAGAAAGTTACACTCAAATTGAGAAATTTTCCTCCAATTGATTACCTACAAAACAATGAACTAAACATAGGAAAATATCATATAATTCATATTAAACATGTTTCAAAAATGCTAAATTATAACTAATTTAATCCCTAATAACATGTAAAAATATATCCATAATAGTAACTCATATTAAGCAACTATATATTTACTAAATTGGCATATTAAATAGATAAAATACCTTTCCTTATTAGACAAAAATCTAACTATCATTTGCATCAATTTCATCTAAAAGGCATCATAGAAGTCATCGCCAACTCTTTTTTTTCCTCTAATAATAGCCAATATTAGAGGATGTACAGTCATTTGGAACTTTCCTAATAGCTATGAGAATTTAACCTTAACATGCTATTTTAAACGGGGTCTATCAATGCATAAAATTATTGTACAAGCATCAAGAAGCCTAAATTTTACTTTCTACAGACAAACATAACATTAATTAAAAATTCTTTTAGGTGCTCTAAGGACAAAAGAGTTACCAAATATTATGTTCTATAATAAATATGAACTATGACCTCAGTTTATCATATTATGCTCTTTCATCTCCCTTTGGTCAAGATGCTATGCACGCCTCTTCGCTCTATATATCTTGATGCCTAAAATTTTCTTATTTTTAATCTATTAATATTGCTTATTTCAACTTAGAAATGTTTCAATAAGCTTTGTCTTTAAAGTTCTCCAAATACTTTTTAGAAATTCATTTGTAATTTGTGTTCTTCCAAAATAATGCTTACTCTAAAATATCTTTGTTTTAAAGGATTCTCTCTATTGAGTGAGAATAGTAAGAATGATTCAGTCACATTTCTTATTGCACAACTATCACTCTTATTTTTTTAATCTCTGTGTAAGAAAAGAACTCCTTTGTATATGCATAAGTTTTCAGTTTCTTTCCAAATGTTTCAAATTATTCAAAGATCATTCATTTTTGGTTCAGCTTTTTCATCGAATTCAAAGGAATCACTAAAATAGGTATTGTGTCTCTTTATCTCCTTATATTTACTAGCTCCAATAATGCATGTATTATTGTATTCAATCTTAATATTTTTGGTGCATCAATCAATATCATTTTTGTTAATGTTGAACTTGAAAACACATTGACTTGTACATTTAATACTAGCATCAACTAAGCCATCCTTTAGCCTTTTACTTGTCTAAAACTTTCTATTATCTAGAGGTCCATCATCTCTCTCATACTCATTATAAATTGGGTCGTCTGAGTAATTTTTCTCATTAATTTATTCATTTATTGGTATTGTTAGAAGGGTGCATAAAACATATTGTTCATTAATAACTATCATTATAATTAAAGGAGAGCTAAGCCTACACTATTTATGCAGTAGCAGTAGTCAGCGTTGATAAATGAGTGTTAAAACCATGTTTTTTATCAGTAGCTGCTATTAGAGGGGCTCCAAAATTATATTGGTTATCAATAGTTATAGTTGATGGGTCTCCATATCATCAACATTAATCCTTATAATAGATAGACTATTTTAAGGTGGTTTTCACTTTAATTTTACAACTATTGACTTTGTTGTTCAAAATCTAATTATAAAATCCATGTTTTCTTCCACTAATTAATAATTAATTGGTTATGCTTATCGTTATTACTTTGGGATTGAATGAGAATGTTGACATATAATTAAGAAGCTGCATACTAAACTTAAAAGAAACAAGGACAATTGAGTGAATATCAATCAAAGTGATAAGTAACAAACAATCAAATACGAGCATAAATTAAAATATCATAAAGAGGTTGAAACAATTAATTCTTTAAAAATCAAAATAGAATGGTTGCAAAACTTTTTCTTCTCGTTATATTGATCTATCGTTGACAGAGTCCTACTACTATTTTGTAATTGAAATTATAATATTCTCAATTGACAACACCAAGTGAGTGCAAGCTACAAACTTCTTTTATTATTGTTATTATTATTATCATTAAAAGTGGACTGTAACCTCCATTGACGTTGGAAATGTAAGGGGAGAAAACACATTACGATTCAAGCTAGTGTTTGTAGCAAACATGTATATATCCTTTTCTTATTCTATTCTTTTTACTCGTCAATCAAACTTAAACAAGCTTGTGGAGTTATGGAATTTTGACATAGTATAAAGTATGTCCATGAAGGAAAAAAGAAATTGGCAGGATTTCAAAAATCATTCGTGTGTTGAAAGATAATAACTAGGTCGCCCCCACTAAATAATAGGCTTTCCTTTTACTAAGATGAACAATGAGCTTTTGAACCCAAACGATCTATGCTATATTAAAGACAATCATAATGATTATCCTCTAAAACACAACAAAGCTTCAATCTTAAGTTCCCTCGATTCCACTTTAACTTGTGAAAGGAATTAGTCATTTTTGACACATGGTGACGAAATATAATCATGGGAATTCCATGTGCCATGCAAGTGTTGATTATCACATTTATGTGTAACTTGCTCTTCTTTTTTACAAATAAAGGTATAAAATATCAGTTTCGGTTGGGACTTAGCTTTCGAATACACCAAACGGAATCATTGTTACCATCTTCTCCACCTTAGTTATCATATTTAATCTCACAATCTTCTTCTTGTGGTCCACAATTAGTCGATTCTCTCAATTCATAAAAAGACTAAGAATATTTTATCCTTATCAGCTGACCAGCTCCAAGTTTCAGTGGTATCTAATCAAACCATAAAACATTAAACTAAAATGGTGGCAATTAAACAGTGTGGCGCGGGAAAATCAGGGTCTATAATTAATTTATATTGGAAAACGAGTTTAAGGGTTTCCTTTGGTTGATCTTTGTGGGCCAAATATGCAATCAGCTGACGACTTTTCTCTTAAATCACATTTTAGCAGTCAATTATGCGTTGATTTTTTATTTAAACTTGGAAGTTTCCAACTCAACTCATCACTTGAATTTCATCAGCCTATAGAGAGAAGTCTTTCCAAACTTAAATCTTTGTGAAATCTTTACTGGCTTGACTTGAGCACCCAAAATATTGGCATATAAGTCGCATACCCTTGATTAAATTATGTGAAGATTGACTCTGGATCATTATCTTCTATTGTTGTGGCCATTTTCTCCCAAAAAGTGCATCAAACACACATTAACAATGCGAGTATGACTAGGAGATCCCCAAAAGCATTTTAAGAAACGCTTTCAACTTAAAATAAATCTTATATGAAAGCTGTGAAATACCCAAAACAAGCTCTTTTGGATCCAATTTTGTTAGATGCATGCTTAAAACACAAGACAGATTCTTTGATTGGAAAACATTGATGATGTTTTTACAAGTTCCATTAGTCTACTGGGGAGAGAATTTGTTTATTCATTATCTTAAATATCCAGGTGGCCAATGCTTTGGTATTTGTACCAACTATCTTGTACAAGGCAATAAAAAACAAAAGAAGAAGAAGAAGAAGATTAGCCAGCAAGCAATACATGAACCTTAAATGTTACTACTCCTTTGGAAAATTTCTCGTGTAGACCACAACGTGACAGGATAACACAATCTGTTCTTTGGACCAATTTAACTATAAGAGACCTAAACCAATTATACATTAGGTACCACAAGTCACCTTCTCTCTTTATGGGTTACATTGAAAAGAAGCCTAAACTAACGCTGAAAAGGGAGAATAGACAAGAAATAAAATGACGGTGGTGGTTAGTTCGTCGAAGAAAAAGGCAATAACTTTTTAGGTTCCCATCATAATAAGAAAGAATCTGATTATTATAGTTTCAATTTTCAAACAAGTTCCGTGACTTGAAATTCAAGGACAAAATATTCTTCATCATTGGTTCAAATCCTCCATGTTTGACACAAATTAATTATAAGATTTGCTTTTTAATCAAACTATTGATGGACCAAATACAAAAGCGGAGTTATGCCCGCCTTTTGTTCTATTTGGTTTTCTTGTGTTTGGGTTGAACGTTGGCTGTATTTGTTGAAAGCCCATACTCGAATCCCGGAAAGATGATGTAAACTTCATCTGGGCTAGCCCCTCTTTCTGATTTCGAATTACAATTTTTCCCTGGTGACGTGTCATTACCACAACTCAAAACTGTTGCTCCTCCGCAAATCGCAATGCATGTTGGATTGAATCAAAAAAATAATATCCTTCCTTAATCCTTGTCCTAGTCGGGAAACAAGAACATTGTCTTGTATAATTTGGAATTCTATCTTATTTCTAATCCCACCCTAATAAGTCATCATATTCCATCCGCAACAACGACTAAGTACCAAGCCTTGGGGTATTTACATTTCTTCATGTCAGCGTTACGAGCTCATAAATAAAACAGCGTATTAAAGCATAGCATTGATCATGTCGTCAAGTTGCAACGCGAGGGTGTGGAAGCTGACGACGTCTGACAACCAGGTGTTTAACGTGAAAGAGAACATGGCCGTCATGTCTGAAACAATCAAGTTGATGGTGGAAAATGGTGTGGCCGGCGGTGAGATTCCGCTACCTAATGTGGACGGTCCCACGATGGCCAAAATCATAGAGTGGTGGAAAATGCATACCATCTATGGTATCAATCTCAACGTTGATGCAGAAACCAACAGAGGAGAGTTGAAGGCTTGGGAGGCTTGTTTTCTGGATGTTGATACACATGTCCTATTCGATCTCATAATGGCAACGGATTACCTAAACATTCACGACTTGTTTGAGAGGGCTTGCCAAAAGGCCGCACAGCTCTTTATATGCAAGAGCCCTGAGGATATTCGTATTCTCTTTGGTATCCCAAACGATTTTACTCCAGAGGAAGAGCGCCGGATTCACATGGAGAATGCTTGGGCTTTAGAGATTTGATTCTCTTTCTTGTCTAATAATCTGTCTTTGTTTTGTTTTGTTTACTTTTTCAGTGCTTCTTTTAAATCATTGTAAGGAACTTCTCAAATAATGTTTACTCAATCCTATTATTTTACCTTCCTAGTCACAAACACTACAAACACCGCATATGGTTATCAACCTCTACATTAAAAAAATAATTTACTATATCATCTAAAAAATACAGGAAATAACGTATTGCAATTGGTCGAAGTACAAGAATCAATGATCCCTGTTTCTCTTAACGGGTCCTCATTAACCACGATGCATGCACAGGAGGCATTCCCCTGTACCTATGATATATAAATTAGTAGCTTGTGAACATTTTGTAAGCAGTTTTTCCTTTTGGGGGGTGTCATGCTAAATTCTTCTCTTTCTTCTGACTCTCTCTCAACCGTTTCTTCTTCTTTCTTTGCTAATACTGATCCTGTCATTACTCCAATCAGTCAAAAAATATTTTCTCAAATACATTTTTATTCAAAGCTCACCTTCGACCCTTCACTATCGATTACCAGTAATTTAGAATATATAGTGTGAAATCGTTGGCACCTCCAATATATCCTCCCACTACTACAAGAGACACAGCCCAGCATATGGCAGCATGCTTACACATAACTTGACACATGACCAGGCAAACTACAGATGGACATTTTACATTGAGATTTTAAAAAATGGAGACTACCATATCGAGAATCTACGAATACAAATGGGATCCAAAATCCAGTACAACAATTTTCATATTTGCAGATCATCCAATGAAAGGTCCTGCGCTGTCAACAGCTTTAGCTTCTGTAATTCAGAATAAATAGATTATTGTCAGTGCATTTAGTTAACGAGTAAAGAAAATTGGGGTTTTGCGAGAGTGATCCTGTGATGGCCACTCCATCCCCCATACCAAAGTATTGGGTTCAAATCCTGACCCATGTGGGATGAGATACTGGAACGGGGAGGGATACATCCTATTGTTGAAAAAAGATATAGTGAGGAAACTCAGAATTACTTACTGTAATGAACTGGGGAGGATCATCAATACTTGTTGAACCTAGAACTATTTCCCTCTGCAGCTTACTTGAAAGTTGGTGGCAAACCCTCAACTAATCATCAAATCAGGCACAAAAAGGGCATAAGATGACACATGCAATATTAAGAAAGCCATTGTAAGAACTTCCAAAAGTATTAAACTTTTCATACCTCAGATCTTGTTGCGCCACCAACAATGAACACAAAAACACGTCTTCCCATCTTCTTGAAATCGCTAGATGTATGTCTAAGCACTGAATCACTGTACCGGACCAGAAAATAAGTAGAATTAGAACTGATGGCACAAGGATAAATGTACTCTATGGGATCTTGAATTTCCTAGGAATAAAACAATGTGCAAATTGCATAAGCATCCTTTTGTAGCATTAACTTGCATAAAAACAAAACCACCTTGATTAATCAGGGAATAACAATCCTGCAGAATATAATGTTGAGAACCACATGAGAGCGACATTTAAGAATAAATAGGTTCTTATCTAAAGATTAAGGGAAGAAATCAAATTTCCAACGCTGTGGATGGTATCCACAAAATAAAATAGCAAACTGAATGTGATTAAAAACAACATCGTTTTACCCAAAATAATATTGTTTCACTTAATGTATTCGGGCTTCAGGCAGGCTCAACTATAAAATTCCAAGCCCAGCCTGCCGTTAACTCGAGCCAAGCCCGTTGACTTCAGGACGGGCTGAGCAAAAATTGCCAACACTATATAGGCCAAGAACATCACCTAGAATACCCGTCATCAGAGCTCCGAGGTCTTGCCCATGTCGGTGTCCGTCTTGATCTCATTGAATGAGGAGTTTGAGATTGGTTGGATGCAGCAATCGAAGTCCCATGGAAAGTGGCACTTGGGTCATTCAAACATGGATATTCATCCTTGGAAAGTTCCCCTTTATTGAGTTTCTCAACAAGTTCCTAAAACGTTGAGATTTACAATGTTAACCTTAAAAAAGAACACATTCCATTAACTACCAAAATTTGGAACTCATTAACCAAGACTTAAGAAGAACAGCATTTCCTCTCCTACAAGAAAAAGGAAATGACAAACATATATGTCAAAATTTATGACATATCCTTCCACAAAAAGATACAGCCTATTTGTATGCTGACAACTGATTTGTCAAACTAAATTACGACTAAAAACTGATCCATTACGCCGCAGATGGAGGAACAAATAAATATTAGTTAAACAGTTATCGTATATAAATTATGGTACACTTGTCCAAAATTATCCCGAAAAAAGCAAGTTATGCATACCTCTACCATGGGATAAAAGCGTGATAACTTCCATGTTGTTTCTCCCTCACCACTGCGGTCTTTTCTAGCTGCTCGTTTCTTCTGACAATTGGAAAGAATATAAATTAATATATATGAAAAGTCATCAAAGAGAAGCATTTCATGAGCTGATTTTTGCACCTTATGAATGTCAAACTTCAGAGAGAAAGTTCCACCAGAACCTTTTTTCGTATCTGAGGCTCCCCCAAGCAATCTCATATTATTCACAGCATTCATATCGTCATCTGGTAATTTGGCTAACTGAAAGAATAACGCAAACTACTCGATCGGTAATTTATACAACATATTACTGTGAAAAGCATCAGCTTAGATAAGACAAATATAATATCTAGTAACTCACACCAAAAATACAACAAACTACACAATCAGTTAAAGAACATAAGGAGGCCAACCTTCATTAGATTAAGACCCTTTTCGCCTTCAAACTTCTCTGGATAAATGGATGCAAGGATCATTAACAATCGCAGCTTATTTTCACGCGATGCATCCTGCAAAGAAGCTTACCTCTCGATCAGTTCACTTACCAATTCATATTAGTCCTTTAAAATTCAACACAAATACTCACCTCTTTTGTAGTTAAAAATTTAATTACATCCTTCATTCCTGCATCTCCAAAAACCAGATCCTGCTCCAGTTGTCCAATATCTTTAAGCCCCAATTCCTGGATAAGTCTGTTAATTTTTCCTGCAATCTGCACCTAAAATGTCACTGCCTTGAAGAAACCTTAAATAGAGTAATTTTAATTGATATACTAATATAAACAAAATGTCATTTAATATACTGTTAAAGTTTGATCTTCTAGGGAAAACTGAAATGCTCCACCAATTAAGGATCAGCTTTTAACAAACTCTAAGTCTACAAGGGAATAAAAAGATTTATGGAAAGAAAAATGTACAAGAAACGATGCCATCCTTCTTCTTAAACTGTTGGAAAATAGAGAAAAGATTGAAATTTGTACAATGTACAACAATAGTTGTTCACATTTTGATTTTCCTTCAGATTGACAAATGGGCACATTTTACACATTTAATTATCATGAACTAACGATACTTTTGCTAAGAAGTAAAACACCAACCTCTACATGAAGGGAGAGCTTCTCAATTTGTTCACTGTATTGCGGCAACGCTTGAACCATCTTTTGCAAGTCCCTTGTAGAAAGTTCACCCTCTCTACACAAATAGTGTACTAAAGGGTGAGAAATATATCAAGACAGCAACTAATAAAACATGTCTAGTTTCAAATTTTTCCATCCCAAACACCAACCAGAAAAGGAAAACAATGGAGAACATTGCATTTGAGAACAGCTCTTCTTTACCACCTTAACAAAAATAATGATTAGATGTAGAAAAACAGATTCTCGGCACGAAAACAAACAAAGACATACAAAACAAGTTCCACCAGTGCTAGATTTTAGAAAACGATTGCCTTAAGCTTGGAATTTTTGCAACCATGAAATTTTGCTTGTTTGACATACTTTCTTTCTTCATTGTAACAAGAAGCTCTCATCCTTTTATTCCTTTCCTCAGATACATCCCTTAGTTCTGGATCCATAAAAGAATCCTTGCCAGCTGTAAACGTATTGTAGATCCCAAACAAATCAAATTAACCAAATTCGTCCTCAACCTGGGATGGGATATAATAGGGTACAGTGCTTTTTATACATTGTTGCAATAAAAAGAAAATAAAACATTATCAGAATTTAGGCAAACAGCATCCATGTCAACATTCCTAATCTTGATATTTCATCTATGCCTCCACTTGTCTTCTAACTGTTCTACGACGAATATATCACCACCACAAAAAAATGTAGATGTGACAAGATGTAAATTTCCAGCGAGCATCCCAAACTACTAAAATAGACAGAGGTATGATCGAGTATGCAGACAACTTATAAGGTGATATTCCATTCTAAGACACTCAAAATAGTAGTCCTAGTCTATATATCAATCATCTATTATAGTACCAAGTAACTGCATCAGCTGGGTCAAGAAAAAATCTTCATCTAAACATAGGGCAAATGTACAATATGACATTACAACAAACAGATCCCACATAAAACATCAGCTATCATGATTGAGTAGACATAAGCAAAAAGGAGAAAAAATGGCAAATTATTAATTGCCTTTAATAGCCGTAATTATCAGACTTGGGATATGGAACAGTAAAAATAAATGCATCCATATCCTAACAGACCTTTTCCTACTTAGTTCAAAGTTTGGGGAAAAGAAAACAAAATGAAAAAATGATCAGCTACACAGAAAGTGGCATTCTCAAGGTAAAAGAATTTACACTAACCTTGAGCCCTGTTGGATTTGCGCAGCTTTATTTTTTGATACAAAGTTTGTCATCTTTTCGTGCAACCGTACACTAGCCTGACAAACCAAACAATGACCAATAAGCATCTGGAGTATGTTCCAAGCCATAAAAAGGCGCAAGGACCCATCCTTACATCTGCTATATGCGCATGACGAAGCTCAAGCCAGATAGGATCATGTTCCTCCAAAAGAACCTCCTTCTTTTCAGATGGACCGCCAGCTTTGCTTGGAACCTAAATAATGCGAGTCCTTTATATACAATTCACAAAAGAGATATAGAAACAAAAATCACCAAATTCAGTAGCAGAAACAGATATACAAATTGCCTACTCACCTCATGAACATACTTATTCCCCTCCATATTTAGCAAATCATGACAAATTGCATCATACGTCCACTCATGTATGATAGGAGCAATCTAAATATGAAAAATTGAATGCATCAATATGTTAATAATAAAAATAAATGCTATTCAATCATCACATAGTTTCTAAAAATGACGATACCTGATCAACAGATCTGTCAAGAATAAGCAAATCACATGTTTCTGTTTGAGGAAACTGTTCAATCTTCTGTTTGTACTGCATTAGACGGTCCCAAACTCTAGCAGCAAGTTTTGTGGGTATCAGATCACGGACAGTTGTCATGGTGGTTACGTCAAGAGACTTGGCAGCACGATAGCGGACATAAGGAAATTCCTGGAATTGTTAGAAGAAAAACAATGTTTGAAATATAAATCTCTCTTAAATAATATCACAATAATGCAAACCACTATTAAAGATCATTACCCTTAATGATGCAAAAACTGTAGCAAGACGACTGGCTATCACATTCAAGCATGCATCACCATTTCGACATTCCTCGTCTTCAGCAAAAAGTTCCTCTAAAGCCCTCTCATTATCGGTTATAAAACCCTGTATGAGGAAATTGGCATAACAAAACACCATACCATCATAAGGTAACAAAAATATAGTTGATAGATAAACAGGACTTTCATGAAATATGTTCCCCATGGTCTGATTAAAAAATGGTGGAAAGCTTATGTACATGTCTAACAGGGAAAGGAGGATTAAATCATCCAAAGACCTCAAGTTCATATTCAATGCTAGTAACTGCTGTCTGAAGACACTGGTGAAAAATTCCTAGGGGTATTTCATCTAATCTTTCATCCTGTTTCTTCTAGCACTCTACACAGGATATTCTGCAGGCCAAACATGGTTATATTTGAGTATCTGTTACCCCATCAGAAACCTCAAACAATGGCTCTATAATGAAGCCTTTTTTTTTTCTTGGAAACAAAACATTAGTTTAGGGCAGTCTTCCTTCTCTCCTATTCTCAACAGGATGAACAAGTCAAATTAACCATCAAAATATCAAAAGTGTTACCAGAAATACTAAAATATGGTCTAAAAAAATTACTCAGCACATTTTTTTAATGGATTCATTTTATGTTAAATCTAAAAGCATTAGTCTGAAAGCGTGGGAACGAAAGTGAAGCTGCCCTAGTAAATGTGAAATCAGCAAAAGAGGGTAAGAAAACAAAAGGCCACAAAAGCCAGAACATATTTCTAAACAAACAAAAACACCGTACCAAAGCTGCACATAAACAGAACAGACCACCGTTTTGATCAAAGGAGAGCATCCAACTGGCTAAAACTGCCTACTCTATTAAAATATTAAGGATTAAGGATAGCATAAGAGATATTATCCTGCATCATATTATCAATTATCAGGTGTCCTAAAATGCCGCTCAAACACATATTAAGCAGCCATCGTGTAAGAAAGATGAAAAATCATAAATAGCTTACAGTGGAAAAGTGAACCAAAACTATGCAAACAAAATGCATAGATAATTAGAATAATGCTAATTGCCCATGGCATGGCTAAGATGTTGGACCAATTCTGCATTAGAGTCACATACCTGGCTGTCTATGGCAAAATACTCCAAGTTCATCTGCATGACCAGCCAAACAAGGGTGGGAAAAAATCATTATCCACCAATAATTTTCCTTTATATGAGGAAAGGTCTAAACTACCTGGCAAAAAATTGTTTCACCACCTTTATCTACATGATAATTTGATAATAAATGAGTGCCATACCTCTCTCAATGCACCTATGCGTGGTAACACACTTGCATCTCTCTTAATATGAGTAACCAACTCTTTTGAAATGGGTGAACTGAAGAAAACGTATGCCCTTCACAGCCAGAAAAGAGAATCAGTTGGAAAATATGTGCATCTAGGACTTTAAGAAGTTAAACCAAAACTTAAGATCACTAATAAAATTCTGCACATACTTCTTGTATAATGGTGACTTCCCAGACATGTCCGATAAGAACATGATGACACTACAAAATAGGATAATCATTAGAAAACAACTATAAATTCAGACAACTATATAAATTAACAGGTGCATAGCTGCTTGTGTGTACGAATAGTGAAGGCAAATCTAAACATTAAAAAAGCAAAAACAAAGCAGAAGAAGAAAGAAAAAAGAAGGGAAAGGGGAGAAGACTAACAAATATTCAATAGAAAGCCAGATAACTATTGTAATATGGTATGTAATCCTACCGTACGACTCAAAAGCTCAGTTAAAGGGGCAAGTCTCCAAAAAGTTCAGGTGTCAAGCTTATCAAACTCAAATTTATTTGAAGATATTATTGAATACCTTCCATTATACCAAAAGCCCTTTATTAGTTTAACTTAGTTAGCTTTCTGCTAAGAACACATGTAAATCCAATTCAGGCACCCAAAATCTGTAGTTATCAGATTTTACACTTTTATGCTTGTTTTGTTGATTAACACACATTATAATACATAAATCGATGTGAATTTTTTCATTTAAATTTTTACATAAGAGAAAAGCTTTAAAAAAGCACTTAAATAACTCAAAAGAGGGAACCAAGGTCTTAAATGACAGGAAAAGACCCAATTTAACAGCTCAAGGAAGCACCATGACAATCAATATGGGTGGTAACCTAAAGAACAGGAATATTACTTCTCCTTGGTTGGTTGGATAAAATATATAACATCCATGGAGGGCAATGGCTGCCTTCTTCTGTATATGTCTTCAACCACTGCAGGAAAACATAATAAAAGTTTTACAACTTCTAGGAACGTGTATGATGTACATTAATTTTGTGCTACCAAACCAAAACAAAATAACCCTGGTTGTATTATATGTTGACCAATTGCCCTCCATTGAATGTAATGAAACTTAGACTGCAGCATATTAATGTGAAGCTCTTGATATTGGTTATTTCAAGCTCATAGGCAGGTTGTTAGATGGGTTCTTTTATGCTCCAAAATTAAGGGAGGTATCTAAAGGAAGAATTGAATGAACGAGTGTTACTTCACAGGGTGAAGAAAGAACCAATGTCAAGTATGCAAAAATGGCATGGTTGCATGGTTCAAGCCTGAATCAATTGCTTTCTAAAGCTGAGCAGGAATGGAACTTGTTCAGGATGCCTCCATATGTTCGTCTTTCATGCCAAGAGTCAGTATCCTGTGCAGATTTGTATTACCTTGTTTCTACAATACATGGTTATATCTGTTTAGGCGGTAATAACAAAATGCTGGTACATGCAATGTGCTAAGTTATTGTTCTGTTTTTGGGTTGGTGGAAGGGAATAAATTGGAACCAGGCCTGTCAATTTTTCATTAGCAGTGTTATGCACACAAAAGAGCAATGCTTCAGCGCATAAATATCTCAGGAACAAAGGAGAATAAAATAATAAGTTCTACGACTAAAATTATGCAACTATAACAAGTGATTGTTATTCTCTAATATAGCCCTAGGGGGTATATGTTTGGACAAATTATGTAAGGACCAAGAAAGTTTTCCCTAATATCTAGAATTCACCCTTTCCATTCTTACATGAAACTCCTTCCTGAGTGATGTCAGCCATCTTGCATGAGTAAGACATGATCTTTACAGTAAGTTTGTCCATTATGAGAACCTACACATAACAAGATCAGGAAAACTTTCATGAGCCATATGCACACAAAATTATAACATAGTGATACTCGACATTGATATGATGCTATAACAGAGGACATAATATGGGAAAAGCAGAAATATATTGATTAACATACAAAAGTTTCACAGCCTCTTATTAGAAACAGCAGGATAACATATGTAAATAAAGGCAGAATAGTCAATGCCTAGGCAGTTAGGCAGGGAGAAGTATATGTGGATGGGACCAAAATGTATTCAACCAAACAAAATAAGTTACAAGAAAAGAACCAAAAGACCTAATACTTCTCTGAAAGATCTTTTCCATATGCAAAGCGTGATAGATGAGATGATTGAGCATGTCTTTAACAGGTACAGAGCTTTTTAAATTCATTAAATCTCAATATATTCACTATGAAGAGAAGCCATATTCACTTTAATCCCTTATTTTGCAATTTAGAAGAGAAGAACCAGAGATTTGTGTCAAGCTATGTCCTTTATTGGATGTATATATATAAAAGAGTTCCATAACCTACTTCTCAACAAAGCAGAACATGTCCAGTTTTTTCATTAGAAGTTATTTCTTTAAAAAAATTTAGATAGAATGAGAACAGCAAAGTTGAAATGGTTGAAAGATAATTTACCTTCCACGCTGATTTTGAGTCTCCTCTTTTGGCTGAACGAAGCATTTCATGCAATAATCCTGGACAGGCAAGAAAACAAAATCACATCAATAGCCGAGAAACTAATTAGAAACTCATTAATGTCAAGATACCCAATGGGATTAAAACATGAAGATATAGCAATCAACTTGAAAAGTTAGTACTCTTAAATCCAGGACACTTTATCATACGCTCGAGAATAACAGCTGATGATCTTTTTTAGATGAACACAAAAAGAGAAAGTTTAGGAACAATTTCTTCTGGATGCATATCCAGTACACACCTAAGTATATTCAAGTTGCATCATGAATGTACTGAAAATTCACAAGTTGTTACTATTTGACCACACTGATTGTCGTGGTCTCCCCATTACATCGAGAAGAAAGCAATAACATTAAATTCAAAAAGAAAAGGCAAATTATATTTTCTTAAATATTATATCCTACATGCTGTGCGACCAGACTTATTACAAGGATGGAGTTGTACTAATCTATATTTCAAGCTCAAGTCATTTTTATCCAATTTGCATAACTAAGCACTAAATTCCTTATCAAGCCAAACACTACAATTGTAATTGTAAACCCTGCAGGAATACTGAAAAAACTAGATCAAAATTCAGTTTCAAAGATATGAATAGTGTTTAGTTAACCTAACTCCAAATCAACAAGTTGGTAAGTTCCATAGCAATTAACACATTGCAATAACTAGAGCTGTGTTACAAATCAACAAATCCCAAAGTATATAAAACAGCTTAATTTAACACTAATTACTCAAAATCAACCAAACAGGAAAACTAACTTCACAAACTCTAGAAGGTCGACTGAAAAGAAACGAATTAAGCAACACAAGATCACAAGTAACTTAAACTAAACGAATAAACTCACGTTCACGAGTGAGTTGTCGGAAATTCCTGTATTCGGCGCCATAGGAAGAAGACGAGTCAGAATCGGAGAGAGACATTTCCCGGCCGATCACGCGAAGGCTCCGATTATCTCTCTCCCTTAGACCTCGCTGTTCAGCGTCGATTCCTCCCCGATCCGGAAACGACAATCAGAGAGAGGCTCAACCAGAGAAAGAACAAATCGGTAAAGCGAGCGAAATAGAAGAGTAAAATGTACAGATCAAGAGGTTAAATGAAAACAGCGAACCGGGATAGAGAGAGAAAAAAGGATAAATGGGAATGAAAAATCTTTTAGTTAGGATTTGTTTAATTGTAGTTTTTAAAGATATGTGCCTATTTATATAATTTTACAACAATGGGGGCTTGACGCCTACCTGGAAGCATGTTTTTGACTAACCGGCCTCGTTGAACCGGCAACCGCGATTTCGCGTTTCCTCTCCGGAAAGGTCTCGGACCGGAGGCTATTATGTGCTTGTGAATTTACAGTACAGCCCTTTTATGTATAGGAGAGAGAATTTATTGTTGTTTTACTTTCTATTTGAATTGACGATTTATTATTAATGTTTAAATAAAATATTTAATTGATATTAAATAATTTAAAATATAATTAAAAGAAATTAATTTTACTTATTGAAATTTTTAAAACTTAATGAAAAAATTATTAAATAAAAATGAATTAATTAATTTTAGTTTATAATTAATTAATACATTGATTATTTTTTAACAATAAAAGTTATTAAAATAAATAGAATAAAAAATTAAAAACTGAATGAAAAAATTAA
Source organism: Erythroxylum cataractarum (assembly GCA_024703695.1). Classification (NCBI taxonomy): domain Eukaryota; kingdom Viridiplantae; phylum Streptophyta; class Magnoliopsida; order Malpighiales; family Erythroxylaceae; genus Erythroxylum; species Erythroxylum cataractarum. Next base: position 66,440,993 of record JANJEY010000235.1, read on the forward strand.
GTTTTAAAAACTGATAACATGGAATCTTAATGCACTAAATTAAAACAAAAATATGGACGGTCGTAGATTGGAATTATTCAAAAGAACTTGAGGGTGGTCAAGTTCCTAAACTCATTCGCATTAACCAAGTATTTGAAAGGAAGGTTCTATATTTAGTTGTGGATTTTGAGACTTGGGCATCCTTAATAGCTAAGCATCTACTTGTTTTATTATAAAAAGATACAGTCAGAATCTTAATATATACTTTCTACCAATTATTCGAGTTTCACAAGGTAAGAGAATGGCGGTTGTGTGAACAGGGACAGGGGGTGAATGTTTCATGCCGATGTATGTGCTTGGTCGTCAATTTTGTATGGATGCCAAAAGCGTTCTATCATCTATGACTCAATTTTAATAGTACAAGAGTTGAGAAAATGAAGACAAGTTACGATTGAATTTCTTCCCCTTTTAGAAACAATTTCTTTGAAAGCTGCCGTCTGACTTTTCTCCATCACCAATATAACACGTCGTAACTACTTGGTCCATCGCCAAAAGCGTATGTCATACACCAAGATCATAGGCCCATTGGCCCATGTCTTACTAATTCTTCCTGAAATGTAAGCATGTTTCGCGTTGAAAATTAGTCCATTGCACCATGCTCAGTAATTCAGGTATTAAAGATTTTAATAGAATAGGATATAATAAAATATAATAGTTTATAATAGAATGAGATATAAATAGATATAATATTAACATTTTGATATTTGAAAAAATGGAAAGTGGTTGGGTCGGTCGTGCTAGGCCCAAGCTCAGTTAAAACGACTCATAAACCGATCGGTCCACCCCGCAAGGACTGACCTAATTCATATCAATTATGCTAGGCTCAGGCCCCAATCCACGCATCCACGGCCCATTCGCAGGTGAAAGTCTCCCATGCATACGTAAAGACCTAAACCTAGCATCTATTCCATATATAAGGTATCACTTTGCCATAAGACAGGTATGAGATTAGAACCCTAACTTTCTCTGTTTTACAGCAACCAAAACCCTCACAAAAGACTAACTTGAGCGTCGGAGGGGCTTGCCGGATACCAACCTCCGGCGTGCCTTGTGTTGTTTTGCAGGAACTCTTGTTAGAGACAGTCAAGTTTATGGATCCAAACGACAACGTGCAACCTCGCCAGAATCAGGCTGAACCAATTGCTTGCCGGATACCAACCCCTGGCGTGCCTTGTGTTGTTTTGCAGGAACTCTTGTTAGAGACAGTCAAGTTCATGGATCCAAACGGCAACGTACAACCTCA
>JANJEY010000235.1:66469732-66490865 GCA_024703695.1 Erythroxylum cataractarum
GACCCAGTCAAAGACTAATGCAAAAAGAACAAGATAATTAAAGATAGTCTTTAATTAAAGTCACGTGGACAAGGCTAACATATGTTCAATAAAATATTTTATTTTATAAAATTTTATCTTATTTATTATATTCCGGTTTAATAGCGATTCATTACCGGTTGAACCTCTAAACCTTAAACCTTTCCTTTGACCGGTTCGATGTTCCGTCCGATTTTTAAAACATTGTATATATATATAAACAAATAAAGAACAAACAGCGATCTAGACTAATGTGGAGCTACTAATTCTAGCAATATTCTCAAGGAGGATCAATTGACACCCGTAGGGTGCGGATACAAAAGTAGTAACCTATATCCTGAAATTTACAGCAAAATTGGGGAGCCAATTGTTACTCTTGTTATCCTCTCTATAAATGTGGTAGGGTAAAACTACCTAATTACGATTGAGTAGCTTGTTGATGCCCAAGACAAGCGGAATAAAAGATTTGATGCGGTTAGTGGAATAAGAGATAATACTAGATACCACTTGAAAATCTAGTTCTAATTTCACCTTTCAAAATCCTAAATCTTAGGTCAGATTCAACTATGAATAGACGACCCAAAGTTCCGCTGCTACTGAGGAACACCATCCAAGATTTTGGACAAAACTTCTGAGCCAATCACCATCGTTGTCTCGAATAAGTTCTCCTATGGTGGCTAAGTCGGAAGAACTTTTGTGCGAATCATTTGTGTTCAGTTTCACCCATCTAGAGCGGGTCTACACCAACCAATTAATTGTTCCTGTCGAGGTCGGAAGTCATGAGTAGTCGTGCTTTGCCGTTCCGAAGCTTGTTGGATCTGGCGAACATATTCCAAAATAGTGGTAGTAGGAGAGACTGATCAAGAGAATTGAACCCTAAAAAGGGACTGGTTTCTCTAGGATCACAGAAACTAGCAAGTTGTACCAAATATGAGGGACCAATCAAGGCCACTAATCTGTTGATGCATTTGGAGGTTCACCTGGAGCTAATCATACAGAGGAAGGTCAAAAAATCAGGCAAGATTATATGCAGAGGGAATGTATACCATAGCCTTCTCGCTTTGAGGTAGTTTCTCATAACGTGAATGGAGGACTCGTTCGCCTGACATTGATGACACTCTGCAGTCGGAATTAGATATTGGCGAAGCCGTTACTGATTAGTTAATAATCGGTCATGAGCAAGTAGGCAAAGAAAGGATCGAATGCATTGAGGACTGCCTAGTACCATAAAGTCATCCGGTGGTTAGGAGCCTCTTGGGGGGCTTGTTCCATAATCATAATATAAGCGGTAATTGTTGTGAACTGTTTGGAATTCGACATCCCCCAATTCAGTTTATCAAGTCCTAATTGGGGCTTAAGCAGCAAAATATTTGCAATGGACATGCAAACAAAACGAGAAAGTAATCCCTATGCCAGTTACTTGAATTGTCAATATATTGTTGCACTCTCAAATTTAAGACTGAGTGGAGGATAGGAGCGAGCGCGTGGGAAATGAGCGGGTCTAAGTCCGCTACTTAAAAATTCGAACCTTTGAGCTATCACATATAACCCATTTTATGCCACAAAAGACGTAATGTTAAATAACTTTGATGTTCTTCCAGGTCATGGAATTGCCAGCAGCCTACAAGGAGGTGGGCATGTTGTTGACATTATGTAATGTTACTTGTCAACCCCTTTTATGATGATGTAATGTTACGTGTCAACCCCTTTTACTTGTCAACCTTTTAATATCTCTTATTAAAAAATTCAATGTTATCATATGCAATATATATATATATATGATAAGTTGCATATATATTGAATATGATCTAAGAAAGATATGATAGTTAAACAAATAGAAATAAGTCCTTGAATATTAATTAAAACGTATTTAATTTATACTTACTTCCACCAACTGTTTTTCTCTGGACTGGCTAATGATAGGAGTATTTATTACAGTTATCTTAAAGAAAAATGTATAATAATTATTTTTTCGCTTGATTGCAATTGCCTTAATAAATAACTCTACTAAGAAACAATGTCAAAATCTTTTGTTTTCAATTTTGTTTTTAATTTTTGTTTTCAAATTTAGTAAAACAAATTATTTATTTGAGTTTTTATTTTCTGTTTTTGATTTTAGTTTGTTCGCAAAATTATATGTAATTAAATTTTAATTATTATTAATGAATATAATTATATTTAAAATATATAAATATATAAATAAAAATTATTTAATAATCAAAATATATTTCAAATAAATTTTAATTTTTAAACTATTTGTTTTATTAAAATAACATAATTTTATTAATAATTTGTTAATAAATATTATATAAGCGATTAAATAAATAAATTTATTGAAAAATAATTTATCTTTAAGTTTTTTATATTTAATTATTATCAGTGATAAAAACATAATTATATTAATATTAATAATCAAATAAGTTTTTATTTTTATTTTAAAAAATAAAAATAAAAAATAAAAAAATGAAAACTAAAAAAAAAATATCGGGGACGAGCATATCAGGCGTCTTCTGGAGTGCAGGGCTTTGGCTGGTCAAAGGCTGTGGTAAGCCCAACTGAGAAACAAGGATGCGCAACGAGCCAACTGAATTCCCAATTCATCTTATATTGAGCATTGAGTTTGGGCCTCATGAACCGCACATATATTTCCTTTTTGTTTTTCTTTTTAAGCTCTTTTTTAACGCCATTAAAACATTGCGATCATGCTCTGGTCTGAAATTTCTAAGGATTACAGAATTCAAGGGCAACCCATTTCCCAGTTCCAGGATTCCTTTAAGAAAGTTCGCTTCTTCTCGGACACAAACCTTGGTGAAGGAATCGATTGGGGAGGGAAGCAGACGGCCAATTTAAAGTTATGGCTTGGAACGTCTTCAAGTTCTGCACAGCGCTGCGAGCCCTTGGTTCTCTTATGATGGTTTTGGTCCTTGCCATCGTCGGGGTCACATACTATGCTGTTGTTATCGCCAAATATGGTCCAACTCTATTTAGTGGTGGCCGTGACTCGCTAATTGCTTTCCTTGTGTTGCTTTTGTTCCATTATTTGGTAGGTTTCAAATACCATCAACGTCCATTTCATTTATAGAATGATGTTAATATGTCATCTTGTTTACTATGTCTGATCCTTATGTTTCTGTGGCTGCTTTCATTAAAGTGCAATGAAGAAGTTAGTTGGGCAGTGAAAGTTGTACCTTGTTCTTTTTTTGTTTTTTTTGGCATGAAATTAATATTAGTGTGTTATTATGAAATGTGTAGTGTTGTAAGGACGTTGGTTCGCAAGTTCTTGCACCGCTGCAGTTGCTTTTTCATGAACACAGTTTACCTGCATCCTGTCAAACTGTTGGCGAATTGCCATTCCTTGTTGCAAATCATTCTGAGTCACTTACGTTGTTTTCCTTTATATGTTGTGACATTTACTGTGCTACAAGATATTAAGTTCATGCGACGTTTATCCAGTATAAATGGTCAGCTAACCTGTTTGATACTCGTAAAATGCATTTCTTTAGCTTGCAGAACTTTTACATAAGGATATGGTTCCTATTCTGTTTCAGAGTACACCTTTTAATGATAAGCATAGGAAAAATTTGAATGTAGACAAAGTTCTTGTAACTTAAAGTTGGACTTCATGTTTGAGGTTGCATTGCATATTATCATATGAAAATTTCTAGTAAATACCACATAAATTTCGAAAATTTTCCTTTTGTGCTTATTTCTCCTCTGTTAGAAATGTTATTGTATCACTTTATGGAATCCAAATCCTTGGTTGTGTAAACTTGTGCTTGGCAAGATTGGATACAATGGAAAATGACTATATTATCAACCAGTTAAAGATTTGAAGTTGGAGTTGCTTGATTTGGTTGAGTTAGTATTCTAGAACCTAGAATTGGCAATATTTTTCATTTTCCTTGATGAACTTCAATGACTAGGTTTACCATGTACTTTCTAAGGTATGGATCTTGTAACATTCATGAGTAATGGGACTTTAAAAGTATGCCTTTCTGTTTTTCTTTATGTCTAGCACAAGGGGTTATTTAGGAAGGTAATAACCATATAGCTTCTTCTAACCTTTTCCTCGGAGTCGATGGCTATTTATAGCTATTACCTTGACTCCAAAGAAGGTTCAACCCAATGCTTTATTTCCGGCCTAGTTGATCTTGATTCGACATTATTGATTTTTCCTACATAGATAATCAAAAACCACGTGGAAGTCTCTAGTACATATTTACTGGATTCTGTCCATGCACAAGGTGGCATGCTACCCATCCTGTAAGCAAATAGATAACGTAGGACAAAATACTATCGAGAACAGTGTCCTTTATAAAATAATCTTGCTGATAACCACAGAAAGAACTTTTCCCAACCATGCTAATTTTCAAGAATGGATCTGGTACTGTAGTTGGCCATGCTATTATGGAGCTACTTTGCAACTGTTTTAACGGATCCAGGTGGTGTCCCACCAAATTGGCGACCTTCAGTAGATGAGGAGAGTGGTAGTGCAGATCCATTGATGGCATCAGAATATATTGGTGCAATTGTAGGTTTGAAGCAATCGGGTATATATGGTGAGCCCGCCAATCAGCAAAGGAGATTTTGTAGAAAGTGCAAACAGTTTAAACCACCCCGTTGCCATCATTGTTCTGTTTGTGAGTTCTTGAGATTGACTTGTCTTTTAGGATGATGATTTTGTATATCATCTGCTTAAAGTCAGCTTACTTTATTGATTTCTTTTAGGTGGACGGTGTATACTGAAAATGGACCACCATTGTGTGTGGGTGGTTAACTGTGTTGGGGCATTGAACTACAAATATTTTCTTCTTTTCTTGGTAAGTTAACTGTTATTCAAAAACGTCTTTACTTGGTTTTTTACTGAATTTGCAATTGATAATTAAGTTTGGGCGTTAGTATGTTTGTGTCGATGTGTGCTTAAGATATTTTGGATAGAAGTCGGTTTAACAAAATGAATTTACATGATATTAGTTCGGGTCATTATAACTTTACTCTTTACTTGCATAAATCAGTTGAAAAATACTTGTGGCAACTCAATAATTTTTGTTGTTTGTTGAAGTTCTTTTCCCTCATCCATATATTTGTGTGCATATCAAGAAATTTCCAGTCTTCATTTGTCCAAAAAGCCTGTGTTTCGCCTATATTTATCCCTAAGGAATAGTATAGTCTATTCTTTCTCTTTCTTATTTATCTGCTGTTTTGTTTTGTTTACTTTTGTAATCAGAATTGCATATTTTCAATTGGGTTTTTGTTTTGTTGGGTTGAATGAATACATGGTCAACAAAGGAAATATTTTTCATCCATAGTTCAATTTTAGTAGGTTTTTTTTGAGCATTTCTTACAATGAAACTGAAATGCGCAAGATGATGAGCAAAGATAACATTGTTGAAGTACTATCTAAGCTAGGCAGTTTTTCCCTTCCATTGTTGGTTACAAGCTGTTTTCCTTGCATGTTACATCAATAGGCTACTCATAATTCTAGGTGTTAGAGTTTCTATGCAGAAGAAATCTTTCTTTATTTATTATACTCAATTGAATATTTCTGGGAACAGAATACTTAGTCAGAATTTTGTCACTTTTATGCAGTTTTACACATTTCTTGAGACAACTCTTGTTACGTTGTCATTGTTGCCATTGTTCATAGCGTTCTTTACGGATGGTGAAGTAAGTGGAACGCCAGGAACCCTTATAGCAACTTTTATCACTTTTGGTACGTTTTAACAAAAAATCATCTTTTTTTTTTTTTCGTTTGGATATCTGTAGCACACTTTTACCTCTTTTTGCTTACTTGATTTCAGTTTTCAACCTAACATTTGCATTGAGTGTGATGGGCTTCCTAATTATGCATATAGCATTGGTAATAGCCAACACCACCACAATTGAGGTGATGCAATTTGCTTTATATCTTTTCCTGCATAATCTTAGTTAACAAAAGCTTCCAGCTGGTTTATTTCATGTTTTTCATACTCAATTTATGCCTTTCAGGCATATGAAAAGAGAACCAATGCAAAATGGTGCTATGACCTTGGCCGACGGAAAAATTTTGAACAGGTTAACCTTGGTCTTGAAAATGATGTTTATTCAGTTTCTCATGTTTGTGCACGTCTACAAATGTGCCCACAAATGGTATCTTCACAATTGTGTGTTTGAACGTATTGGTATTTAGCTTCATTTATAGTGATTTTCATAGTGTGGTAGAAAAAATATCTTAGTTTAGTGCTCAATATTGCACTTCTCGGTTCACCTCACCATTTACAAAATTCATGTTGCTTCTGTTCACAAGGTTGTGAAATTTGTGGGTTTAATCAAGATCCTGAAGTAAAAGCTTGGTAACTAGTTTCATCACTATGGATTCTAAATTTATCCTAAAAAATTCTAATTTATGCCTGCATTCTTGCTGTTGGCTGCCTAATCTTCTTCTTTATTGGTGCTGCTTTTCATAGCTTAATCAAGAAATAGAACTGTTCCCGTAACATATTTTCCTATTGGTGTATACATCTGCAAAATCCTGTAAACGGTTTTATTCTATTTGAAATTCAGTCTTGACCCATAAGAATGAAACTTTATGCAGTTGGTATATTCCTCGTATTTTACTTTCTAAACCTGAAACTAACAATACACAAATTTAAGTTAGATCTTATTTGATCTTTAAAGCACTCATTATCTTCCTCATTGTACTTGTATATAGTGATAATGGTTGCTACATTTTGTTGGAATATAGGTCTTAGGCAGCAACAATTTCTGCAATATGCAATGTCAGTTGTAGTTGATGATTACTATTTCCAACTTTCTATAATCAGGTTTTTGGGATGGACAAGAGCTACTGGTTCGTTCCTGCGTATTCCAAAGATGACATGAAAATGATGGCAGTTCTTCAGGGTTTTGAATATCCAGCAAGTCTGAACTTGGGTGAGTTCGGGCAGCGTTAAGTCTTTAATTGAATTTGGTTTAACAGGTCATCCAAAGAAGTGGCACGTATTTTGTGTATTTGTGCTTCCTTGTGTAAATTGAATTCTATTCTCTTTTTGGAATATACATAGTCTTGAGGGAATCCTATCCTCTGTCAGAAAAAAAAGAAAAGGATAAACAAAAGGGCAAGGTTCCAAATAAAAAGCCGATCACAGCAATTTCACAATCACGGGTATGCTTTTATGCCAAATATCGAAACACATTGGGATCGTCCTCGTCTCTTTCCAAGTAGTCCCGTGTAATCAGATCTTCAATCCGTTTCTTGATAACTTTAACGTCAGGCTGCAAATGCAAAATGTTGAAAGCGTCACATTGATATTCCCCATTTAGTGCAATTTGTACGCCGAGTAACATACATACCTTAAACATGTGTCTCAACTGCGCAACAGTTTCCAAAGTCAATTGCTGGTGATTCAACACTTTTCTACTCTTCATTATGCGAACAATTGCTGCATCAACCGCAAACCCCCTGCCTTTATTAACATCTTCAATTATCTTCTTGCCTTCATCAACTGGTGGAAGTGGAATCTGCAAATGAAATCCAGCGTAATCTTTGATGAATTGTGAAAACTATGAAAACTGAAAGTGGATGGAAAGTAAAAGCTACTCCAGAGTGAGAAATTCAAACCTTGATCCTCCTCAGTCTGTCAGTAAACTTATGATTGAATTCAAAATTCTCTGTCCGAGAAACCGTCTTCGTGTTTGTTTCCTTGTTGAGGATCTTGTACTTAGCACATGATAGAGACTGAAGCAATCTAACCAAATCGCCATCCGTGAAGTTTGTCTGAGCAATGATATCGGCATAGTTGAGCCTATCCGCTTCATTGAAGAGCATCAAAATTGCTGCCTGTTAACACAAAAATCGCAAATCAGAAAACGTATCCTCTAAAAATAAAATAAAATGTAGTACTCTGTTCGCTAGCTCCTTATAGCCATACCTGAAAAGTCGACACAACCAATTCGATAGTCTTTTGCTCAAACCTGCCATTAAGATGGCACGTTCCCAGTGAAAATATCCATGTGAGTTTTCTGCTGTTAGCTTTTCTATTATAGAAAGACTTGAAAACTTCAACACCTCTAGCCTGAAAGTAAAAGGAGAAATGAGACTTGAAACTTTCTTGATCAGAAATTTCATATGCAAATAAATGTAAATCAACACATGAATAAGAAAAATTACTTACCATTTCAAGAGGAAGAATAAGATCAGATGACTTATAAGTTGGCCAAAATCCAGTTGTCAGAACATTTACTGTCATATCAAAGCCACATTTTATTTGTGGATTGCTTCCCAGATATTCCTCAAAGGAGTTTTGGTTATCTTCTGCCAGCGTTATATCTGTGACCTGGAATAGCAGTAAATAGCCATGCTTCAGATAACTAAGGAGATAAGTGGGGTAATAAACTCAGATTCGGAACTAGGTCAACTCACCATCCCCTCCATCTTTGAGGTGAATTGCCCACCGTATAGCTGTTTCAGTTTGGTTAAGATATTCCTTTCGTAATCCTCGCCAGCACTCCTCTCAAAGATAAGACGTCGGGCAAGTTTTTTCCTGTCATGATTGTAGAAACATCAGTGAAGAAATCAGTATATGAATATTGTTGTGATACAACATCAACTGAAAATCAGTTTTACCTGTGGAATTCGGCAAAAAGGTCCTTATCACTAATATATTCAAGCAGCTTAACTATCTGCAGAACATAACCACACAGATTACATTTTGTCAAAATGAGAACAGGACTTGACAAAGCTAACTATTTAGTTGCGGAAGAATCTATAAACTTGTAAACCCACCTTTTCCAGTGTTTCTTCTATAGCTTCGTCACTTAGTTTCTCGCTTCCACCCTTCTTGAGAGTGTTATCACAGAATGTTGCAAGAATTTCTGCACCTGAGCAGCCAGCGACTGTTTTATTGCAGAAAACCTCAAATGCCTCTTTCATGCCCTGTTTAAAAAAATACCAAAAGGATATATAGAGAGACAAGGAGAAGAAAATTATACCTCTTAGATAAAAAGAAACACATCAATGCCAAAAATGAGAAAACAAAAAGTATCTTCGCACCAAACCTTGTGAAATAGGGTGTGGTTTTGGAAGCAGTCATTCACATAAGCCTCATATTTGTCATGCAGTTCCATAATCTTTCGGATAAGGACCTGAAAAGCACATCCTTAAGAGTCAACTATTGGCCTTTCCTATTCTTTTCTAATATGATGGGCTCCAAGATGAGAAATTCACCTGCTCTTGTGCGCCACCATTTGCAGTCTGAAGAGAAAACAAGTGTCACCATTCGGGACCAAAATATTAAATTAGAACACATACATGACACCAAACATATGCTGATTGGATTTAGAACAAGTACTTTCATGGCAAAACCCCATCATTACAGAGAAATCAACTAACATTAATTTCGAATGCAACAATTGCGCAACAAGATTACTTGTGTGCTAAGTATAGACCAAACAAGATTGCGCAACGATTCAAATCACAGGATCAAGTTTAACTGGAATCGTTAGAAATGCACCTCATCGAAACAGCCATAAAGTAATGATGCACAATTGACCAACTATCAAATGAAGAGAAAAATAATAAAAAAAAGTACCTGGTTACTTGCAGCATCTTCAGCCTGCTGGACCAAGAGTTTTCCTTCAGCAGTGATGTACTGTAAAAGGGAGAAAAGCCGTCAGAACCATATATAGAGAAGGTAAAAGATACGGTCCCTAGTAAATAAATTGATAAAGGAAAAGCAACCTGCTTAAATGCAGTAGCAACAGGTTCCAAGCCTTGAGGTATGTTAAGGAAGAGCCTATAAATCCTTGAAAGATCTTCCACCTAACATGATTCAAACTAATAAATATGCAGAATGGCCAGGGATAACACTGGACAAAGCTGAAGCAACAATAAATCATTGGATACCTTTTCATCTCTCAGCAATGCTCGGCATCCTGAATGCTCCATCTCAAACAATTGGTTTGCATACACTACCAATAACTCATGTTGCACTTTCTAGATGGAGCATAACATAGTGTTAACATCCTTATTAATATTAGAATATCCAAATAACTGTAAACTTATTAGTTGTACAGTTGTAAGCATATTTGCCTACATTATAAGAAATTTAAAAGAAACAACTGTTCTGAATACTGCCAATCACTAACCTCTATCAACTTTGGCTCGGTGTCTGTGTGCAAGTAGTGCAAAACTCTATCAGTTTCCTTCTTCAAACATTCCTCTGCCTGCAATTAAACTGAGTTTCATTCTCACAAACTTTAACTGCCAAAAATACAAAGAGCAAGAAAAACCCCACAAAGTACTTGCCTTTATCATGTATTGTGGACAAGAATAATTCAGAATCCATTTTGATGCCTTACGAGAATAATAAGCACCAGTATCGTCGATCATTCGTCCTTCAAAATCTTCAATATAGAAATCTATTTCTCCAATTCCCATGTCAACAAAGAGACCTAAAACATTCTTCAGTAATGCTCTATCAATTTGCTCTCCTTCACGTTCTTTATTAATCTGATTCACATTGCAAGGAAGCTCAATTTCCTCGGGAAAATCAAACTAAAAATCACATTGGTTTTAACATGCAACCAGCTAATTTGACCAACTTACCAGCAGAAGTACAGCATCCGTGGCTTTTCCACACACTTGTCTATAAACCTGACACCATGGAAGTGAAAATGGTTATTAAAAGAACTACAAAGTATACGGCACAGATTAAGATAAGCAAAAGCAGTTTATGTTCTATTCACTCCAGCGTGGAAAAGGAGGACTAAACAAACCAGATCACGGAAGCATGTCAGCCCAGCATCATTGAGCGTAGGTAATGAGTTCTTGGTGACAAAGTATCGATCAAGATAATTGAAGAAGCGTGACATCCACCTAACCATAATCTTATGGTTGTTCCATCTCTTCGCCAACTCCCGCAGCATGAACTCTTCTTGTTTGTCTATTAAAGAGGACAGTACCTGATAAAGAGCAAGAGAAGAAAAGAAGAATTCAACATAAAGATAGAACATAGAGAAGTAAAAAGTAGCAACAGAAACATGATTAATTACAGAAGATTCTCACCGTGGAATCAATATAAACTTCAAACGACTCCTTGAACTTGTCATAAAGCCTCATGGAATATTCATTAAAGGACTTATGGGTGCACAAGTTGTAAACAGTTCTGCAGCATGTGAACAAATTATTAATGTATCATACAGCAAACGTGTATATATTTATATTTTTCTTCCATAAAACAACTTCAAATAAAGTTAAAAGTACGTGTAAAGCATTATGTAGTGTTCTGTGGTAAATTGCTCTGGTTTTCCATCTAAAATCCTCGTCAGCTTGTGAATACCCTCCTGCACGTAATTCCAATTTTTATCCAACTCAGTAGGCTCGGGCACCATTGTCTCAAGTCAGCTTCTGTCAAAACAAAAAGAGCAGCTTATTCAGAACGAAAAACGCACTCGACATTATCAAGTCAGAGTTAAACCGGCCAAACCCAAGAAAAGTTGTATGAATAAGAAACATAAATCTTAATCAAGCGAAGCCCTTACAAGATTTGAGTCACTAAACTCAAAGCAAAAGAGTTTCGTAAACATAAAAACACAGCAGATAGTACTAAGCAGACTATAAACACAAGGAACGCAACGTCGAACCTAAAGAAGAAAGAGCAAGAGCAAAAAACAAAAACAAATCTTTACGAGTAAACCGCATATCATCAAATTCAATACAATGCAGAAAAAGTGAAGAATAATCGAATATCACGCACCAGGAAATACAAAGCAAGAGAAGAAAGCAACGATCTGAGAAGCGTATGTTCGCGGATAGACAAACAGAGAAGAGGAAGAATATAATGAGCGGAGGAGACTTCGGGCTAGAGACTATCGGGAGTATATAGACGCACGCTAGTTTACTTTATGTGGCTTTGGGATTTCATAAATTACTGCGAAATAGTCCCTGTTAGATTAGGACTCCTGTATTTGGATAGACGCTTATATCAGGACTCTTTTAAGTTGGTCACAGATAACAATGTAAGAGAGTGATTTTTAGGATTAGACCCGTCTCAGGCGGAACTAGCTCTCTCCGCGGCCTCTACGAGGTGCTTTTGAACCTGAGAAAGCAGAGCATACACCTTCATATCATCGGCGGCGCACCTGATCCAGCTGTAGCTAATATCAACTGTGATAGGAACATGCTATCTGGCACTTTCCTTCCAAGCTTCCTCAAAATCACCAATTTCATCTAATCATGAAAAACCAACAAATTTAATTTAATCCATGAGAACAAAGAAACACAAGGAAAATAAGTTGAAAAAAAAAAAGACCAATGCATATCTTCATGAAGATTTATGTAAGGTTTGCATGGACTCCTACATATGGAAGACAATTCATACCGTTTGAACAACTTAATGCTCAGAAGCAAAACATTGCTTCAACAATAAGTTGACTCCAAAACATAACCTTGTTCTTAGTTTCCGTAGAAACCTTGTGAACTGGTTGTCCTGTTGAAGTGTCTGCTTCTTTACTCTCTCCAGATGTCACCTAATTCGCAAAGACCAACTAAATAGCTCAGTGCAGAACTATGACCATCTTAGAAAAATATTTCAAAACAAGATTGCTCACTGCAGTTCTCGTTGTGAATCAAGTATGTTTCTATTTTAGTCGTGGACGAAGTATAGTAAGCTACTAAGCTCCATTCTTTTCATGGTCGAAGTAAAATAACTATGACCACCATGCACTTAATCTTGAAAGGTGCTTCGCTACAAGAAAAAGGAGGTTTACCTACAGAAATTACCGACGACAAGCGTTGACAAACTGTTGGTAATTAAAATTACCGACGGTATTCGCTGACCGAAAAATGCGTCGTGGAATAGGCTGTTAGTAAGTTTGCCGACGAAAATTCTTATGCGTCGGTAAAAAGATCAACGGAAAATATTTACCAATGGAAAAAATTGATACCGTTGATCTATATACAAACGGTTATGTCAATCTGTCGGAGAATCTATCGTAAAAATGTAAAAATGTGATAAACCGTTGGTAAATATGAGTAAGCATGCCGATGGAAAATTAAAATTCCGTCGGTAAGTCTAAGGTGAATATATGCATTTTTCTGACGGTTTCTTTATCATCTGTGGGTAAATATAATTTAATTTACCGATGGAAACTAAAATTCCATCGATAAGTATCAAACATAAGTCACAATAGTGACAAGTCACGATCGTGACTCTGCAAAATTTTTCGAAAGTCATGATCATGACTTATTTATGGTACTTACAAATGGAAACTAAAATTTCATCGGTAAGTATAAGTTACGATCGTGACTTTGCAAAAATTTTCGAAAGTCACGATTGTGACGAGTCATGTTCGACTCTTTTGGCCATAACTTTGTTATCTGACCTCTAAATGATTTGATTTTTGAAGCAACAAATTCCTTACATATTTCTCTATCTTTTCATAAATTGGTAGCTTTTGGTGTTGATTTGAAAAAGATTGATGGAAAGAAAGTAAGAGTATTAGTTGGAAGAGCATGAATTGGTTATGAATATACTTTGGCTTTTTAATCGTATTTTGATCTATAGAGCTCCGAATGAGAAGGTTCTTATTTCAAAATAAACTTTTGGTATCAGAGTAAGAAGATGAACCGATAATGGTTAAGGAGATTTCATTGAAATAACCTTACAGGGTGATACGTCGAAGTCTTATGACTTCAGAGTTGGACCTTGAAAACGGGGTCCATCATGTATTTTCTTCATTAATAATACAAGCATTAAATTGTACATAAATTCAGATCAAATGACTACAACAATTCTATTGTCCTGGTGAGCGTGGATGGTCTAAGTCGTTAGCCTTCCCCTTCAACTGCTCTATGTTATTTTGGAGCTTAGTCATGTACTGCATTGTTTGTTGTAACTGACTTGTCAATGTCTGCATTGTGCTCTCAAGCTGATGGATATGTTCCATTGTTGGCAGTCTAGTTAATGTTGTTGTACTGGACGTCGAGGAGTGCGAATAACATGTGTTCACAAATGAGCCTAGCCCAAAGATCCTTCCACGACTGTCCCTACCACCCACTACATCAAAATATGCTTGACTCTTATCAACAGCTTGTTCTCCCTGAGACTGTCGCTAAATTGTTTCTTGTATTTGGTCATATTAGGAGGTAATGCTTATATTAGTAAGTGATAATTATTAAGAATAAATATTAAAGCATAAATTTCATATACATTCAGTTGTGTACATTGGCTGTTGACGAATGTCACACCATCATGCTTCTTAGTGTGAGTATGAAAAAATAATTGTAGGGGTGTAGGCCTTATGCCTATAGACTTTTGCTGCATAATAATAACATGTTCTAAGTTAAACTAGAAGTTATAAAAATTCCGGCAGAGTCTCCTCTATTTTTACGATATTACCCTCGGTTGAACAAAGAAAATAACTTATCACAGCTATATATGATACTAGATATTTATACCATAATCATTATCCATAATACACATATTTTTATTCCAATATTCACACATCAATTTAAATTGGAATACAAAAAAGTAAAAAAAAAAAGAATATAAGTATAATATTTAGGTACTTACAAGTCTCTCTGCATGCTCGTGGTGAGTAATTGATCCTTTCGTATAAACAGCAAGACTGTCTCCCCCTGGGCCTCCACGTCTGTTGGTCGAGTTACGCCCTGAGATGAATATTGTCTCAGGTGATGTCCAATACTCTTGCCAATAACTCCATATGCCCTCAGAAATAAAAGACGTTTGTATACCAGCGTTGTGTATCGCACCAAAAAAGTTGTGATAACTTGTACGAGCTCGCTTCTCCCATACATTATGTATGACCCTGTCGATAGCAGAATTTCAGTAAAATTGTTTTTGAAATCAAAAGGAATAAATTCGATAACTTATAATCTAATAATATTTATGTAATTAATGTATACAAATAAATGAAAAAGATCATTATTTGCATATTGTACCTCAAACTCCTGAAAGTAAAATGTTTTTGTGACCTGAGAGATCTTCTTCCACACATAACCCTCAAGATCAAGCCTCTCTATAAATGTAGATGTCGTATGTCTGGATTCATATTGTAAAAACTATCGACCATTGTATGATTAGGAGGCAATGATTCATTATACTATTCAAGAATTTTATCAAAACTATAGTCCGAAATATGCACTTCAGACTTTATGTTCAATATTCGAGCAATTGAAGACAATTAGGTCATTGTCTCACAATTTGGCCATAACTCTTGATCTGCTGAATTTAGTAAGTCAAAATACTGTTTTGCATGTGGATTAGTCTCTTCTTTAAGATTTTTCATATTTTCCTCAAAGGTATTACCGCTTGCATCATAAACCATTTGCATGTACCGATTTTCAAATCCATCCATATAATTTGTTCTTAATGGAATCCCCCTTCAAACTCATTAAAGTTGACAGATAATTCTGCTTGATTACCCCTTGAGGTGCTACAAATGCCGAGTTCCCTATGTTGTGTCCACTTAAAATAATTGGGAACAAACTCTTTTCTCAGCAAATGCCTATTAACTTCATCAATAGGAAGGAAACATTTATGTTTGCAATTTTACATGGATATCTGATCTTTGGCCCATCCATATATGCAGGCTGAGAACATGCATAATAAATAAAAGCTTCAACTCTGGCAATAAATTCAGGATTAATGTAACCATTAGGTATTAATCATCTATACATCTAAGATCTATCAACATAACTCATTTCTACAAAACTGGTAATTTAAAACAGTGAATCATGAATTAGTATCATTTCGATAAGACTAGTGAATTAAGTTGTAACTCCTAGGGTCCTCATATTTTTCACTGATAAGCCTTACAGGAGCAATCATCATTGGTTATGGGTTAAGGTTTATAGGTTCAAATCTAAAAAACGAACTGTTGTAGATGCCTACCAGAAGAGGAAAGCTTCAGAATTGATATTCTCTTTTATTTTTAGTTTATTGTTTCCTATTCTTATTCCGGAGGAAGTTTAGAGATATAGGACTTCTACAATTATAAAAAGAATGATCCTTATTTAAAAGAACAGAACAGTTAGAAAGTCTATAGATAATAAACTTCTATATCTGTCATATCATTGATCCTTATTTAAAAGGACAGAAGTTAAATAAAACGGTAGTTCATAGTTTAATCAAACCTAAAAGATTGGAGTTCTCTCTTATCGAACTCTAAGGTTTCAGTCTCCCTTGAATGAGTCTGAGTTTTATTTTAATCCAAAATAGGTCAACAAAAGAACAACAACAAGGGAAAGAGAAATGAATTCGATTTCCCGATCAATCTTTCGATAACTCGATCCTGTTCTCATATATATAACAATTTGGTATAAGAGCAAATCTCCATGGGCGATGAGATACGAGCATTGCTACAAGGAGAGCCAACTATTACGGAATCAATCATGGAGCTAAATTTTTGGATTTGAAGGATTGGTTGGATAGTCACTTAAATCACATCACTCATCAATTTCAGGAATAGATGAAAAACCTAGTTTCGGATTTGAGAAAGACCGCGATGGGGGATGGCTCGACCAGTAGTAATACGGTTCAACCAAGTCCCATATCTGCACCAACGATTGCGGGAACAAGCACAAGACCACCAGAAAGAGTTTCCACAAATGGAGGAGCTGTTCCAAGATTCACAAAATTAGATTTCCCTACTTTTGATGGAGCAGAGGACCTATTAATCTGGCTCTATCATTGTGAGCAGTTTTTTGAAACCAGCACACCAGCGATGCAGACAAGGTGAGTTTGGCAGCTTTTCATATGTTGGGAGAAGCACAATTTTTCTACTATCAATTAAAATTGGAAGGGCGCATATCAAGTTGGCAGGAATTCCGTAGCCAATGTTCATTGCTATTTGGCCCACCAGAAGGTAGCAACCCGTTAGGTGACTTAGTCAGGTTGCGACAAACCAGAAGCATAGAGCTATATCAACGGTAATTTTAAGAGAAATTAGCAAGGGCTAGCGAATATGTTCGGGTAGATCAACAGTGGGCTTATTCATGGCTGGTCTGGATGTCTCCATTTGACTGGACGTTCAATTACATAAGCCTACAGATTTAGCCACAGTCATGAGTCTTGCTCGAGCCTTTGAACAGAAGCAACAACTAATACATGTTGGAAATAACCGAAGATGGCAAGGGTAGATTACTCGTATGGGGTTTAGATCCTCAAATTCACAACCATTAAATGCCCAGAAAAATGCTATAACCTCTACAGCTACAGGTTCCTCAACAACCCCAAAACACACTCCTTTTATCAGGCGGTTAAGTAGAGCTGGATGACAGAACGTTGTTCAAAGCAGTTATGTTATAATTGTGATGAACCCTATTCAACGACTCATCAATGCGCAAAACTATTCTAGTTAGAGCTGAGTGATATTGCAGAAGAAGTGACTACAAAAATTGATAAACTTGGAGGAGAACCTGAAATTTCGTTACATGCTATTACAGGCCAGACACATGCTAGGACTATGTGACTACAAGCCATAATGAGTGGAAAACCCTTGTTGAGTTTGGTAGATTCAGGAAGTACTCACAATTTTATTAGTGAGACAACGACTCATCGTCTAGCCCTTCGGGTAAAACATTTACCCAATATTGGTATGTTAGTTGCTAAAGGAGAGAAAGTCCAGAGTAAAGGAGTTTGTTCTCATCTCACCTTTTATATTGATGCACACAAATTTGTGGCTGATTTTTATGTTATAATATTGGATGGGTTTGATATTGTATTGGGAATTAAATGGATACAAGAATTGGGACCTATTGTTTGGGATTTTGTGGCACTCACAATGAAATTCACAGTGGAGGAGAGGTGGTCGGTTATGCTTCAGGGACAACAGGTGTTTGCTGGAAAAAATTTGCATTCGCTCGGTGAACCTCGACAGTCAAGAATCTTTTAGTACAACTCTTGCTAGAATTTGATGCTTTGCTTTAAGAACCCATAGGTTTATCGCCCCTTCGTAAAAGTGATCATCGCATTTGTTTGTTGCTTGGGTCCTCTCCAGTCATGGTAAGGCCTTACAGGTATCCTCATTTACAGAAGGATGAAATTGAATGGCAATGTTCTCAGATGCTTCAGCAGGGGATCATTAGGCCTAGTAAGTCTCCTTTCTCTTCACCAATTTTGCTAGTTCCCAAGCAAGATGGAACCTGGCATCTTTGTGTTGATTATAGAGAATTGAACGCCAGCACTGTCAAAGATAAATTTCCATTCCAGTAGTTGATGAACTCCTTGGTGCACAATACTTCACTAAGCTAGACTTGTGGTTGGGATATTACCAAGTGTGCATGTTTCTTTCAGATGTAGAGAAAACGACCTTCCGCACCCATCATGGTCACTTTGAGTTTCTCGTTATTTTGTTTGGTTTGACAAGCGTGCCATCCACTTTTCAAGCCCTCATGAACGAGGTATTTCACGCCCAATTATGTCATTTTGTGCTCGTTTCCTTTGATGGCATTCTCACTTATAGCCGCACTTTCAAGGATCATTTATCATATTTGCGAACTGTCTTTGAATTACTTTGAGCTCATTAATTTTATTTAAAGCGCTCTAAGTGCTCTTTTGCATCTGAACAAGTGGTGTATTTGGGACATGTAATCTATGTCAGCCACAGGGGTGGAAGGAGACAGGAGTAAAGTTCAAGCTATTTTAGACTGGCCACAACCACAATTTATTACTTCTCTTTATGGGTTTTTAGGATTGGCAGGATATTACCGTAAATTCATTTGAAATTATGGCATATTGGTTGTACCTTTAACTAGTTTACTTAAAAAGAACTCTTTCCAGTGGAATGACTTGGCTCTAACAGCCTTTGAGAACCTCAAACAAGCTTTGTCAACGGCCCCTGTGTTACAATTGCCTAAGTTTGATGTTGAATTTGTTACAGAATGTGATGCTTCTGGCGAGAATGTTGGGGCTGTTTTACATCAAGAGGGACATCCCATAGCTTTTTTTAGTCGTCCATTGGCTATCCGTCATAAAAAGTTAGCCGTGTATGAGTGGGAACTTATTGGCCTAGCTAAATCGGTTCAATATTAGAGACCGTATCTATGGGGACAATCTTTTCTCATTTAGATAGATCATTATAGTTTAAAGTATCTGCTTAAGAAGTGACTGATTACACCACCACGACAACATTGGCTCAGTAAACTGATGGGGTTTGATTTTAGAGTGGCATAACGTGCAGGTCATCTCAACAAATTAGCCGATGCCTTATCCCGACAATCAACAACATATATGATGATTTGTGTAATCAGTCAACCATGGGTTTTTTATTACTTGAGAACATCCGGGATGAAGCAAAAGGGGCTAAAGCATTAAGGGAGCTATATGTGCAAGCTGAAAGAGGAGAATTAGGATCCAAATGGGTTATATCAGATGGTTTGTTATATAAGGGTCGAATTTATCCTTTACCAACATTTGTGGTGATTTCCACCATTTTATTTGTTTACCATGATGGTACACATTAAGGTATCCAAAAAATCTTACACAAAATACGTGGGGATTTTTACTTGAAAGGTATGAAGATGGATGTGGTTGCCTATGTGTCTGTTTGTCCCACGTGTCAACACACTAAGACCGAGCATTTAATCCCCGCAGGATTGCTTCAACTGCTGCAACTTCTTGTGCAAATATGGTCCTATATATCAATGAATTTTGTGGATGGGTTACCGAAATCATGGGGTAAATCAGTCTTGATGGTTGTAGTGGATCACTTTTCTAAATACACTTATTTCATCCCTCTAGCTCACCCTTATACAGTAGTTTGTGTGACCCAAGTGTTCAATAAGCAAATTGTCCGTTTACATGGCTTACCCGAAACTATTACATGTGATAGAGATGTAGTCTTCACTAGTGCATTTTGGAAGGAGCTCTTTTGTTTGCAAGGTACCAAACTTCAATTTTCTATAGCTTAACACTTGCAGACCAATGGGCAAACCGAGGTAGTTAATCGCGCTGTTAAAATGTACCTTCAATATTTTGTGGTAGATTTTCCAAAAAAATGGGTTGCTTGGATATCATGAGCAGAGTATTGTTATAATACTTCTTTTCACTTCGTTCTTCAAACCACTTCCTTTAAGGCGGTATATGGTTGGGATCCACCTCGTTTACTATGTTACGTAATAGGTTCTTCTTGGGTCAAAGTGATTGATAATGCTAGATAGGGACAAGGCTTTACAGGAAATTCGGGATCGATTATCCCAAACACAACAACGAATGAAGACTTATTATGACAAGGGGCTTAGAGAGGTGGAGTTTTCTATGGGTGACTTGGTTTGGCTTCATTTACATGCCCATCGACAACACTCTTTAGGAACTATAGGATTTAACAAGTTGTCTCCTAATTTCTACGACCCTTTTCCAATCATTTGCAAGATTGGTTCAGTGGCGTATGAGCTCTGTCTTCCTCCAGACAGTATCATTCACAATGTTTTCCATGTTTCTTTATTAAAAACATTCAAATGACAACCCTAATATTTCTCCTTTACGGCCACCCTTAGTGGATGGACGTGTGTTACATACTCCTCAGTCGGTTCTTCGAGCTCAACTGTGGCAGATCTGAACTCTTCGTTCAGTAGACTGGTACGCCTATTTTTGATGCCACTTGGGAGGATACGGAACATTTCTGACACACTTATCCAGAATTTGCACTTGAGGACAAACTTCTTCTGCGGGACGGGGGTAATGTTGTGGATGCCTTCGTTGGGAAACCATATACCAGAAGAGGAAAGCTTCAGAATTGATATTCTCTTTTATTTTCAGTTTATTGTTTCCTATTCTTATTCCGTGGGAAGTTTAGAGGTAGAGAATTTCTATAATTATAATAAGATTGATCCTTATTTAAAGGAACAAAACAGTTAGAAAGTCTATAGACAATAGACGTCTATATCTATAATATGAATGATCCTTATTTAAAAGGACAGAAGCTAAATAAAACAGTAGTTTAGAGTTTAATCAAACCCAAGAGATTGGAGTTCTCTCTTATCGAACTCTAATGTTTCAGTCTCCCTTGAATGAGTCTGAGTTTTTATCCAAAATAGGTCAACAAAAGAAAAGCAACAAGGGAAAGAGAGTTGAATTCGATTTCCTGATCAATCGTCCGATAACTTGATCATGTT
>JANJEY010000235.1:66491625-66511668 GCA_024703695.1 Erythroxylum cataractarum
ATACCCTTCTATGCCTTCTTACTACTTTTAATTTAACTAACCCATGCAATAAATCTACTATCATAGACCTAAAGAAAGCCTAACTCCTAAAAAAATTTGGGGCCCAACACCAACCAAAGTTTTTACTAATGCTTTTATTAACCTCATCAGCTTCAAATTCTGTAACATTTAGCAAGCCCAATTCATCAACTTCCCGCAAAATCTCTTCGCCAGCTTTGTAAGGGAGAGCAGGTGTTTTTACTTTTTACCATCCTATTCTTAATGAAATTTTGTTTATTACATCTAAATGGATGATTTGGAGGAAAAAAATTCCTATGATTGTCAAACTAACACACTTTGCTCCCGTTTGGAAGATAAAAGGCATCAGAATCGTTGTCACAATAAGGACAAGCTAGTTTTCCTGCTATGCTCCATCCAAACAACATGACATATGTCAAAAAATCACTAATAGTCCACATCAATGCTGCTCTCAACACAAATTTATGTTTCAAAGACACATCATATGTCTCAACACCATATTCCCAAAGATGTTGTAATTCAGATATCAACGGTTGTAAGAAAACATCAATTTTATGCTTCAGATTTGAAGGGCCTGACACAATCACTGTCAAAAACATATATACATCCTTCATAAAAATCTATGGAGGCAAATTATAAGGAGTTATTAAGATTGACTATGATGAATATTGCTAGCCGAATTGACCAAAAGGTTAGAATTCATTCGTCAACAATCCCAACCTTACATTTCAACTTTCTACTACAAACTCAAGATGGGTGTTGTTGAAATGTTTCCATACCAATGCATCTGAAGGATGACTTATTATTCCATCTTCCTGTTCATGTTCATTATGCTTTCTCATGTGCGATGTAGTAACATCAGAAGCATATAGTCTTTGAAGTCTTGGAGTTAGCAAAAAATAGTACATCCACTTCTAGGGTACTAATTTATATTTAATTGAATACTTTCAGGCTTAAACCTTGGTTGACGATAAAATTTGCACTCTTGTAATTCCTCATCATCCCCCAAATACAACATACATCCTAATTTGCATCAATCAATCTTCTCAATAGGCAAACCAAGTCCCCTAATAAGTTTCTTCATATTGTTAAAACTATAAACCATTGTATGATTAGGAGGCAATGATTCATTAAACCACTCAAGAATTTATCAAAACTACGGTCCAAAATATGCCATTCAGACTTTATGTTCAATATTCAAGCAATTGAAGACAATTAGGTATTGTCTCACAATTTGTCCATAACTTTTGGTCTGTTGAATATAGTAAGTCAAAAAACTATTTTGCATGTGGATTAGGTTCTTCTTCAGATTTTCCATATTTTCCTCAAAGGTATTACCACTTGCATTATAAACCATTTACATGTATCGATTTTTAGATCCATCTACATAATTTGTTCTTAATGGAATTCCCCCTTCAAACTCATTGAAGTTGACAGATGATTCTACCTGATTACCCCTTAAGGTGCTACAAATGTCGGGTTCCCCATGTCATGCCCACTCAAAATAATTGGGGACTCAGCAAATGCCTATTAACTTCATCAATGAAACATTTGTGTTTGCACTTTTTACATGGACATCTGATTTTTGGCCCATCCATATATGCAGGTTGAGAACATGCATAATGAATAAAAGCTTCAACTCCGGTAACAAATTCAGGATTAATGTAACTATCAGGTGCTAATCGTCTATACATCCAAGATCTATCAACATAACTTATTTCTGTAAAACTGTTAATTTAAAACTGTGAATCATGAGTTATTATCATTCATGTTCGCCAAATATTACTTCAAAAATTTCATAAGACTTATGAATTAAGACAATATGTTCTTGTTGTGACTCCTAAGGTCCTCGTATTTTTCACCAATAAGCCTTATAGGAGTAACAATCATGGGTTACGGGTTAAGAATTATGGGTTCAAATCTAAAAAACGAACCTATCTTGAAGATCGAACATATTTGTAATCATATATGTTAGAAGATTATTAATATTAAAAGTCCTATATTAAATATTTATTAGTGCCAAATATAATAAGTATTCATAAAAATATGAATACTTATTTTAATAAATTGTTTTAACATATATGTAGTTTTTAAAAGATGCGTGTAAACATTCGCACATAAAAAACCATTACGACAAGCTATTCACAATGGAATAAGAATCAATGAAATAACGGATTGACATATAAAGGGCATGCAAAACTATAATATAAGTCAAACTCATCCTATATTAATTCAATGATAACTCCAAGTTCAAACTGCAAACAAATACCTAAATTAAACCAAGTTCATGAAAACGTAGTAAAAAATAAAATCACTTAACTCAACTGACACGTCAAAGAATCTTCCTGAAGTACGTGAAGGAAGATGATGATGACGGAGCTAGAATGAAAAATATAGACATTGATACAAATGTCATTAAAATGAGTGAAAATTCATTGTTGACATTGTCACACTATATAAGAAAATGAATGTCATTTGAATACCTGTTAAAGCTTCACTTCAATCTCCTTCAAAATATAAATAAGGGCAACAAATGAGTTCCTACAACTAAGAACAATTTCGTTCACAGTTTAGAAAGTAAGATATATTAAAACAATTGCCATGATATATTATAATCAATCAAGGTCATCAGCTATACTTAAATAATTCAACCATTAGCTTTTATCCTCAATAATTTGCATAATTATAAGTCATGTTCGACAATAAGATCATCATTTAATACTAAGAAGCTCTTATTTTAATTTTAAAATAGTGATGTTACATTTTACGAGGACCCAGTTTAAAATTCGGCAGAGTTTTTTCTTTGAAATGAACATCCCCTTTTTAAATAAAGATCAATCCTACAACAAAATTACACTTCTATATCGACCAGTAAGCACAACTCAAATTGGGTCTCTAAACTATATGTATATTATCAATTCAGTCCACATTTACATCACACAATCTATAATAATCTAATTCACAATTCAAGTATACCAATTTGTAACCCATACATTCTCAATTATAGTCAATACATCAAGATATTCTCATTTCTCTACTATTATAACTTATTTTGATGATGTCCCTTCTTGCATATAATGATTAAAGAACATGATTTAAGTTTGAAATCATATTTGTTTAAGATTGGCGAGAGCTTTAATTAAACACTTCACAACTTATTTATATCTTTTTGTTTGTCTATTAAATACTCGACATCATATTTATATCTGTTTGTTTGTCTTTCGTATTTTACAAACACCATAATTAAATTTTAGTTTTGACATAATAGGACCTTTAAATTTACCCCTACCATATACTATGGCAGAGAAAAATGTATAATTTTGGAGTATAGCTGAATCATTTGACAATGATTCAGTTTATATACACAGTAGGCGACTCGAACTATAAAAAGGTTCGAGTTTTTAGTTATAAATTTTCTTAAGAGTATTTTAAGGATGACATTAGAGACCTAAAAAGTGAGGCTTATACCATTAATATGATTAATTTAATTGAAAAGAAAGACTATGAGATTATAGGGTTATTTTTGGATAGTGTTGAATATCCCTTGTTGCTACATAACAAAGGATGTTGTGAAGTAGGTGAAAAAGTTAATTATGAGGTTATAGAGGGTGAATAGGCAACTTTTTTAGTACGTGGACAAGTTTTGTGCATTGTTGGAGAAGGTGAACAAAATGATTGTGATGTTGTAAAGAGGCAATAGTTTGCTTCTACAGGGGTAAAAAACCTATAAAAAATGATGCGGATAATAATGAATTTGATGATCCAACATATGAGGGTGGAAAAGAAGAAGTTAGTGACTTTGATGATTTTAGTTCATTTGATTATAGGATATATATGATGAGATAATTATGGAAGATAGGTGGTTGGCGAAAAGGTTACAAAAGAAACCTATGCTTTTTTTTTTATAGTAGTGCATAAGATGTCGTAACAAATAATATTCTAGATTTGTAAATAGATTCAACATATGAAGATTATGATGAGCTTAAGATTATAGATGATAGTTCAAATAAAAAGGGAGAAAAAGGCGAATACATAATGATATGATGATGTGAATGGATTTAAAGATTAGTATGCTATTTGATTCAGTTAATGCATTTAGAAAAACTCTAAAATAGTATGTTATTAAGAAGGGTTATTATTATGATTATATCAAGAATGAGAAATAAAAATGGGTTATGAGTGGAGAATACATGTTTCTTCAATATGACATGGAACTACCTTTCAAATCAAGACATTTCGTTCCAACCATGAGTGTGGTCGAGAATACCAAAATGGAAAATGTAAAATGTAAGAGGAGAATTATCAAGTGATTAACTTTGATGTTTTCATATGTATAAAACAAGTGACTCAAGAAAGAATGGAAAAAGGCTTATGGTTCAGCCTAATGTCAATGGAATTGATTCAATTTGAATTTTGGGTTAATTAAGATGAATTTCACAATCTAACTTAGTCCAAAGCCCAAACTTCTTCCATATATAAAATGACTATTTGACTGTGGTCTTTCCTCTCCCATCTTGTTGTTTCTCTTTCCCTCAATCATCTTTTGTGCCCTAGCTAGTTACTAGTTGCGTTCCTTGCTTCTTAAATTTCTAGTATTCTCTTCTCTCTTCAATTGTCATCTCATTTAGTGCCTGTTTAGTTCAGCTTTTGGAGGCTGAAAAAGTACTTTTTTCTACCGCAAAAGTTATTTTAAAAAAAATGAGTGTTTGGTCGTAAAATTCAAAAACACTTTTTCAATAGAAATAGCTTTTTTAAAAGTTGAAATATAACTTTTTAAGAAGCTCAAATTTGGAGCTTTAAAAAAAGCCCCTTATTTTGGCTTTTTCGGGTAGACCTTATTTTCTATCACTTACGTTTATAACGATTTCAACTTCCGTCTTTTGCTTTTGACTCTTCACTTTTTTTTTTGCAAACCCACCGACTTCTCTACCCATCTTCTCAAGGGGCACAACCATCTTCTCAAGTTTTGCAAACCCATCATAGGTGCGTGTTTTACATCTTCTACTGCTCTACATGTTTTACGTTTACGTGTTTTACATCTTCTGCTACTTTTGCTCTGCATGTTTTACGTTCTGCTGCTCTGCCTTCAGGATTTCTTTTACCTGGGGTTCTACTGTAATACTATTTGGCTCAACTTCCAAGGTCTTAGGGTATAGGCCTGGCAAGGGGTGGAAGTGTGTCATAGGTTGTTATGTAGAGGGTTGGGGTTGGCTGAGGTTTTAGTTTTTGTAGGTTCTTTTGATAAACAAGAAAAGTTCTGTCTGACTATAACATTGTTTCTGACATTGCTAAGTTAGTATAAGGTTAATGATCAGTGTGTTGTCAAAGTGGGCAAGGAGATAAGCTCTAAGAAGAAGAATAATAATAAGCCCAGAGGAAGATAAGAAGATTGGAGCAAGATGGAATAGTTAAGGAAGCCAAAGGTTAGTAAGAAACTTTGAATAAGAGTAAAGTGTAAAGAGGGCTTGGAATGGATGAGAGCTTGAAGTGGACGAGACCATACATGGAGTACAATTTAGAGAGAAGCAAGATCTCTTAACAGTTTGCTACTATGGAATACAATTATTAGAGCGTATGTTGAGAGTTCTAAAGACAACTATTGAAATATATCACATGTGTGCAAATTCCTTTGATTCCGACCTACACTATTCCTTTCTTTTGAAGACTATGGCTAAGATGGGTGATGATAAAATAGTTAAAAGGTTCACTCAATTGCTATAATAAACTCATTGGGATTTATCCAAAACAATTTGGTTCATGTTTATGGTGCTTACGAGGAGCACGAGAATGCATATGAAGTGATTGAACTAATACCACAAAGAGATATTATCTGGAAGCATTGAACAAGTAAGAAAAGTTTTTTGATGAGATGGGTGAGAGTGTGGATTCTTAGACTTCTCTGATTATTAGATTGGTTGTAAATGAACACGGGAAGGAAGAATATTAGTTTTGTTAGTGACGTAGGCTCTAGTAGTCCATTTAAATATCTTATGGAGAACTGTAAGATCACATTCAGTCCCTCACTGTGGAATGCAATAGAGTTATTCATTTTTCTTGATGTAAGCTGAACAACGATTGAAGATGAGTGCTTTCCTTAGCTATTTTGTTAGAAATTTAAAATTTTTACTTCTCTTTTTTCTTTTCAACATTTAACTTTCTAATTTGCAATTTGAGCTTATACCTGAAAACAATAATTGATTTTGTACTTGACTGTTTCAACTGATTTTTGGTACAAATGAAATGAAATTCTTTTTCAAATCATTTTATTCGGTTCAAGTACTGAGCCTCAACAATTGTGGTATTGTTTAATTAGTAGTGAAAAACTACTAGTTAGTATTAATTAGTAGTGAAAAATTCAAACAATAAGCTAAAAAGTAAAGAGGTCGATAGAAAGAGCTAGAAGAGATGTGAGTAGAAAGCATGTCATTTGGTTACGCTTTTATATTTTCTTATACTTGCTTAATCTTCTATAACGTGCTTGATCTTCTACGGTTATACTTTTATATTTTCTTAAATTTGCTTAAGTCACTGTTATATGCAGTGGGGATTTTTTTATTCCTACAAATGAAGAAACTAATGGAAATGAACACGTTGAAGAAAATCATTCAGATGAGCCACCAAATGACAAGATGAATGATGAGAGGGAATATATTGTAAATCATCTTGTATTACAATAAAATACATAATTTATTATGTATTTAACTATTTACTCAACTTGAATAGTTATTTTAAGATTATAATATTAATTATTTTTTTATATGTTTTAATATTTATTTTTATATTAGTTTTATTTCGTACAAGAAAATAAAACATCTCTTTAAATAATTTTCTACAAGATAGAAGTGAATTTGTCAAACAATTATAAAGTAAATGTAAACTCATTTTTTAATATACTTTGAATATTATTTATATGCATAAATAATTTTTATTACAAAATAAAATATAATTAAAATTAATAAAAGTGTTTTTTATTTTTATGTTGTCAAACAGTCTACTGTATGAAGCTCTTTCAATATTTTTTTAATTGATAACCAAACAGTCAACTGGCTTCTTAAAAAAGCTCTACTGATATAAGCTCATCAAAACAGACACTTAGTTTTCTTGAGTTTTAGTAGCATAAAGTTGAAAAAGAGGTATTACCATTAGGTTTCATAGTGATTTTCTTATTGTCCTCATGTCTCATGGTTTGTAAATGCTATATTAAACAATATGTAAGTCTGAACATTTAAGTAGTTAGGAAATCCTTTTTTATTAAGAGAATTTGAATATGTCATGTGTATTATCTACTTGTTATGGCTATTACATTGATTACTGTTTCTTTAATTTTAAAGAAGAGATAATATGACAATAAGATAAGAAATAATTAGTTTCATTTAAGTTTAAAGTTATGATTTATAATTTAGGAAGATTTTAAATACTAATTAATAAATCAATTATTTTTATTCTTATTCTTATTTTTTCCCTTGCATGTTTATGTTTACGATGTTAGATTGGTTTCTGCTTATTTAAATATGATAAATTGCTTTATTTCTTATTTTCTCTTTAAATTTTGAATCTCTACTCTCAAATCAAAATTCCTTTATTTACTCATATAATTTCTATATGTGCTTTGTTATTAATCTTTTACACTCTTCTAGGATGTATTATATAAAGCAAAGATAGTTATTTAAAATTAGTTTCATTCAATGTTTATGTGCTTATTGGTCACTTCGTAGTTGTGCTTTCTTTTTATTGTTTTCTTATGTTAAAATCTAGTGGTCGACATTGTTGTTATCTTCTTTTATTTGTCTAAACTGTCAGTTTGATGTTTGGCTTATATGCTTTATCAATTTATTGCTTTAAAATATCTTTAAAGAAAAAAGCTTAGTAATGTTCCAAGGATTAAAGAACTTTTAGAGGGATCAATCTTAAGCTGTTAATTGTCGAAATGATGTTTCACATTTAATCAAACTACTTATTCATTAGATTAACAATATAATTAAACTATCAATTCACTGAAATAAACAAGTTTGCAAATTTTATTATCATTTTTTAAAAACTCTAGCTATAAACGACGTTGTTTTGGTTAACTATAAACGTTTAAACCTTCAGCCACTAAACGACTTCATTTTGGTTAAGTACAAATATTTAAACCTTCAGTCACTAAACAACGTCGTTTGGTTTTAAACCAAGTGACGTTGTTTACGTTAAGTTGTAAACCTTTTAACGTTCAGCTAGCAAACGATGTCGTTTATAAGTTAACCAATACGACGTCGTTTTGGTTAACTTATAAATGTTTAAACCGTGAGCCAAACCAAACGAGAAAACAACATCGTTTTGTTGATGAAGCGAAGACGTTCTTAAGTTTACTGAAACGACGCCGTTAAATTAAAAGCCGACGACTGACAACGATTTTTACCGACGGAGTTATCGATGATAATATCTGTTGGTAAACCATTTCGTCCAAAAGTAGCAACGAAAATTTCTACCGCTGTTAAACAAATATTTCCAAATGACATTACCGACGTCTATACTATTTTTGTCAATAATTGCTTACGTTTTCTTTACTATCGGTAAATTTCCATCGCTAATTTAAACTTCTCTTGTAGTGGTTAGTCATGCTTGCAAAGGGTATTTTTGCTGCTCCGATGCTGGTTTATAGTTCAAGTATAGTTCCCGCAATTTGCAAGGAAAAACAACGCTCTCGCTGTCTCTCGGTTTCCAGGTAATTGCTTATTGTGGGCTTTTTACATAATTGGCGTCATAGTGAACACCATGCGATCCAACGTTAGAGATGCTTGTCGGCTTGGTGACAAGATCAATCAAAGGATTGTGCAAATGGTTTGTTACCTCTACTCAATTGCTATTGACAGTTTGACACAAGTATGATTATTTTTCAATATGATTTTCAGAAGTCTTGATCTACGGATTTTTCGGAAAAATCCTTTGTAGAAAGCGTTACTGAGATAAAGCTTAAGAGTGCGTTGTCTTCAAACAAAACCTGAAGCTTGATGAAGTGCAAGACGAGATCATTATGGAATGGTACTTGTTCTCCTTTAGGACAGTCACTGCAATCAAAGTGTATTCGCTTTGCAATTATAATCTCCCGTATCTAATTTAGTATAAAGCCGATCAAAGATTAAGTGTTTTGTCAACATGTAGAAAGTTTTGACGTTGCTTTTTCTCCAAATACTATTAAGACAACAACTCAGACCAAGTTTGAAGATGGTTGTGTCATTTTTTCTTTTTCAAATTTAACTCTAGATGACCAACTTATCAGTTGATGCCAGTTTTCAGCTTGACATTGTAATATAAAAAGGCATAGATTCTGATTAGAAGCCATGCTTGCATAACTGCAATAGAAAAAGATGTTATCCAAGTTTTCAAGTAAAAGTTTGCAAAACTTGCATAGCTCATTTCCATATTGAACTCCTAACTAATTTTATCCATAGTTTTAAGTCTCTTTTTGATTCTCAACCAATATTATAAATATCGTATTAACTATTAGTATCGGATTCGATTATGATACGGTATAATATCGGTATCGGTCAATATCAAGTATCGTTTGATAATTTTAAAAATTATAAAATAGTCTATAATTTTTTAAATTACTAAATAGACTCTCAATATATCGTGTTACATAATTTTTGAATTTATATAAAGTGTCAATAAATATCATAATAATATAGATTTGAAAAAAATTTATATAAAAATAAAAATGTTTACTTAGGAAAGGCGTAAAACACTAGTTTGAATGATAGAATAGAGAAATCTCAATATATACATAATGTATTGTTAATATTATAACCATATTCTTAAAGCTAATGTATTGGAAATATTATTATCATATTCATAGCATATTCAAATAGATTCTGTACTAATGTAGAAAATACTTTCAAATTTGAACAGATTTACATTGAAATTGAAAAAACTATACGTAAATATATTAAAAACAAACAACAATTTCTATCTTAGTTATATTATACCTTTGGCAATTGACAAAGCATATTAAAAAAATCCTTGTAAAAAATAAAAATAAAACTTAAATATTTACGATTTCACATTATTTAAATAATGAATATATTCTTATATTTCATAAATCAAAGTAAATCTTAGAAATCTTTTTAAGTTAATTATGAAAAGTCAAATTACTTTAGATTTAATATAATTATAAAAAATTAAATTACCTAATATTTAATATTATTTCTACATAATTGATTATAAAAATGACTAATTGTTAATGTATCATTCAAAGTATACAAAATGGAAATTGGTAATGAAATTGATTAACTATTAATATATTATTCAAAGCAAGAAAAAAAAAGGAAGAGGTTTGTTCCATTAAACATTTGCAATGGTGAGACTAGCTATTCAATATTTCAATTTCAACTTTCAAACCTTAAGTAATATTTTAATATTAAAAAAATTTCTAAACAAAAGCCCATCATTTACTTGAAACCTATGGAAATAAAATCGTGTGGAATCATATTTACAAAAAATGACAGCTACTCTCGGCACTAGGATTCAAGTTCCAACTTCTAACTCACCAACTACTACTGGCTACTCT
Source organism: Erythroxylum cataractarum (assembly GCA_024703695.1). Lineage (NCBI taxonomy): Eukaryota > Viridiplantae > Streptophyta > Magnoliopsida > Malpighiales > Erythroxylaceae > Erythroxylum > Erythroxylum cataractarum. The sequence goes on from JANJEY010000235.1 coordinate 66,502,190, forward strand.
TATAACTCACATTCAAGTTCCAACATAGCACTGCTACTCTCGTAACTTAGAACCATGCTTCAACATAACAATAAATCACTTTATGTTCACTTCACATTTTTGCTTCTTTTTAGGATATGATCCTATAAAAGATGAATGGCAAGAAGATGAATCGCAATTAGTAGAAGATGAAGTCCAGAGTCCAGACATTAGTCGATATGATGATGATGGGAAAGAAGATTAAGGTGAGGAATTACATCATTGTCGGCACGAAAGTGAACATAAGAGCGATCGAGAGAAGAGAGGAAATAGGGGAGAGGTTGATAGAGAAGAATGAGAGATGATATAAACTTTTGTTATTTTCATTTAAATCGTAATATTAACTAGTATTTGACATATTGATTGGTATGGACTGGTACCACAACCTGATACAGTAACTAAGATTTAAGTTTCAATTTTTGGCCAGTATGGCTCGTATTGATTGATACCAACTGAAATGAAATGACATTCATATCTTTGTTGCTAATCATATAATAAATGATGCTCTTGGAATGTTTTGTTCATCAAATTAGACCAATTTCCTCCATGGGCCAACTTGCTCAGGCTCCTTAAATAATAATAAGCAAGAGCTATCGGTGAAAGATTTGAAGTTATGCCTCATCCATATGTTTGAATTCTACCTATTTAATTCAAGATTATAATTTGGGATTGAAGTTGTGATTACTGAGAAGCCCCTATGATAATAATGTTATAGCATGTTGAATTTATGCTATAAATAGAGAGGCCCCAAGCTATTCTAACTAGCAAAATAAAAGCTAATCCTTTCTCGATTCCCAATCTACACTTCTATTTCCTTGGAGATAGAAATTCTCAACTTCATCATCAATTGATTTGTGATCTATGAATTTCCAGTATTGATTTTCAAATTCCAAAAGCTATCCTTTTTTTTATCAATTCGGAGTTGGTCCATTTAACCTATATAGATTCTTGATTAACAAAGAGCATCCATATTATTTAGTCAAGTATAACTTTATTAGTGTCTCATATGGATTTTATACCAAGTCTTTCTTGATCCTTTGCTAAGCAAACCTCATTCTAACTTACTTTGGCTATTTGGTGATTATTTGTTTCACTAGACCGTAGTAAGTTTCTTGGAATCCTCTCAATAGCTTTGATCAATTTCTAAGGTAGGATCATATAAGAACTCCAATATTTGTGGAGGTTGTTTATTACCAATGATATTAGTTTAAGTTTCCCAGTATAAAAAAGAAGTTATTTTTTCAACTCCTAATTCTTTTATATAGAGGCAAACAAAGGTATGCAATCTTTGTAAGTGAGCCTACTAATTGTAAAAGAACCCCCATGTACATAAATGGAGGAACTTGAAGCTTTGGACTTTAAATATTGGAAAATTAATGAGCAATCATTATGAGCAACAAATATGAATTGGCTTTTAGAGTTGCTAATGATAAGACTTGATAGAGTTGAGAACTAATTGAGGGAATCCACAATGTTCTAACCAATTGTAAATCAACACCATAAAGTAAGATTAAATCATTAGCAAAAGACAAGTTGTCAAGCTTCTAAGCCTATTTATGATGAAATTTAAAGGAATATTTGATTAATATTGTGAGAGATAAGTCTAATTAAAGCCTTAATACATATAGTGAACATGTAAGGTGAAAGAGGATGACCTTGGCTAATTCCTTTGGTTCATTTGAATGCAAGAGTAAGTTCACTATTGACTAAAAAAACTATAGGAAGGAGTGGAGGCTTGTTGATCTAGCCATTTGATAAACTTAATTAGAATAAATATGTCTAAGAAAAATTTTCAGCTGATGGAAATAAATGCCTTATAAAAATTGATTTTCTTATAGTAGCTTCTAATTGGTTGTTTTCCTATGATAAGATTTGAAAGACTCTTGTGCCCTAAGTATGTTATTACCAATGTATCTTCCTTGAATAAAAGCTTCTCGAATATGATTAATAATACTTCTTAAAATGGCTTTCAATCTACTAGTTAAAATTTTAAAGATGATCTTATAAAGGGTGTTGTAATAAGCAATAAGCAATAAGTCTATAGTCTTGGATAGAGGAGGGATGGTATTTTGGCGACTAGGAATATTTAGTTCCTTGAGTAAATTACTAGAGGAAAAAAAATCTTGAATAACCTTAATGATCCAACATCTCACTAATTCTATAATATTTGAAAGAAAGGTGCATTGAATCCATCAAAGCTTGGTGCTTTATTAGGATACATATTAAATAAAGGATTTTTTAATCTCCAAGGATGATACCGAAGAGCTAAGAGTAACTATTTGTTCCTATTGTGAGGGAATGAAAAAATCAAAACCTATATAAAAGAATCACAATTAGCTCTAGTTTTAAAGAATTCGTTGAAATAGTGGAAAGCTAAAGATTTCAGCTTCTTTTATTCCTAGAATGAAACTCTATTATGGTCTATCAAGCATACTATTTTGTTAATTGTTTCTTTTTACTTGGATCGCGTTATGGAAATAGGTTGAAAATTTTCCCCTCTTGAAACCATCATATTATTAATTTTTGCTTTAAGATAGAGATATGAGCTTTAAGAACTTATATATATATGTTAAGAGTAATAAATAGATAAGAAGCCTTTCTTGTATATTTTATTCCGTATAACAGAGACTATATATATACATGTATATCAAATCCCTCTAATTATGTATACAACGTATAAAAAAATCAATCCCTCTAATCTAGCATAACTAACGGTAAAGGAAGCCCGTAGATCATGGGAACTTAATATAGACAGTAGCTAATCAAATATTCTAATACTCCCCCTCAAGGTGGAGCATAAAGATCATGAATGCCCAGCTTGCCACATAGTTGATGAAACTGGTCTTTCTCAAGGATGGAGTGATTGTTGTCTTTCCTCCTGTGGTAAAAGTGAACACGCACGAGACACGGTCGGTAAAGGGTCCATGAGCAGAATGTTGCTTCTCACCGCTGCATAAGAATCATTGAGACCCATCAAAAATTGCATGAGTCGATCTGTTTGTTGGAAGGAATTTAAGTTCTGAAGAGCACCACATGAGCAGGCTGGGAGGGTATGGTATGAAGTCAATTCATCCCATAAAGCTTTAAGGGTTGTATAGTATGTTGCAATAGAATTTTGCCTTTGCTCATGATTTGAGATCGCTCTTTGAATTTCAAAAATGCGTGGAGAATTCTGTTGTGAATAACGTTTTTTTAAATCCACCCAAACATCACGAGCATTCTGCATATATATAACACTACTGGCTATACCTCTTGAGACAACATTTATAAGCCATGACAATACCATACTGTTACATCTATTCCACTGCAGGAGATTTGATGAGTCAGGTGCAGGCTTGGTTAAAGTGCCATTGATGAATCCCAACTTGTGTTTTGCTTCAAGAGCCATGAGTATTGCCCTGCTCCATGTGGAATAATTATCGCCATCTAGGACTTGAGAGACTAATATGGCTCCTGGATTGTCTGAATGATGGAGAAAGTAAGGAGAGGAGACATCATAGTCTATGATGGAAGAAGGTGTGTTTGACGAGAAAACAACAGGTTGAGTGTCCATTAAAAAGAAATTTTGGACAGTAGTGATATCGTTGTTGGACAACAATAGTTGGACAGTAATGATATTGTTCTGGTCTGCAGTGTGTTTGATAAAATGACTCAACGATTCTGTAGGCTAGAAATAAAGACCATTCTCCGATACCATAATAAATTAATAAGAAGCCTTTCTTGTATATTCTATTTCGTATAACAGAGACTATATATATACATGTATATCAAATCCCTCTACTTATGTATACAACGTATAAAAAACTCAATCCCACTAATCTAGAATAACTAACGGTAAAGGAAGTCGTAGATTATGGGAACTTAATATAGACAGTAGCTAATCAAATATTCTAATAAAGATCGTATTTTCTTTCAACTTGATATCCTTTCTACTAGGATTAGTGTAAAGATCCTCCCATGTTGTTTGAGAATCACTTCTTTCTTTATAAATTATGGATACCATATCCCTACTAAAATGCCTTTTTATGAAGCTTCTTAAGATCTTTTATTTGCAGCAACTTTTTCATAAATTTATAAGCTTCATATCCTTCAGTATAAATTGCTAACCCTTTCCTTACTTCCTCATATCCATCTAGGTTAGTCAAATTATTGAAAAATCTGAAAAGAGCATTAACACTCTTTTTTTGAAGTAAGAATTGAATTTCTATAAGGATATAGTTAGATATGAAGTAGAAGCTTAAAAAAACCAAAGCTATTAGAGAAATTGGTCATCTAAAAGGAGTTGGTTAGGTCTTTATCAAAATTCTTTCTGATTAACCATTGACCTTCTTGATTATTGCTCTAGGTGAAGTATTCCCAATGTATTTTAAATATTTAAACTAGAAAAGTAATTCTTGAACTCTTCATGATTATACTTGAGCAATTGAGTAGAGCCCTCAAATTCTTGAGTATAAAGGGTATAATTAAAATCTCCTATTACAAGCTAAGTAATATGATCAGATATGAAGATTAGTTTCAAATCATTCCAAAGTTGGTTTCTTAAAAAGTTTGATTAGCAGTATAGACAAGATGTCCCCCAAGAGCGAAGTAAAGTTAATCCTTAAGTTAATATACTGATTAGAGCTTTGAAGTTGAAGAACTTTGATAATATTTAGGTCATAGGCTATTATAATTCTCCCATTATAATGAAATGAATGATTGGATGCAATTTTTTATTAAAAAAATCAAAGCCCCTTACTTAAATTTTCAATTTTTTTCCAAAATGCTAACATAGTTTGTTTCTTACTTTGCAGACAATCAAAGATAACTTGTTCATTTTTGGGCAATTTAAGCCCCTTACATTCCAAGCAATAATCTTTGAGACGGAAGGGCTCAGAGCTCTGTTAGGTTTTCTCCTTGAGACAAGTATAAATTATTTACATTGATTTAGTATCTCTATACTGTAATAGAAAATTTCTAAAGCTCTTGTGAATCTTTTGGTGAAATCTTAAGTTATCTTAATTAAAACTCAAATGAGAAAGTTATGCACACTTTAAAAAGTATAGTTGAAATTCTCTAAAACCTTTTTCTTTTCTAAAGAGAAACATGAGCTTTGACATGCCTGTCTATGTTTCCTTTAGATTATTCTCTGCCACTTGACATTGTCTCCTTTACCTTTGTAATGTGTCATGTCTATTCCTTAGCTAACATCATTCCTTAAGCAACTTGTCCATAATTAATTAAAGCATAATATAAAGTCAATTAAGAACTGTAATTTTCTTAAAAATAGTAAAATATTGTGTGAAACATATGTATATTAGATGCACATAAAACCACATTCGCCAAAAATATACAAAGTGCCATTTGTTATTGTAGGTTAAATGATTAATTAAGGACTTTATGCAGTAACTATAACCCTGATATGTTGAGAAATATGGTTTGTCTCGTTTCCTCATTTTAACATTTTTGTATTAATGAAAATTAATAAGATTAAAAAGGAAATTAATAACATTGAAGGTGGATCAAGAACATAAAGAGGAGGTCATCATGTTTGTAAGAGAATTTAATTTTATGTCAAAGTAATTAACTTAGCAAATAATGTTTTCAGTTTTGATGAATAATGAACATAGATATAACTTATAATTTGAATTAATATTAAAATATGACATAAGTTTTTAAGGCGTGTACATTTATGGAAAGATTTTTTTAAGGAAATACATTATGGGCATGAGCACGTTAAAACATGTATCTCTTTATAAAGAAAAATTCTAGACAATTCAACAATGCTTGTTAAATTGAATATAACTTTCTCATCTAAACTTTAATTGAGATGATCAAGATGCTATGACAAGATTATAAAGAGATCTGTAACTCTTGTGCTTTGAATTCATGTTCTTTAACTAAATAGCTCTATTAAGGACATGCTCTGGGAAACAATTGTATCCTAGGTATGTTATTTACTTTTTCTTTAAAAAACTCAATCAACAAAATTTTTAGAGCTCATTTTAAGCTTTTTACAACATATTGAATCATATTAATTAGACATTAGATTAGAAAGTTATGCTTGATTTAAAAGTATTATCTAAATTAGAAGTTAGATTTGTTAGAGATAAATTTAGTTTTGTACATAATTAATAATATTTTGGTTTAATTTAACAAATCAATTCACCATGATCTAAATTGGTTAATTATTAAATACATAATTTAAATCAAACCTAAACATTTCAATTCATTCGCCATTTTTCATTGAAAATATCTAATATATTTTCATTTCTTTCCAATTTCATTTCCAATTATGCACTTTTTTTCTTTTAGTAATTTTTGATGTCTAGGGGGTAAAAATTTTCATCTAAATGCTTAATTTAAGTTCTTGTATGCTCCAGTGTTCTTCTCCTTTCATTATCAAATACCCAGTTCCAATATTCACTATCCCTAGTGTTTTCCTTCATTTACTAAAATATTTTTTCCTTTTAGGGACTTATCACATTTGTAACTATTTCTAGATGCTTGGATGCTAAGGAATGTATTTTTTTGTCACTAAATTATAACCATTCGATTGGTTGTAGGCCATAAACTAATAGAGACAACATTATGCTTGTATACATGCATGGTTCGTAAGGAATTAGCTCATGAATCTTGTGAGCAAGTTCATTCCTTATGATATTTTTAGACTGGACTATATGGTTTTTTAGAATTAAATTGAATTGAATTAATTGGCAAAAAATGACAATAATTCTAATCAAAGGCGTAGCATTAAGCTTGGTACACAAGGAAAAAGGTCTTCACCATACTAAATATTCCATGGTTTAACCAAGTTATTTATGGTCAATTTTATTAAACAAATAATATTTTATTTTATTAAATTATTTTTTAAAATATTTATGATAAGATTGATTATGAATGACCGTTAATACTTAAGCTCTTTTTTATCATTCTTTTTTTGTTCTTTTTAGTCTTTCCTTTATGATAATTTATATTTTACAACACCTTTTCTTTGGGGATGATGTAGAAGTAAATGAAATGGACTATAAATTATATTATAATAGAAAAGATAGTTTTTAAAGGTCCAGTTAAAATTTTATGTAGTCTGTCCTTTCTTAATTTCATAAAAGTTTCATAATCTGACTTTTTTTGTTAGATTAACATTAAATAAGTCCAGAATAATCTTTGCTTGTTTGAAATATGAGGTAAATTATGCATTTAAGTCAAGCAAATCCAGTTATATGCAATATAGCCATCTTTGACAAGAGATTTCATTCAAGTTAAACCAACCATATTTAGATAATCTATAGCCAATCTTAACTTTTGAAGTTTCTTGATGACAGTGGAAAGAGTAATATATGCTTTATGCTGGCTTCTATAAATCTATACAAGTGTAAATTCTAGGCAATTCCTTTTTGTATTTAAGGGATAGAGTAGAAACATGATCACAGTTCAATCCTTCACTCTTATTTTGAAAGGAGGGATGGATTGGTTATAATTGTGTTTAGTCTCTTATGTTATTGGAGAAGCATTTGAAAGATATTATAGCATACCAGAACTAGAACAAATCAAAGGGTATTTGAGAATACATAAAGGTTAAAGTCATAAGGATCAAATGGTGGTAAAATGTTAAGTGAGAAGAAATATTCTCATTGCTAAACTTTATTAACCCTATAGAACTTAGCCTCCTCCTTTCTAATAATGAAAGTATATGAATATTTTTTTAGTTTTATATTATTGTTCTAGTCCAAAAACCAATAAGAATTATTTCACTGTCACCTTCCAATCTATATTTATACAAATATAACCTCTATATCAATGGGTTCTTGATGGAGTGTTATATAGTAGACTAGAAAAGAACCAATGGTACAATATATTTTATCAAAACTCTTATCAAACAGTGTTTCCTAATCTAAAAACTCCTTATAAATCAATGTCGAGTGAGAAATTAGGTACGTTGAAAGAGCATGCAATTGTAAAAACATATTGCTACATTTTCAATGAAGTTGGAATGCTTGGGAAACTCTATGGTTTATAAAGATCTCAGCTCTCTAAGCTGTTCTTTTTTTTTTTTAATTTTTGTTCATTTTTCACTTGTTTTAGTTGAGAGAACATGTATTCATGGTCTTAGCTACCATCTAAACACTTGGGTTACTGACATGAAACGGTTGCGTATTGCATTGAATAATAACCAAGACAATAGTTAGAAAATGTTGGCACCTCAAAAGGAGTTAAAAAGGTTACTAAAGAACAATTAGAGAATTGTTATTTGAATTTATTATTTTGAAATTTTTTAACAGTAGTTGGATATAACATGACAAAGTGAAACTACGAGATTAAGCTAAAATTTGTTATTGTCTATGGACGTTGATAAACTCAATCTTCTTTCTTTATTCTTTTCTCTATTCAATTATTTCCAACCCTTCCTTTTATTTTATATTCTCTTCTCTTTATTTTTAAATTGCAATTCCAAAATGTACTAAATAGTGTTAGAGTAATAGATCCATGACAGATGAAACCTGATTGTAGGAGTTCAAGAGAGAAATTGCAATTATGGTCGAAGAGGCAAAATAGCAACAAAAGGGGAGACTTAATCAAGCTGAAGCCAAACTAAAAAATCTCTTGGGATAATTGAGCCTATAGTATCGAGAGGTTATGCTATCCAAATAGTAAGAGAATCCTCCTAATGAAGCTAACTGTATGTGTACCACCAGTACCTTTCCACTATCTAGCTATCAATAGTCTTATCATATGAAGCTTCCAAATATGAAGGGAAAGATTTCAATAGTTGGTTTTTGCAGATCCAGAGCTATTTCAATGTGGAAGGTACACTTTATGAGTGTCAAAATAGGAAGGTAGTTGTACAGTTATGAGGGAAACATTATAATATTACTTAGGGTATGTTAAGATCAGAGAAGAACAAGCTTATAATGACTAGGATAACTACATATTATTTGACAAATTAGGATCCACTTAGAGTTAAGAAACTTGAAACAACAAGGTGCCTTGTAAGATTATATTGATGCTTTTGATGATCTTTACCTTATAGCCAATATTACTTAGAGTAATGCACTTAGTTTGTTCCTTGTTGGTTTATTGATGAGATATAAATGGAAGTGCACATGTTTAGGGCTAAAAATTTGGTTAAGGCCTATTCTTTAGCTTGATTGCAGGAGCTACAGGTAGATGCTTTTTATAAAAGCATAACCCTACTACCACTACACCCCATATGTTCTCTTTAATTAAACCAAAACCTTTAGTTAGCCAACCATCCATTGGATCTACTACTTCCACTCCTCACAATTCCTTCCCTAAAACCTAAACACAAATTAAAAACCTCAAATATTTAGCATAATGCCCACTCGAAACATTAAGCCCATAAATCCCAAAAAAAACCATACCTAAATTGTAGCGCCCCCTCATCGTAGAGTATACACCGGGTCGCCCGTAGGTCGTACCGATGTATAGCCTACGACGAAGGCGCACTACCGAACTATCAT
>JANJEY010000235.1:66610164-66630171 GCA_024703695.1 Erythroxylum cataractarum
ATGGGTTGTTTGATTTTGTAGTGGGTATAAGGACGACATAAGTTGGGTTAGATCAGGTATGGCCGTCTATGTCTCGAGTTTGCACGAGTTTATATTGAAATATGATTCAAGTTAGAATTATTCGCTCGAGCTTGAGCTCGATCAAACTCTAACAACAATAACAACAACATCAACCTAATGAAAGTATCACTGATACATAAGGTTTAGGGAGCCTTATCCGTAACTAGTAGAGAAGCTGTTTCTAATACTTGATCAAGCTCCAGTACTCCGAAAATGTGGCACTATATCACCATCCCTTTTAATAGTCACATGTCCTTTTCTTAGTTTCCCAATGATGAAGTTACAAAAGCCAATAGAAAAGCTAGAATATCAAATCAATCACAATAATTTGTTTATATATTCTACTAGAGGAAAGACAAACATCATAATTGCGAATATAGAAATTGCAATAATTCTTTTTCTATGCCCATTATTGATGTTGCTAACTCACTTGTTCACAACCAATGGTTTTTGTTCGAGCTTTGTAGTGCTTGTTAATGTTGTTCAAGTCTCTCTATTATTATCATTGGTGTTTTCTTCCCACTTGAAGGCGAGAAGAGAGTATCATTAATATAGAAAGAAGTTTGATATTTAGTTCGTGAATCTTAGTTCTGAGCCTAGTCTAAAACTTGAATTAAAAAAAAAGCCTAAATTTGATTTACAACATGGTCAACTCAAACTAAGCCTGTTAATTTCAAGTTGAACGAAACTTAAGCTTTTTTATCATCTCTAAATGGGTCGAATTATTTGGTGGGCAAAACAGAACGGTGAAAAATTAGTCCTTCTAAACTTACGTGACAATTCTACTTATGTAAAAGTTAATAACATCAGTTAACACAAGAACAACTTTCACAAGTTAAGAGGATATCTTACAAAATTTTTAAAATTTTTAGAGTTTTTATGGAATTAGCATAGCTATAAAAGAAATTAATGTCCTTTATCCTTTTAAAAAATACTTCTTACTTTAAATTTTCTAAAAAATATTTTGTAGTACTAAAATTTGTGTAAAAGTAACTTTCTATTGAATTTTTATAAAATTATTTTTTTATAAAATCAATACTCGAAAATGTCCTACAAATTTGTAATAGAAGATTGTTTAGAAAATTATAATAATAAATAATTTTAAAAAATATTGACGCCCTTTTTATTCAACGCAGAAAATCGGGGAAAAACAGTCAGGTGGATCCTCCAATCATCCTGCACGGCTGCGTCTCCACTGCTTCCAATTCTATTGCCAACACAAACTTTGAATAATAATTTGACGCAACCGCAACGCCCTCAAAGCCTCATGTTTAATACGACATCTGTTTACTTCCCTTTAAAATGAACCGCCTCTCAAAATTTTAAACAGAACCATCATTTTCTCTTCTCAGCAACAGAGAGGAAGAGAGAGAGAGAGAGACAGCAAAGCCCGACCCGAACCGGAAAGGAAAAAAGAAATGGGCAAAGATCTCAGCGATGACCAGGTCTCGTCGATGAAGGAAGCATTCACGCTGTTCGACAGCGACGGAGACGGCAAGATCTCGCCCTCGGAATTAGGAATCCTTATGCGCTCTCTCGGGGGAAACCCTACCCAAGCCCAACTCAAGTCCATAATCGCCGAGGAAAACCTAACCGCTCCGTTCGATTTCCCTAGATTCCTCGATCTCATGGCCAAGCACATGAAACCCGAACCCTTCGATCGCCAGCTTCGTGATGCATTCAAGGTGCTTGATAAGGACTCCACAGGTTACGTGTCCGTAGCGGATCTGCGTCACATTTTGACCAGCATTGGTGAGAAGCTGGAGCCGGCGGAGTTCGATGAATGGATCCGGGAAGTTGATGTCGGGTCGGATGGCAAGATCCGATACGAGGATTTTATAGCTAGGATGGTCGCTAAGTGATTGTTTCTACGATTGGGTTGACATAAATTGGGAGTGTGAATTTGGGTAAGCTTCTGGTTTCTTAGATCGAGAAATTAGGGTTTGTTTGTGGTGTAAGGGGTAATGATGCGATTTCTGCTTGAAAACTGTTATGTAATGGTAATCTTGTTCCTTGTTAAGGATTTGACGTTTTGTTTATAGTAACTTGTGTAATCATCATTTGGGATTTTGCTTTCTCGTGATTAATTGGCGGTTTTCCTGGTGTTTTTACTATTTAGAGAACAGTGGAGCTTTACTTTCCTATCTTAGAATGCTAATATTTACTGACAATTGTGGACGAATCAAATGCCTAGTATTTGGTGGCATAGTGTTTTGAGTCTCAATCTCTGCAGTTCCAAGGATTTATAGTTACTCTAACCACGAGATGCATTAATGTCTTAGAAGTTTGAACATGACATGTTTAATTCAGAAACTTGGAAGATAACTCGATCCGCTGTGCGCTATAATCTGAATCTTGGGTTTAAGAACCTTGGTGTCCAAGTTTGCAATTTTTGTAGAGTTTAATGTTGTTAAAGTGCAACATCGTCTTTTAGCATCAGGTACGGAGATTGGCCAACTTTGGTGTCTTTGCATGGTCATATGTTTGAAGATTGTACCCAGTTCTGGTGACAGTAGTCCCGTTGTCATGAACTTGAGGATTGAATAATGCAGCATAATGCTCCGCTGCAATAAGAAGTGCGGCAAAAAAATGGATTGTGACGGTGGCCATATTGGTTTCATTCAGCTAATTCAGTTCAGGATTGAATTAAGTTGCAAGGCTGCGTTCCTCAGTTTCTCGCATCTTCGCAGAAGTCTGCAGCGTGAGTACTCCCGACAGATTTAAATGCAAATGATATTGCCTTAACGCTCAATAATATTTGTTTCAGTCAAGTCTCGCGTACAACAGAATACCGTCAAGAGTTCATTAATTCGGGTTGTTATTGCAGTATTTGCTTTAACGCTCTATTCAGACAAGTAGATTAGTTTACTAGTCATCCAAACAGAACAATAATTAAAGAAACGGACAGGACCAGAGTTACGACTTCTAATATGGTGTGTCGTTACTGGATATTGGAAGAAAAGAATAGATAAGGAGTAAAAACAATTGCATGGTAATCTATTATTATTAGACGAGTGGTACTTTTTTTTTAAGAAGGAAATACAACAAAACAATTATAAAAACACCCTAGTTAACATAGGGATATGCGGTATAAGACTGCGTGCTAATCACGTTGTAGCTGAGCCATGAGAAAAACTGGAGGCTCCTGTAGGGTTTTTATATTCGAAATTGGGGCGTTACTTCATACCATACGATTATGAGAGGAATGCAAGTTATTCCACTAAATAACAAATTAGTCAATCGCATGATAGAAGTGTTATGCGTGTTACAAGATCTACCATGCGCATGACAAGAGTGTCAAACAAAAGTTACAGGGTTTTTTTTTACAAAATAATATTTTAAATGATTAAATTATATTTTAAGGTTGTGATTGATGATCTATTGATGCAACTCAATTTTTTCTTCTAGAGCTATTGGAAAGGAAATATTGTAATATACTTAATTTGAAACATTTCATTGTCATATGTTAGATGCATAAATTAAATATAATTAATTAAAATTTGATGTAAAACAAATTTTTATTTCTTAAAATTTTTAACAAACTGATTATCATCAATTATAATGGTAATTATTTCTTCATCCTAAATAAGTATCATAATTATAATAATTTTATTCATTATCATTATTCACTTTATTCGTTTTATACATACACACACGTATATATATATATATAATAATTTAATGAATTTCTGTTCATAAAGTTTACTTGTACGTTGAAGGAAAAATGACAAGAATATTTGATATATACATCTTTTTTTCTTTTTTTGAAGAAATTGAATTGTATTTTTTTTATTATAAAGGAAAGATTAACAAATTAGACTAGCGCATATGTCGGGAGTACAAGACTCCATGTGTGTCTTGGTGAAGAAGCTTCTTGACGATTGCTGAAGGCTCCCGGAGAATGTGCAGGCCCGGATTTAAGAGAATTGCACAAGCCGCCAACCTATCGACACACTGGTTCTCCTCTCGTAAGACATGCTAAAGATTAACCACCCAGTCATGGTGTAACAGGCCACAGATACCTGCAACCAAAGAAGAATCGTCAATTAGTACACTTTGGGAGGAAGAGAGAATGTTAATGACCTCTAAAGAGTCGATTTCAACGACTAGGCGTTGATATCCCAGGTTCCAGGCCAACGTGAGGCCTAATAGTACTCCCCAAAGTTCTGTAGATAAGGGTGTATTCCAACCAAGATGTTGTTGGAACCCTCCGCACCACTGCCTGTGATGATCTCGAATTAAGCCACCAGCCAAGGCCTGAGTAGACCCTGACTTGACTGCGCCATCCGAATTCAACTTCACCTAACCCGCCATAGGTTTAGTCTAGCCCACGGGACTGCCCACAAGCTGGTCCTAGTTCGGGAAGACACAATTTTCCATGATGTGGGCTCGAGCAATCCACTTGACATACTCCATCACTGCTCTAGTACCATCATTTGGCCATACAAAACCCTGCTCAAACAGGCTACTTCGTAGATACTAGTCCACTCAACATGTTGAATTGTTGAAAGGTTGAGGAGATTGGACACCAACCATGACCCCTCATCTTGTTGGAAAAAGGCCATATCTACCACCTTCAGGGAAAAATGGTTCCAAAAGGTTTTCACTCGCGGGCAGTCATGTACCACGTGCAACGATGTCTCTTCCTGTCCACAGAAATGACAGCTGCTATCCATGGTGAGATGTCGGGCTACGCATTGTCGATTTGTCAGAAGTTTTCTTTTAGCCAGTAGCCACAGGAAAGATCTGATTCATTGAGGACCAGCTCATTTCCATATAATCTCCCACAGTTTTTGATGTGTGTCCATGTATTGGCCTTCCAGCAAAACATAAGCTGACGACACTGTAAACCTCCCATGGGTGGGCCCCTATACTAACTTATCTTCCTCAATTTCTTCAACCATGAGGCAGAGAGACGCTAGGATCAAACATACTGAGGAAGGGAGATACTGCTGAAACTCGTGCCAGAGCCAGATACCCCTCCCATTAGTAAAGTCGATAACTGTAGCGTACAGGCTATTTTTAGGTATTTCAGCGATTACCACCTGGCTAAGTGGTCCCCACCCATCCACCTAGTTATCTAGCCAGAATAAGATTCTGCGGCCATTCCTTAGAATCCATTTGCTACCCTGTTGAACAATTGGCCAAGATGCCGATATGCCCCGCCAGACTACGAAGGCCCCTGACCTATCGATGGTTTGGGGTATGTGGTAAGTATCCAGGTGATATTTAGCCCGAAGAACTTAGACCCAAAGGGTTGTGGGAGTCACCGAGAAGCTCCATCCTAATTTGGCAAGTAACACATCATTGGTAGGGTGGATTCGTTTGATGCCCAAGCCCCCTGCTGACTTTGGCTAGCAGACAGTCTCGTAATTAACCAGGTTCATTTTCTGTTGAGTGGTTGTAGAATCCCAAATAAAATCGTGGATGATTTTTTCGAGATCATCACAGAGTTGACGTGGAAGGTAGACCGTTTGCATCGTGAAGATAGGAAGGGCAGAGAAGACCGACTGGCTAAGGTAACTCACCCGGCGAGTGACAAGGTCTGCGCCTGCCAGCCTGCGAGTTTCTTCTGGGCCGCATCCAGAATGTGATGGAAGGTATGCCGAGAGGTGCGCTCATAGATCAATGAAACCCCTAAGTACCAGCCTAGATTATTCGTACAACTGATCTGAAGACCGTGATTGAGTCGCCTCGCGGTATCTCGAGAAACGTTTTTTGAGAAAAAGATCCTAGTCTTTTCGGTACTAACTCTCTGCCCTAAGGCTAAGCAAAAGGTCTCTAAGGTACGTGCGATCATGTGAGTCTGAGATTCCGCAGCTTCAACAAAAAGGACCAAGTCGTCAGCAAAGAAAAGATGGGATATGGGAGGCCCCGTCCAGCTAAGCGTGATTGGCTTCCAATTCCCATAGCCCACCTCCTTCGAAATAAGGTACCCAAGTCTCTCCATGCAGAGCACAAATAGGTAAGGAAAAAGCGGGTCTCTTTGTCAAACACCCCGCGAAGGACGAAAAGGGGCAGTGATTATGACCTGCCAGGCAATTTGAAAAGAGACTGTCGTGATACAATTCATAATGATACGGATAAGATTCTCAGGGAGACCAATCTCGATGAGGGTGTCCTAAATAAAAGCCCAATAAAGCCGATCATACGCTTTTTCCAGATCTACTTTTAAGGCTATATAGCCTTTCTTGCCTGTCTTTTTCCTTATAGAATGTAACACCTCTTGTGCGATGATAATGTTATCAGTAATACGTCAACCAGGAATGAAACTGCATTGGTTCTCAGTGACGAGATGAGGCATATGTAGAGAACTGTATACAGGCTAATAGGTCGAAACTGAGAGATTTGTTGAGGAGCCAGAATTTTGGGAATAAGGATCAGAAGGGTTTGATTCAAGTTCGTTTCCCATAAGTCTTGGTTAAAATTTTTTTGGATAAATTCCACCACTGTTGGCCCAACTATCCTTTATTGATTTTGGAAGAAAAGCGCATTAAACCCATCGACCTCTACAGCTTTGTTCGAGTTCATATCGAAGATTGCACTTTTGATTTCTATTTCATGGATTGGTAGCGTCATTCCTTGAACCTGAGCCTCTGAAAGGGACAAAAAGGCTCCGGAGCATGGAATCGGAATGTACTCCCCGTCTCCATGTGTGTAAAGCTGAGCAAAAAAGGTTTGGACTAACCGACACAATTGATCTGATTCCGTAACCCGAGAGCCAGTGGAATCAGTGAGGCTTTCAATCCTCAACTTCTTTGTCTTCCAGGTCTAACAGCGAGTCCAAAGGATCGTCAGTCATAGCTCTCTGAATTCCCAGTAACCTAGCCACCAATCTTTTTTTCGGTGGGTAATATTTCCAAAAACATGGGTGTGCCAATGTTGGAGATGGTTAGAGAATCGAGTTAAAAATTTACTCATTATCTCCTCAGTGGGGAGCCAATGCTTCTTGACCACTCCATGAAATGCTGAATGAGTGATCTAGGTATTTTGGAAGTGGAATTGTGGGGTGCCTGGGAGTTGCGAAGGCAGGTTAAGGATTTGAATTAGCATAGGCCTGTGATCCGATCCAAGGAAGGGAAGATGTTGATTGACCGTTTGGGGGAACTTTTGGAGCCATGTCGTCGAACCAAACACTCGATCTAGCTGGGCATGAACCGTTCCTTGTCACCAAGCATATTTCGAGCCCACAAAACCCAATTCATGAAGGTCGCCCTGATAGACCCAATCTTTAAAGCGATTATTAACCACTCTTGTGGAGCAGGTGCATCCCCTTTTATTTGAAATTTCCAGTTTAGCATTAAAATCTCCTCCCACAATCTAGGGTCTGGTACGGGAGCCCCCGAGCCAAGTTAAAACTGGCCAAAGCCAGGATTGTGTGGACTACTATGGACTAGCATCGACTACTGTAAAATCAAAGGAGTCCTGTCCAAATTTAACGGTGGTTTGAATAAACTGCCTATGGCCAATAAGTACTGAGAGGTCAAAATCCTCCTTCCAAAGGAGCTAAATGCCTCCTGAGAAACCATTAGCCTCGACTCGAAAAGAATAATCAAAACCTAGCGAGAGAATGACAACCTTCACTCGTTCTCCACTGATTCGGGTTTCCATCAACGCCAAATACCCGGCTTGTAAATATGAATGTAATTTCGCAGAATGGTCTGAAACCCTAACCTTCCTGCCCCTTGACAATTCCATATCAGAATCGACATAATGGATTGAGAGGAAAATACAAACCCTAAGATGAGGCATAATCTGGGCTTACTGGGATGTTACGTGAGTGGGCTGACCCATCTCCTCATCCAGATTCTGGTTCGGTAAGTCCACCGAGATACTCGCATCCGGGGCTATATCTGAGGGGACGTTGGGTGAGGGGGTAATAACAGTGCTCCCAGTCCCGTCCCCCTCTCCCGGTGCTTCGACTCCCTCCATCAGGTGGGGTAGCTCTGCAGCATCCGGAGTCTGGTCTGTAATTATGAGCTGATCACAGACCATTTCAGTATGCGACTAGATTTCAATCGTTAATTTTTTTCCGCCCTGTCTCCCGCTGACTTAAACCCTTCCTAGCTGGGTCTGAGGGGTTGGAACAACCGATTTGCCTTTGGACTTGGCTTTAGATCTGCTTGCGAAATCATCAGTTGGAGCGTTAGTTCGTGACCTGTAGCAACAGTAGTATGTGTCCTTAACGTTCTTTTAGCTCCATGTCGTTTCGATGCAGGTCTGGGAGTTTTCCATTGGACGTGAATCCAAGGCCCAAAGCCAGTGGCCACTCCTCCTGATGACCCTACTTCAGTCGACACTATCTAGTTTCTCGTCGCTTACTTAGTGTCGCTGTCCCTACTCTACGTCTGTGGTGAGTCCCTAGCCACTGTTGGCATCTGCGAACATGCTCCAGTTGCATGGCCAAGTAACCCACATCCATAGCAAACCATTGGAAGGCCCTCGTATTCGATCAGAAGAGTCTCACCATCCAGGTCCACGCTCGTCCTGAGGGGCACACTGAGATCAAGCTCCACAGCAATGCATGCGAACCTCCCACGCTAGGCATTCATGGTGGCCTCGTCAAGTTTCACCGTGCTTCCCACCAAGTTTCCTAAAGCTTTGAGGATCATGGGGTGATAACGAGCAATAGGAAGGTTAGGAAATCTGATCCACACAACCGGTCGGGTTACTTGTGCTTGCATCAGGTGGAATGTCGGGAGCCATCGTTGAACAGACAACACCTGACCGAATGTCACCCAGGGGCCATTGGTTAACACATTGATGTAGTCGGCCTTCTCCTTAAACTTAACTAAGAAGAAATCATGGTCTAAGTCCACAATTTTCAGAGGAACACACGGCTGCCACAATTCTCAGAGACGAGTTTTGAGGGTGTGGTACCTTATCCTACGACCCAAGAGTTTGATGACCACTGCCTGCTTTCACTGTTGATCGAGCCGAGTCTTGAATTTTTGGGATAGCAACAGACTGGTGCCTCGCTCCCCCACGTCAATTGTGATATCAACCCTCAGAAAACTTCATTAGGATCCTCTTTGATCCATGGTAGCAACGTAGCATTTTCAACCTCAGTTGATACCCTTGCGACTGTCGCGCTATATGACGGTTTTGGAGGGAGAGGTTCATCGTCTTGTTTCCGAGTACGACCTTTTTGGACGGCTGTCCCTCGAGGTTGAGGGGGTCTATGACTGCCAGTAACTATCTCTAAGCAATCAATGGAAACGCTCGATGAATCGCAATAATAAAACCATAAGAACAAGATCCGCTGTCTGTAACAATAAGAAACTAGCCACCTTTTCTCTTTCTAAAAATGCTATCGCTCTCTAAGTTAACGCTATCTAAGTTAACGCTACATAATATCCTAAGTTAAACGTTCAAGGCATGCAAAAGTACAACAAAATTACATAGTGAGTCAAACTACAACTTCCATGTGTTGCTGATGTAGTTCGTGTCCTCAAATTTGTCTATAAATAGGCTGATATGAGGTCTAATGAGGTGTTTGGTTGAAAGGAATCACTATTTTATTCTTCATCTATTTTTGGTAACAAATTGTTACTTTGATTAGTTGAAAAATATAATTAGTAGGTGCTATAATAGATATTTTGGTTTTTATTAATTATTATTTTATCATTTTAAATTAATGTTTTCAAATTAAACATTGGCATACATCATCATTAGAAATTTTTAAGAATAAATCAAATTAACTAATATATATTTCATTACATTCCTCGTCTATTCTATTTTTAAAAATAACTATTCTATTCTTTACCAATTGGTGAATCAAACACATTTTGATTCTTTGGTTCTATTTTGCATCATAAATTTTTTTTTCCTTTCATCCGAAATGACCGCTACAATAAATGACAATACAATACAAAAACATCATCTCATAGTGTTGCTTTCATGTCTGACAGTGGAACATTACTCAGTCATTCCATTCCAGTTGTTTGAGTCGTTGGAAATTAGGGATGACAGCTGAGCCCAGTCCTAATTAGCCCAAAATTAATGGGTCAAATCCTGATTAATTGGGCCTCAATTTGAGCCTTGGGTTTAAATTAAAAAAAAAAACAGTCTTAGACTATTCAGCTTCGAACTAACTCAAGGCTTGATCTTTACATATAAAACAACATTATTTTAATATTTTAAATTAAAAAAATTGTGGGATCAAGTTAAACTCAAGCTCAGGCTTATTACCTCAGGCCCGATTCCGAGCTTGGCCTAACTTATTGTCGTCTCTATTAAAAACATGAGTAAGTGAGGTAATTATTTCTAGCTATCGTCGGTGAAGTCACACTGAGCAGGTTTTCTTCAGCCTTCTCACACAGAATGCACCACTTGGGAATTTGCAGGTATTTGGAAATCCTATCAATTGTGGGAAGATTGCATTTTATGGACCTCCACAGAATTGTGCATCATGCATGCTCGGGGGTTAAGATGCTCGTATGATACTACTTTGGTCCAAGGAATAGACGTCCTTTCTTTATATCACGGAAAGAGGTGTGAATTGTTTCTTGAGGATCTTCTACTATATACGTCCTTTCTTTATATCATGGAAAGATTAAAAATGAAAATGAAAGTAATAAAACAGTATTAAATAACTTTCAATCATGGGGAGTTAAAAGGTTCTTCGAAGCATTCTAGAAAAATCAAATATTCAAAAATTATCCGAATTAAACAAGCTTGATATTTGCAGTTTGAATCTAAGTTCGATTAGGTTTCGAGTCCAATTGTTCTCAAGCCAAGTCCAATTATTATTATTTTTAATTTAAAATTTGATAGCAACGTTAATTTATTCAAAATGATATCGTTTATACCATACCAGACCAACCAAACTAAGTTTGAGTTTGTCCAAACCTTTTTTTTAGTCCAAATTTGATCTAAAATTCAGTCAACTCAAATCGAATTAATTAATTTTGAGTTAAGCCAAGATTAGATACAAATGTCAATATGTCATCCCTAATCATAAGGGAAAATATATCATGTATCTATATATATGTTAAGATTGCATATCCAATAATCTTTAGATTACTTTAGTGAAAATATGATATTATTTTTAAAAAAATTATTAAAATTTATTTAAAAGATAAATCTTGAGTTGCATATCATTTCATTGTTTGGAGGAGTAATTGAGGATTGATATTTTTATAAACATGTAAGTAATTCATTAATAAATAAAGTTCGTTATAATTTGCTCAACAAAATATTTTAGTCACTTTTTAATAAAAGTTTCGAATTATTAAATCTTTTTGGTTAATGGTTATAAATAATTTAATTAAAGAAAAAGAAACAATTGCAATATCTAAGAATCTAACTTTTTCACTACACAACTTCTTCGGTTACAATTTAGCTTTGATCCTTTCACCAATAATATTAAGTTGTTGAGCTCTTTTTTTTTTTTAATCCCTTTTCCATACATACAATTGAATAAGATCCTGACTTATCAAGATACTATAGATTTTTCCTTTTATACAATGAAACAACATCTTGTCTTATCAGATATTGATATCACCATCTTAAATCTCTCATATGACATTTTTGAAATGTGCTTTTAGATGGCGATAACCTAATACAAGTTTGGTCCTATTTAACAATCAGCTGATTGTATTAGTTGTTTTTAGAGATGTTTGGTAATATTAGCTGTTTATGTATAAAATGACTTATAAAAATATAACTTTAAAAAAATTATAAATATATAAATGTCATATATCTTATTATTTTATTGGATATTCTTAGTAAAGAATAATAAATTATTTAATGAATTAATAAATTAGAATTAAATAAAAATTTAAATATAATCAAAATGTAATATATTTTTGTTTGTAATTTATAATTGTTAAAAAATAAATGCATGAAAAACCTTCAAATTGCTACATTTTGCACTTGCCAGTCGTAAAATGACTCATTTTTTATTTTTATAAAAAAATGAAGTAAAATATGGCGTACTTTTAACCTTATAAAGAGCATTCATTAGTTTAACATTACAGTAATTTAAGCATTTTATTAATTTTTATTATATTATTAATAAAATGAATTATCATTTAATATTAAAAATTGTTTGTGCCTTTTGATATAAGTAACAAGATATAAATATTATAAAATTTTACAATTTTATTTATTGATATAAAAATCAACCAAATTAATTATTAGTTATGAATAAAATAAGAACTTAATCACCATATTTTAAAATATTATTACATAATAAACAAACATCTAATAAAAGTAAGGGCAAAGGCAGTTCAGCATCAACTATTATATTCGTTTCAACTCTGCTGAAGTAAGTCAGTCCCAAGGTAACAATAGAACCCACTAGAAGCGTCAAACACAAAGGCATTACAAGAAACATAAATCAGCTATTATAAAAATGCTAGCTGATGTAAAATTACCTGGTTAGGTTGAATTAGCCAACTCAACTAGCTAATAACTAAACATTTGTAATAGTTTTTTCATTAAGTCAATAAGTTAAAATAAGTCAAACAGCCAAAAAAAGAGCTTATCAGCTCCTTCCCAAACAAAGCCTTTGTGTACAAAACAAATTTTAGTTTCAAATGCACTGAAAGAAAGAGAATATTATAGAAGATCGAGATAAAGAATTGGAAGATGAGGCGTGACTCAAGAGGAAAGGATCAAGTTCTTGGCAAGTAGTGACTACATTAGCAATTATTTAATAGATGTCTAGCCCGTATGCAAAATAGTGCAGAGGGTCCAAGAAACATAGCTGTAAAACATAAAAAATGATCCAATCCACCACAAGAGGCCTCTAGGAGAAGCACACATGGAGGCACAATTCATTCCCTAAGCGATAATCAAATGGCATATTATTATTTTACAACAATAAGTACACCTCTCCCCACCTCATCATTGTCGTGTTAATCTATCCAAAGGGAAAGACATCAAATATTTGGGATACCGAGAAAGTAAAATTTCTGACTGTTTCTTACAATTGCATATGTTGCCGACGATAATCTAAAACTTCACATGCAGTATCTCGATCAACCATGCCACAAATGGAGCAAGAAATTGAAACCAAATCACCCAGAGTTTCTCAAAGTGATACTCCCGTCTGTAATTGTATCCAAATCCAAACAAGAAAGAATGGCATATGAAGGTCTATTTCCAATCTTAATTAATGGGGTAGACTTTCGATACAATTTCTAAACCCGTAGCAGTTGTAGTAGATTCAGAAAAGATAGAAAACATCTATTTCATGCATATGCATGAAAGGAACAAAGTTCTTTTCCAGCTTTCTACAAGATGTTTCTTAAGCAATCATAAAGAGCAATTCAACATGTGCTTCACATCAACGTATAGTGCAGAAGTAACCAATGCTTAAAATTGGCTCCTGTTCATAAATTGTTGGAATCAAAGTCTAACATCAAAGTAGCATGATAATATGCTTGACTTATAACAAAGAAGATTAAAAACTTTAGACACAGGGGATACACCAAAACAGGCATCAATTAACACACAAATCCCTTTGTTAAAGATACTATCAAGGTATCCATTAGGCCCCAGAGAAGAAATGGGCTTTGAATGCATCGTTGAAACTTTAGATACCGATCTTTGTCAATGTTATCTCATCATCTTTAAAAGCCTAGATCAACGGGATGATTTACAGAGGGAAAGTAGACTGCCCATCATGTGTATCATTGCAATTCACTAAAGACTAGGAACTAACTGAAATGATCTTCAACAGTCAGAATTAACATTACTAATTCAGATGTTTGTAAAATGCAGATCCTCAGTTTCCATTTTAAGTCTTCTATTGAGTATAAGTATACCATGGAACAGAAAGATCAATGCAGAATGAAGCCAGAGGAAGTTGCTCACGAGATAAACCACGAAACAAAGCTACAACAACTGAAACAGAAGCCCGAGGAGAAATGAATGTACTATATACACATCAACTATGCCCTGCAAGGAACTTATGCCAATCAGTCGGCAAAAAGAATGCAATGCAAGACAAAACTTCTCCTTTTATCACGAAAAGTTTAACAAGTCCAGAATAATGTGTTGAAAAGATAACCCCATATATAGAAACTTTTGGAAGTTGTAATTCACCAGGAGGAGGTCTTCTTCCTTGAAGATGAATGATAACTGAGATACCACCTCACAAACTTCTTGATCCCTGTCTCCAAATCTACAGTAGGCTTATATCCAAGATCCCTCTGAGCCAAACTAATATTGGCATGAGTAAACTCAACATCCCCATTTCGGGGCAGAGGCAACACTTTCATCTTAGCCTTCACTTTCAAAACCTTCTCCAATATACTCACAAGTTTAGCAACAGGAACAGGTGATGTATTCCCCAGATTGTACAACCGAAACTGCGCCTCACCCCTCTTCTTCCCTCCACTGCCAGTACTCTTCTTGGCCGTGTCCAACGCCGCCAAACAGCCCTTCACAATATCATCAATGTAGGTAAAATCTCTTGCTACACTCTTCCGATCAGCAGTCTCAAAGATCCCAATTTCCTTTCCCTTCATAATATTCTTGGTGAAAAAGAAATAAGCCATATCAGGCCTGCCCCAAGGTCCATATACTGTAAAAAACCGCAATCCAGTAATCGAAAGACCGTAAATATGATTATAAGTATGAGCAATTGCTTCACCAGCCTTCTTTGTGGCAGCGTACAAGCTCGCAGGCTGATCAGTCCTATCCTTTTCTGAGAATGGAACCTTAGAATTCAAGCCATAAACAGAACTAGAAGATGCCCACACAATCACGGGTTGTGGATTTACCGATTTGCACACCTCAAGCAAATTCACAAAGCCCGCAATGTTACTATCGACATAAGACCTCGGATTCTGCATTGCGTAACGCACCCCAGCTTGTGCAGCGAGGTGCATTACATGCGTAATAAAGACAGTTTCAAAGAGTTTCTTCAACAACTCTGTGTCATTGATGTCTCCTTCAACAATAAAAACCCCAGATCGTTCCAAAATCTGCTGACGAGCTCTCTTGAGGCTGGTGGCATAGTATTTGTTGAAATTGTCTAGACCCAGAACCCCATCGCCACGGCGTTTCAGAGCGAGCGACACGTGGGTTCCAACGAAGCCGGCGGCGCCTGTGACGAGGACGGTGATGCCGGGCTCCGCCTTGGGGGTGGCCGATTTCAGGACCTTCTTCTCCCAGTAGCGGCCTCCGGGGAGGCTGTTGCGGCGACCGGCCCGCGAAGGTTGAGAAACACGGTAAACGAAGAAGACGAGAAAGATAAACAAGAGACAGTATAGAGTTAGTTTAGTGAAAGATGGGTAGGACCTCAGAGGGCGATTGTAAGAGTAGAAGTAAGGTGGAGATTTTTCGGGCTTGAACTTGCCTGGAGTCGACGGCGGTGTGGTGGACATCTCTGAAATGTGAGATCACCGTCGACGGTGATAAGGGGAGGTTGTTAGGATGTCGAGTAAATTTTGCTGATTTTAATGTTTTCGTCAAATGTGGAAAGTGTTTATAAGGTAGTAGTTCGTAAGTCTTCAAGAGCTTATTAAAAACAATTTTTTTAAAAAAGAACACAAAGTCTAGAAATTCTCGGAATTTCAAATTACACGGGATTGTATGATAACATAACTTTAAGAAGAAGAAGAGTCATTACTTACTTACATTCATATTTATTACTTAAACGATGATGTTGAAATTATAAAATTCCAATCCTTGGATTGTTGAGTTTGGGGAACAATGCTAAGATACTGTAATAAAATTAATTCCAATTTTTACTTTAAAATAAAATCTAAGATAAGTAACTGTTTTATTTATCTTTTGGTTTTTCTTCGGTGTCTTGTTTTCTAATTTAAGTTATCCTGAATGTGAACAGCAGACATCTACTAAATTCAGTGCATGATGAACGATTCTAATCATTGGGGTTAGTTTTAATTAATACTTATGACTATTTTATCCATTTGCCAAAGACTTATTCACACAATCTCTCTCTTCTTTATTTTTTTTTTCCTTTTTCCGAAAATTCTCTCCTATATTAAAATATTATCACTCGTGAAAGTATTTTAATATAATAATTACTTTGTTTTTTTAATTATCTGAGAGTCACGTTGTACCTCAAACATAATTTCTTATCAAGCATCAAAACATCTGTTTTTTTTAATAGAAATTTTACATGAAAACGGAAAGCAGCTGGCGACGGAGAAAAGTTCAATATTCAGATAATCTGATACTTCCCAACTCGAGTTACAGATTGGAATTACTCTGATTGTACTAAATTAGATGCTTCCATTTCTGTCGAAATCCTCTCCCCACAAGACCCTGACATTTAATACTTAAGACAAACCACAGCCACAAATGACGCTTGTCCAGAGTTCAGATTCCAGAACAAAAAAAAGGAGCTTTTCGTACACAAAGCTCAAGAGTGGGCATTATTCAAGTAAAACTTGTTATTAAACATTATCACATGTAAGCATTTGAAGTTGTAAAAGGGGCACTCTAGGCAAGACAAGAGAAGAAAATCGATTTAGCAAGTAAAAGATTGGTTGAATTTGTCAATTTCGTCATGTTCTTTGAGTTTGTGATACCGGACAAATTAGCATCGAGCAGACAAGGACACGTTGATACCATGTCAATTTCGCCATATTCTTTTTATTATCTTCTCGGGGCTAGAAATATAGTTTCAGGAGACGCAATCGATCAACCTTATTCTTGTAATTTCGTTATTTTTGTTTATTTATTAGGCCCAGATGTAATTAGCTATAAGTTAAGTGGCTGGGGTTACTATTTCCTTCGTGGTAGATTATTAGATATAACTTCTCATTGAATTATTTGTAAATGGTATAAGGTAAACGTCATTGTTTGCTTCGACTTCAGCATTTTAAATAAAATAAAAACGACATCGTTTTCGTTTACATTTAACTCACCCAAAGGCCTCCTCCTCCTCTCCGCATCGTCTTCTTCGTTGTTCCTCTCTCTCTTGCATTTTCTCAAGCATTTTTTCTCTCTTTGATTTTGGTCGGGTTGGCTATATCGGGCTCAGGTTCAGTCTGCGATCTACGACCCATGCACGAGCTCATTCACGAGCAAGAGACTCCCATGCATACGTAAAGACCTAAACTTAGCTATTGCTTCATATATAAGGTACAATTCTACCATAAAAAAGGTACGAATAATCATAACCCTAGTTTTTTTTGCTTACAGCAATCCCACCTTCACAAAAAGACAAACTTGAGCGTCGGAGGGGCTAATCGGGACACAACCCCCGACGTGCCTTCTTTATTTTGCAGGAATATTCACGTCGAAGTCATTACAACAAACAGCCAACTCCATGAATCCAAACGGCAACGTACAGTTCAGCCAGAATCCGGCAGAACCAAACCCTATAACGACTACCTAAAGCCTTTCAAAACAATTTTTGTCACCATCTAAACGTTCCTTTACTATACATCTCAACCCTTCTTTTCTTATATCAAATCCTCAATTAGTAAAGTCTTCAGCATTACTAATCTCTGTTTTTTCTTTAATGGTAGTAGTTTCAACCATTTAGAGTTCAAAGATAAAATTGAGATGTGCTATAGTTGGTGAAACTAGTTTATATGAAAATTTCAATTATTATCCTTAGGTTCTAAAAGATTTGTGTAGGTGGTCTCTTGACTAGTTAAAGTTTTATAAATTGGAGCATCCCATCGATTTACTATCTATATAACATATTCTATAGAAAAAGGTCATCTTTTTGTGGAACTTTGGGCTAAGAAAAAATGAGGTAAGATTGGCTTGGAGATGAATTTGATTATAGAGGAGGACATTATTCTTGCTAAATTCAACTCAGAAGCTAGTATTTAAAGATTTTAGAGCTAAGCCTTAGGAATAGTTATGGAAAGCGACTAATGTTGCAAAAATGGAAACCAGGTTAACTCTAGATAAGCATAGAATGATATATTTTCCATTAAGGTAAATTTTTATATTATTCTCATGGAACAATGCATAAATGGTTTGACTTACTTAGCAAGTGTAATTGGTAAACCAATGTGCCTAGACATGCAAACGACAAAATAGTAGGATTGGATAACTATTAATGGAAACCAACACTATTTAAAACAGAAGAATGGCGACCTACTTGATTAAAATGAAAAGCTTTAATGAAAATAACATTACATACTCAAAAAATAACCAATATGTTCACAACATAATATATCCTATTATTCAAAATCTATAATAATGACAATTCCATCATACTGAATTAGATACTAAGCTCAAAAACCACTAATATAGACCAAAGTACCAAATTAAAATAGATTGAGACAAGCTTTATTAACAATCCTATAATCCTAAGACTCCTAAAGATCATATGGTAGTTAATTCTACGTATTAGTACCCTCAAGTCAAGGAGGACTTTAACATCGAGAAAAATAAGAACTTCCCAATGGTTTCCAATGATGCCTCTCATTTTAGAAAGTTTAAATCTACTAACATTTGAGGAAAATAAAGAAAGCTTTTCTAAAATCAAGAAAATGTCAAAAAAAGCAACGAAAAAATCTCATATTTTCTCTTTAAATTTATTTCCCCCTTATATATATATATATATATTTGTTTAAAATGTTTGAGGATTTAATAGTCTAATTACACAACAAATTGTTAGGGATCTTCTAAATAAAATAAAAAACATATCTTAGTAGGCTTCTAGAAATAAAAAAAAAAGCCGATTGTTATAGAAATAATTGATGGTTTCTTAGGAAAAATTATAACACTATATTTAATTACCAATACCACTACAATGGGATGATAGTGGTTGATTTTGATAAAAGTAAAGTCTAAGTTCTTCATTCTTACTCCATTGATCAATTAATCTATGTTATTATCTCTATCCCTTTCTAAACTAGATTCGTGTTTTTATTATTTTTACTACTAACCTAGATTTTTAACGGAGTGCATTATAGGAAGAGTTGAACAAAATTTATGCAGCAACTCAGAATCTATAGATTATTCTAGATTATTTCAATAACACAATGTCTTTATGAGACTAAAGAAAAGAGGCTAAATTAAAAAAATTAGAATGATAATTAAGGTCATTGATTTAAGTTTAGAGGAAAAATCTTCATCTGGGATAATAGATAAAGTAGAGACCAGTTGATTAATAAAAAACTTGATAGATCATTAGTTAAGGTAAGCTAGATGTCCAACTTTTCCCAAGCTTAGCTTATTTTGGAAGTTCTATCTGCTTAGACCACTTATTTATAGAGATACTTAATAAATCCTATAGTAAACATATCAAAGCCTCATTTAGATTTAATAATTATCTTATCAATATCAAAGGCTTTGAGGAGGCTATGGGAAAGGGAAGTAAAGGTATTATATGGGTTATAAAGCTTTCACCTATATAAGAAAATTGAAATCATTTAAAAAAGAACCAATCTTTATAAAAAGATTAATTTTCCCAGCATAGAGGTAGCCAATTGAGAGATAAGAGCAACTTTGTACAAGATTCAAAATGAACTTTATAATTCTCTTAAAATGATGCACTAAAATCAAAATAAAAGCATCCTCTAGCAAATTATATCCAAACACTTGAAATTCATAATTGTCTATTGAAATAGAAATTAAGCATCCTTTTATCTTAACAAGGATGATAGAAACACTAAGTTCTTTTATAGTATTATTCTAGCAAGGAGGAACCTAAACAAAATTAATACCTTATATAATCTATATAGAATACCATTTATGGCTATGAGGACCTTAAATTAATGACAGACAATTACTTTAAAGACCTTCTAAGTAATCAAACTAAGAAATCTTCAACTTTAAAAGAACTTAAAGAATTCATTTCACCCTTAATGGATCATGTTTAAGCTACCTGCTCAAAAAATCTTTCATAAAGCTTATATAGATGTATTGTTCAACCTTAATCAAAATAAAAACTTGATCTCGATGATTTTAATGTCTATTATACCAAAATACTTGGAGCTTCGTTAGTGATTTGGTATCAAAAGCTATTTTAGATAGTTTTCTTTCATTAGAAAA
>JANJEY010000235.1:66968841-66982531 GCA_024703695.1 Erythroxylum cataractarum
TAATTACTTAAAACATAAAATCATTTGCATTATCAGAGAAATGTAAATTGAATTAAACTATATTACTTGATTTTATTATAGCAATAGAATGATGGATATTATGGTTGTGTCGATAAATTGCACAATATTTTTGATGATTAAACTATATTTTGAGAATATTATGTAACTAATGATATGTTGATGCAAGAAAATATTATAGTATTTTTTTTTCTTCAAGAGCTATGGAAAGGAAAACCTGTAATATACTTGATTTTAAACATTATGTCATTATAATTAAGGTGCATAAATTAAAAATAATCATGTAAAATATATTTAAAATTTGATATAAAACAAAATTTTAACAAATGTTTATTTCTCAATATTTTTAATAAACTAACCACCATCAATGGTAATAGTAATCATTCATTCATCTTAACCAACCATCATAATTATAATAATTATATCTATTCTCATTTTTTACTATATTCATTCTCATTCTCATTCTTACTGCTCTTTGTGAACCAAACGCCCCTGGTCTAATTTTTCGAAAAAAAATCTCTACATCATTACTTATCTCTTATAAGTTAACGGTTATAGAGTTCAACTTGTTATTTATAACAGATAAAGCTTTTCTAAATTTTTTATGACCGTAAAACTTATAATTTTTATTTTCTGAATGGATATGAAGTAAAATTTTATATATGCATGATAATTTATAATTAATGTATTTTAATAAAAACCTTAATTTAACTATCATTTATAATTATTATCTTTCCTTTTTTAACTAAGTTTTCTCTTTTTCCTTTCCTTCAATTTTTCCTTTTGATAGTAACGTTACGTTAAGCGAGAGATCTCTTTTCTTTGTTGCTATAGAGAATGACCTAGCAAGTTTTTTCCTACCAACGGAACAGATCAACCTCCAGATGATTTTGGTTTGCAACAAGTTTTCTGGTTGACCTCTTCTTCTACTTCTAGTTTTAAAACTCACACTAAATCCTCTTTCCCCCAGCTTTCTCTCTACAATTTGTTACCTTCCTATACTAACCAGAGTTCACCTGAAACTCGCAAAAGGACATGTTCCCAGGTAATGGGGGACTATTCTTCTCAAGGTCCTCTTAGATTCACTCCTGGCCATTTTAATGATAATAAGATGGTCCCTCACCCTTAAAGGTATTGGCAATAAGAGCTACTAGACGAGCTAATACCTTGGTGGAGTATTTTCTTTTTTAACAAGAGGGCCTTATTCCAACTGTTGAAAGTTTAGAAAGACCTAAACTAGAGTGCATTTGGCTTGGAAAGGATCTAGGTGATTAAGAAGACTTCTTCCTTTTCAGGTTCACAAGTGAGATAAATGCACTCAAAACTCTAGAACATAATTACCTTAGCATGTTAATGGAAGACCAATGATACTTCCGTAGTGAAAACTGCTTCTTCCTTTTTAGGTTCAAAAGTGAGATAAGTGCACTCAAAACTCTAGAACATAATTACCTTAGCATGTTAATGGAAGACCAATGATACTTCAGTAGTGAAAACTGGCGATGTCTTTAGATAGAACTAAGATAAAGGTGATCCCTTTATGTGTACACTTCCGCAACATATTGTTGGAGTTTTAAAATATGTTTATTATTGAATTACATGGTTAGTAGATGGAAACATAGGTACATTGAATATGATTAGCTATGCAAGAGTTTGCGTAGAAGTGGAGGCCTCCAAGGAGCTCCCTGACTCCATTAAATTCATGAGGATGAATGAATCTGATAGGTTGAAGTACGAGGAAGTGTGCATCACTTACTAATGGAAGCCACTAAAGCTAAAAGAAAAAATAATATGGAAAGCCATCGGAAAAGTTTTTGCAAGAGGTGACTATGAGGAGTTAATAGGAGATAACCCTCAAAAGAAAGAATCTAGTACCCATACTGATAAGCTTTTATGCATATATGGATTCTTCACAGGATTGATACCCTACTGACCGTTATATATTTTTTGAAAAGTATTCACCTTTATGTTACTTACCAATAATAGGTATGCTTGTCTAGTTAGTGGGTGATAGAATTGTGATAAGAAAAATATGTTAGCATTAAAATAATATATCAAAATTATTATACACTCGCTAAGTTTGTGTCACCATTATGAGGGAAGCAATTGGCTTTAGGAAACCTATTTACCATTTTTAATCTTGTACTGATTTTTCTTATTTTGTTTTTAAGAGATTTCTTTTTATTTATTTTTCTTTAGGTGATTTTCTTTATGTCTTGCTCTACTTTGTGTTTTAGTTTATTCTAATTTTAGGAGTGAACGTGGTATATGACAAGAAGCCAACAATTTATATTTCTTAATAAAGATCCATAACTTGAGAGAACCTTATGTCCAAATTGATGAGAGTGAAATGACAAGAACTTAGAAATATAATGAAATTACAAAATGAGACAATGGAAGATAAAAGCAGAACTATATTGTAGTATGCTACAACATCTCTCTTGGGAATGTAACACAATTAAGCTTTGTAACAAGGAGATAAATGTTTATTATTTTGAGATAAATCCTAGCATAATCAAAATGAGTAAACATAATATACAGTTTAATGGATTACTTGAAGAGGATCTCGATGCACACATCGGGTATTTGTTAAAGATAGGTGACATATTCAAGATCAATGGTGTGACAAAGACAACATTAGGCTAAGGTATTCCCAGTGGTTAAAAGCATTATTGACTAAATCAATCAACACATGGGAGAGTCTTACTAAAAAGATCCTTGTGGAATGCTTTTCACCACCTATTGTAGCAAAACTGAAGAATCTTATATCTTCTTTTTAACAGTTTGATAGTAAAGGTCTGTATAAGAGATATAAGAGATACAAAGATCTGCTAAGGAAGTGTCTACACCTTAGCATTCTCACATGAATGCAAATATATAGTTTCTAAAATAGATTGAATGACAACAAGGTAGAGGAAAGATGTTATAATAGGTGGAAAACGAAATAATAAGACGTCAGAGGCAGTTTTGAAATTAACAAAAGAGATGATAATGAACAATTATTAGTGACAATCAAGTAGAGGAAGCACTAACTGAATAACTAAAATTCAAACTATAGATTTCATGATTGCATTGATAACTTTAATGGAAAAAATTGTAAGGAAAATTGATAATATGAGCTCACCATGTTAGACAACTTATGTTATGAATTTTGTTGGGGAAGATACCAAGGAGTAGAATGTTAACATAGAAATCTTATTGCTAAATCGTTATATCAAGTTGAATTTATAAGATATTTATGGAGGGAAATAAATCCCTACAATATGATATACAATATGGGGTAGAGATTTTTAATAGAATAAGAAACAAGCTTAAGGTTCACCTTAACAAATGTTTCTGTAATTACATTACAAGGAGAAAAAGAAAGATAATTACTAAATGTCAAGAGAGCTTATAATAGGAGCATTTTCTTGGATGTAGGATTTTATAAGGACTTAATGAAAAATTTGGAAATTCAAATGGGTTAACTTGTAGAACTTATCAATGAAGGACATACAAGAGCACCATCCAATGAGACTATGCCCAACTAAGAAATATGATTAAGTGGTCAACCTAAAGAGTGGAAAGGAATTATCCAATTAAACAAAAAGGAGCTTAAGCCAGAAAGTAAATAAGAAGATAAGAGCAAAATAAAGAAGTTAATAAGCGAATATCGACTAGAAGTCCCATGTTAGATAAATTTAAGACAAGAAATGAGGGCAAATGGTTTGGTAAATTCCTTTAACTTTTTAAGAAACTTCATATTTGCATTCCTTTTGTTAAAACTCTATTGTAGATGGCTCAATATGCTAAGTTTCTCAAGGAGATTCTAAACAATAAAAAGAAGCTAAAGGAGCCATCAACCATTATATTAAATGAAGAATTCTCGACTATCCTCCAAAATAAGCTACCAAAAAATTTGAAAGATCCAACGAATTTCACAATACCTTATGTTGTTGGTATTTTATTTATTAATATGAAATTTGTCTAATTTAGGTGCTAATATTAATTTGATGACTTGTAATGTTTATAAGACATTAAGACTAAATGAACCTAAACTAACTAGGATTATCTTGTGACTAGCTGATAGACTGATTAAGTATCCTAAGAGCAGAACTAAAGATGTATTGGTTTGTAACACCCATAGACCCCCTGGGAGGATATGCAGATGCCACACATAACAATATTCAAAATATATCATACCAACAATTCCAAGCATTCTCAAAAACTCAAACACCATACATCTCATTATGTTTTAAACATACTATACATAATGTAGTGACATAACACAAAACATATTACGTGCCTTGAAATCCAAATTTTTTCCTGCTTATAAATATTACAAACCATATATGCAAAATACAAACTGTCTCATCATACAGAGTACAAGTCAATAACATCAACAAAATAACTAAACATGATACATAATGAAAACTGTCTCTAAACATTCACATATTCAAAAGCAATCCAAATATCATGAATCTCATAACATAATATAACATAGTAGAACATAATTATATATTTTTAGAGTAGAACTCAACATTATCAGAATTCAAACACATGGTATCTTAGAACTGAATATAATTTATCAACATAGAATATTTCTCATGTTGAAGCAAATCATTTAAGTCTCATATTAGAATGTACAAATGTCAGAACTGAATATCATAATAGGCTATAAACACTTTAGATTAGAACATAATTTGAACCAGAACATACTTTGTTTATATCAAAACTAAACATGTATCAGAATACAAAATAAGTTAGACTGCTAATCCGTTTTACAGAATTGGGTAACGGGACTAATAGAGGAGAGACTTATGTCTCAATAACAGGAGAGACTTATGCCTCAATAACAGGAGACACCAAAGTTCCAGTAACAGGAGACACCGAAGTGTCAATAACAGAAGACACCGAAGTGTCATAGGAGCAGTTGCA
Organism: Erythroxylum cataractarum; assembly: GCA_024703695.1. Classification (NCBI taxonomy): domain Eukaryota; kingdom Viridiplantae; phylum Streptophyta; class Magnoliopsida; order Malpighiales; family Erythroxylaceae; genus Erythroxylum; species Erythroxylum cataractarum. The sequence continues at coordinate 66,973,774 of JANJEY010000235.1, forward strand.
GACTCTTCTAGACATGCCTATTTACCCGCTACTAGAACTTAACAGTTTTAAAACAAAACAGGTTCATATGTCATACAATTACAAGTATGTGCAATAATTTACATTAATAAAGGTATTAAGTCATCACAAATTGAAAGCACTTCTAACACAATCTCAAATGTGAAACTCCTCGGACACTGATGGTCCAGAATTATCACAATATTATCATAGAAATTCCCAATTCACAAACATCCATAGCCAATTCATAATACATAAGCCTTTGAAACTCATTCATTCATGATCACACCAAGCAATTCAAAATTGTATTCATAATTATTAAACCATACATCATTTACATTATCATATCAATTAATAATGCATAATTAAACTAACTATTACTCAATTACATCAACTACCCAATTTAACTTCAAACACACCTTAAACAAGTCCATTTACATCCTATTGTACCAAATAAATTAAATAAACCTTATATAGTTCACCAATTGTACAAAACCCCTTGTTTTTCACCTTCCTAACCATTTCCCACAATTTTGGGATAAGTGACCCGAAACCTTCAAACAGTTGTTTTCACAGGACAGGTTTTTGGATCAGTTTTGTATGGCCATTCTGACCTAGAAAATGATGTTTTTAGACAATATGTTATTCTAAACAAATGTTCCTCTATGTATTAAGTTTTTAATGACACTAACTTTATGCAATTTGGTTAAGTATTTTGAAATTTATACCCAAATTACTACAGACTGTCCTTAAATAGTGACAGAATCCAAAAACTCAACTTCAAGACAAATTTTGACACTCTTAGTGATAGAAATCAAATTCGACTCCTTCATAAAAGTTGTATATATATGTATCTAGTTTAATCTTCATTTAAATTAATCCCATTTGGATACCTATAGGTCAAGATATGGTCAAAATACCGATACCTGTCTAGTGGAACTACTCTTTCTAATCAGTATCCAACATGTATCTAACCTCAATTCTTTTTTAATTCAGTACACATTTGATCCTTTTCAAACATCAAACAATACATGTTATAACAGAATACCAAGTTTATAATTCCCTTACCTTACTAAACTTCAAATTCAACTTGAAGAACCCAGCTAAACCAAGCTTCCAAACAACCAATGCATACCAAAGTTTAATGTGCAACTTCCAGCATCAATAAGGTAATAATACATAGAATCACAAGAACTACTTCTTAATGAAATAACTTGCAAAGCTTCCAAAGATTGATAATCCAAACTCCAGCAAGATTCCAAAAGTTGAGAGAAAATGGGAGGGGTTTTGGTGGAGAGAAAAAAGCAAAATGAAGAAAGAAAAAAACAGAAAATGTTTCCAGCAGAAACTTGCTTCATCATCATCATCTAGGTGTCACTCCCACTGTAAGGCATATGTCTTCTTTGCATGTGTCACATATGTCCTGCACTTAAGCTACCATTTGTCACACTTCTATTAAACCATTTGTCACTTAATGAATGTCGCCAAATGCCACAATTTAATTAGGCCACTTGTCATTTTATTAACAATGTCATTTATCACATTCTTGCCAAGCCATTTGTGACACAATGGATGATGCCAAATGTCAATGAATTAGCTATGCCAAATATCATTAATTCCTAGGCTTAGTCATTCTAATTTTCATGTACCAACTTAATTTGTCACTTGATAATTTTTGTAGTCCAAATATACATTTAAATACTTCAATTCTCTAATGGTATCAATTAATTCCAATTTACAAACTATAGTCCACTTAATCTAAAATTCAAGTCATAATTCTTTTATATTTTAATCATAGCACAAGTCTAACTCCTATCATACATTTACTTTCATACATATGTATTATTTCAACTATGATATATTTTGGGGCTTTTCATGGTTAATGTTGATACAACTATTTTTCTAGTTGATTTTGTTATATTAAACTTGGAATAAGATGTTAAAGTACCTCTAATCCTAGATGGACTATTTCTTAAAAATGCTATAACAAACATCTATGAAGGCAATTAAAAATTAAGGATGGAGAGGTAGTAAAAATATTCAAAATTCAGATTATATTGAAACACTCCATTGTGAGTGATGATTCTTATCATTCCCTTAATAAGTTAGTTATTAAAATGTCATATTCTTTTTAGGAGTCCATGTAAAAGACACTTTGGAGCATTGTATTATTTAGATAAAAGAAATTAACTAAAAATGAAGAGTTGTAGGAGCAAGTAACCTATTTAAAAGCAAAAAGAAGAACTTTAAACAAGGAAGGATTAAAAAGATGAAGTGAATATTACCTAACAGAAAATGAAACCATATATAGAAGAACCACCATACTTTAAATTGAAGCAATTACCAACACACCTTCAGTATGTATGTTTTAGGGAAGAACTAAAAATTACTAGTAATGATTACACTATGATTATCAAATGAATAAAAGGAAAAATTACTACTTATGTTATGGAAGCATAAGAAAGCATTATCACATAAACTATCTAACAAAAAATATATTAGTACTTCATATTTCACCCATAAAATTTTGATGGACCACTTAAAAGATGAAATTCAAATATGAGAGATTTTTTAAAAGAAGAGATTGTAGAATTGCTTGACTTATATGTGATAGAGGGGTGATGATTTTTCTAAACCAAAAGAATGAGTTGATACCAATCTAGGTGCAAAGTATGCATCAACTACAAGAAACTAAATGATTCAATATATAGCAACCACTTTTCCTTTTAATTTATTGACCAAATGTTGGAATAACACTTAGGAAGTATGTACTATTATTTCTTATATGGGTATTCAAAGTATTTTCAAATCCCAATTGCACTCGAAGATCAAGAGAAGATTACATTTACCTATCCATATATGATATTCACTTATTATAGATTATCATTAGATTATGTAATTTACTAGCAACATTTTAACGAGGCATGATGAAAATCTTTAAAGGTACGATTGAAGAGGTATGAAGGTATTTATTGATGATTTTTTACTTTTTGATGACCCTTATGATAGATACCTACATAATCTAGAAAAGGTTTTGTAAAGATGTGAGGAGAGTAATTAACCACTGAGTTAGAAAATTGTTACTTTGATGGAAGAAGGTATAATATTAAGTCGTAAAATTACATATCAAGGCATTGAGGTAGATAAGGCTAAGCTTGAAGTGATCAAAAAGTTTCCACCATCTACATTAGTAAAGGAAATTAAAAGCTCTTTAGGAAATGTTAAATTATGTAAATGATTCATAAAAAATTTCTTCAAAATAGCTCGACCGTTGATTGATTTACTAAAGAAGGTTGTGCCCATTATTTTTTTTCCTTAGCTTGTTTAAAGACATTTATCTTAAATAAAAAGATAAGATTTAATTGTATTTTTTCTATTTGTTTTGGTTTTTCATTTGATAATAATGTATTAATATGGAAAATGCAAGTAGATTCGGTTAATTCTAAGGTATCTAGATCTAAAATATTATTAGTATTAAGATCTGTAGTTATTTCAGTCATATTCATGGAAAAGTCTTTGATGTTTTGTTATTTCGTTATGTTTATATATTAAATCTTGATTATATAAATTATAAAGAGTAGTGGCAATATCTAATCTTTCTTTAATAGGTGTTAACCCATTATTATTAATACATAATTGTAAATAGTTAAATCTTCTTTCATAATAATTTTTTATATTATCTATTTAGAGACTAAATTTTCCAAATGCATAAGTTATATACATAGTTGATTACAAATAATACATCAATTATTCATAGATGAGTTTTATAATGTTTTTGAAATCATTGATAAAGTTGTTTTATTTATTCTTTTTCTTGATTATACTGTTCTATATGTTTATTAAGAAATGGTTGGGATTTGTTAAGAGTGTGTGGAGAGGCATTAACTGATTATAGAAATTTATGAGTATTAGTAAAAGTTTTAATACATTTATGACTAATTTTAAGTTTTTGTTTCTTATGTATTATTACTAGATGAATATGTCTACAAGTATCACAAACAAACATTCAGAAATATGATACTAGAAAATATATTGCATAGAATTAACCAAAAGATAAATTGAATTGAGTATTCAATGATTATGATGAAACGATAAAAACACAATTAAACATAACTGTTTTGCGCTTTTTCTCATAATCGTCAATCCTTAGGCTTAAAGCGAGATTATAAGAGTCTGGACAGGGATATTATAACTGAGTGTTTATTTTTTCATATCAAGCTATGCTCGGAGTTTACATTATATAGAAAAGGGTGTTGGATAGCATCCAAAACCTAGAAAGAAAAAGTAAAAACTACAAGAAAAGTAGATTATAGAGAATATACTTTTGACTGTTCAGGTGGTCGACAGATGACCTACATATTTTTACATAATTGAAGAAAATGGCTAACAAGTGGCCTACATTATTGAAAACTTTTGAAGATTTTATTCCTCGATGATGATATCTACTAACGAGCTACATCTTTATCTTTTTCTTCTTGTGATGTCGAGGGACATTTTTGATATTGATGTTGTAGATATTGATGCAGTTGTTGACAAAGAGCTTGCTTCCATTTTTATAATAATTCACTGAATACTCCAAATAAGGTTGAGAAAGATGTTTAAAGTTGTTTTATTAGCTGGAATGATTCAATAGAGATAGTTGTTTTATATGCTGAGGTCATGAACATATTTGCTTCTCTGTAGTTTAATTTAATTAAAGATTCCGGGGTGATCTTTAGGCATTGTTGGTAAACTCCTTCTATGTAATATAGATTGAATTGATTAATCAGATCCCAATCAAAATCATACTTAGGAGGGTCATCTATGGGTGGATACATGTCATTGCTAATTCCAATTTGTACATATGCTATTCGTGATAGTTGTACTTCGATTTCCTTGAGACTTTCTATTTTTTTGAAGATAAGATAGCTGCTGAGAACCTTGATAAAAATTTCTCTTTCCTTAGCAAACCTTTTCTTGTAGTTTTTTACTGCAAGGAAAAATCTTGCTAGGAATTCAGAAAGGGTGTTATTAATATTTTAAATTCAACATTTAAATATAATTTAGAACCTATTGAGTCAGAATATGAAATAGATTCAACAATTTCCTCATTATATCATTATGAATTCCAAACTTCAAAATCAACAACTGAATCTGAATACAACATTCATTCAAGTGATTATTCCGAATAAGTCGTGTTTTTGTCCAAATTCCTCTCCTTTAAGTCCATGAAGGCAACTCTCACCTATAAGACAAAAGTATAAAATATCAAGCAAAATGCATCAATCATAGGTGTAAAAATATAGTCAAATATCCATCTATTAAACATCCTCACACTTAAGCTTTCACTTGTCTTCAAGCAAACAAAATCAAAATTATAAATTTTATAACATCAATTCACGTCAATTGCAACCTGTTCATTTATATTGTACATCATCATATCCTATTGAATCAAATTAACATATGATTAGAGTCAAGATTTCCTAAATTAATTTCCTAAGTAATATTGATAATAATCACATCAACAATCGCATTGAAATCAAAAGCATATCTCTTTACACCATCACCAAGATTTCACTCAATGCACTCAAGTATTTAGGGTGAAAAGCATCAAAACTATCAATCAATGCATGGTAAAATTTTTACCATAAGCATGCAATAAAATCACATCTCCATCACTTATGTACAAACTAGAAACAAAAATCAAAAGGTCTTTGTATAGGTTGTAATAGGGCTTAGGTAATATATGATTGGGACTATAAAAAGGGTTGAATTAAAGGAAATTTACTACATAAATTATTTCAAGACTTGTTTACAAATATACATAAGTCCTTTCAATGCAACTCGATTGGTACTGTAAATTTTTTTCGTTTTTGTTCTTTGTCTGTTCTTTTTTCTTTTCTTCTTTAACATTCTAATCGGTACCACAATTTAGTAAATATTGGACCTTTCACACATTTCAAGTCTCAACAAATAAATCAAGTAAATAACCTTCAAGGTTTAAAATAATAAACAAGTTTGCAAAGAACAATAGGATAAAGGTTAATATTTTGGGTTAAATGAATGAAAAAGGCTAAGACTCAACTTGGTTATTCCTACAGGTAAATTTGAGGGTACGGTAATTTTCAAAGAAATAGGCTAAAGCAAGTTGTTAAATCTAAGTGCCTTCATCATATCAGTGCTTCTAATTTATCAAATATGGTTTTAGTAAGCATATTAAAAGCAAGTTCTAGAATTATCTGACTATACATGATATCACACACATGAAAGAATAAAAAAATCTTAAAAATTTGAAATTATACTCTTTAGGCTCAAAATCTCACGAAAAAAATATAGGTATATGTGTGCAAACAATATGCAATATCATTCAACTTGAATACTCAATGATTACAAAAAATATGACTTATAAAACTAATTTTATTCTAACCATCATCCTTTTACATACCAATTCAAGTCAATATTCAATAACGAAGTACAATATTAATGGACAGATTCAACCAATTTAAGATATCAGTCAATAAAATTTATAATTAGGATTCTAATAAGCTTAAAGAAATTAGTTAAAATTCAATAAACCCATCCCCACAGTTAAAGTCGTACATTGTCCCCAGTGTACAAAATATAAGAAAGTGAGGGGTTTAGTGGTACTTTCTTGACTATGACAATTTTCATATTTGGATCCATCCAATATGAGACTAATATCCTTGCAAAATATATAAGAAAAGAAAAAAAAAGAACATAACAGAAAATAAAATCCTATACTAAGATGAGAGTAAACACAAGATAATATCAAAATTGAAATAAAACTAAAACTAACTCATAGGTCGCCTCCCATGCAGCACTTCTTTAACATCGATAGCTCAACATAACCTTTAAGCTCAATTTCATCCTGGATCAATAATCAGTGGCTTGTTTCCACCCTTTCCTCCACAAAGCAGTTTTATAGCCTGTAAACAAGCTACCTATTGCAAGATAATAACAAGGAGATAATTTATCAAATTAATAAATCTAATTTCAAGCAATAGTTCCCTTTTTAATAACAAACTATTAATGAAAGAGGGAATAAGAAAACTCCCCGAATCATCGATCGGTTTGAACATTTTATCTTTGATGAACTGGGAACCCTCCATACTTAAGGTCACTGCCAATACCTTATCAGTAGTTTCCTTACTTGGTTCCTCCATCAGTTCTTCCTTAATCACATCTGTTCACTCTTCTTTTTTTTTTCTTCTTGGATCAAGGCTTTTGGCTTATCTTCTTCAGTTATCTTCCGTCGCTCCTCTACTTTCTCTTCTTAGATGGAGGTTTCCTCATATTCTTCTTCTTTAGGAAGCTCTTCTTGTAATGTCACTCCAATCATGAAGCTAACCTTTGCCTTTTCTTCTCTCTCAAATTCGCGTCGTTCAGCTTTCGTGTCAACAAGGAGTTCCATTAATTTATTTGTAATACTTGCTTCTGTTTCCTCTTCTTCTTATGAGAGCTCATATTCACTGCTAAGGGTGATCTCCATTCCAAATTCATTAAGATCTGTTTCATTAAGAATAGGAAAACTTCGTAGTTGTTTTGTTGGGCCCCAAATTTTTATTGATTTTATTAAGTATGAACTGATTTGAATATGTGGTTTTTCTAGATAAATTATTTTTTTAAAAGTTTAATTAGCATGTCAATGATTGGAGGATTTATTGCTTAGATTGGTGGAATTGGAAGTATTAAATGGAGAAATTAAGATTAAGTTAGGGTATAGTATGGTGTAAGTGAAAAAGAAAAAGTACAAATGTATAAGGGCAAAATTAGAAGATCACTTAAGGTTAAAAGGTATAAGGCTTACATGGAGGGTCATAATGGACATTTGATGGTTATTAGGAGTGGAAATTAGAAGAAGAAAAATAAAAAGAAGAGGGAAAGAAGAGAGTGTCGTGGAAGAGAGGAAGAAAAGAGAGAAAAGCTAGGATTTTGAAATTCTTGAAGATTTTGAAGAATTTGAAGCATCAACAAGTAAGTATGAGTTTATTCCATCTTGTTTTGTTTAAATGAAACCCCAAATATAGCTTAACTTGTATGGAAAGTGTTAGTGAATGCTTTATGCAAGTGTTCTCTTTTAGGGTTAGTAATCAAAGATAGATTTTGATGTTTAGTTAATAATATTGGGTTGGAATGAAGTATAAGAGATGGTTTAGAGTTTAGATGTGTTATATTTGAAAGATGGGAGGAATATGGTTGAAGAATGTGGAAAAACAGGTTTTCGGGAGGATTTTGGACTTGCACGTCCCGGTGCGCTTATGCCCTCGCTGCGGCGCGCTCCAGCTTTCTCGCCGCGGCGAGAGGCCATTTTCCTACACCGATATGTTTTGATATTTTGGGTATAACTTTTGATGTAGATGTCCAAATGAGGTGATTTTTGGTTCGTTGTAAACTAGAGACATAGGGCTGAAATTTTTGTGAAGAAATGAAATTGAAATTCAGTCTCTAAGAATCTAAAATTTTGTATGGAAGTTGAGCATATAATTTTTGTTTCAGCATAAGTTATAGTTCGAATTGTTAAAGTATGACTTTCCAATTTCTACACCAAATTGAATGGAATTTTGGTTGTTATTTAAGGAAATAAAGTGAGGCAAGAGGAACAAGAGGAAAGACATTCCTAAGCAAGTTTATAAGCAAGGAACTCAAGGTGGGTATATGTTTATAATAGAGTAAATAAGCCACTCATTGTTTTCTTCAAATCAAGAAAGATTTAATGATTTAAATTGCATCATCAATGTTGCCTTATTTGCTTTTTGAGTGA
>JANJEY010000235.1:67064146-67074447 GCA_024703695.1 Erythroxylum cataractarum
CAATCCCAAAATAATATACCCAATATTACAGTGCCATTGGATAGAAATTTTCGCTACCAAAAATCAACCGGTTCGCCACTTGACGATTTTTCCGGTCCGGGAATTTTTTCCGGAAAAATCCAGAAATTTCCTAAAAATCTCTTAAAATATAAAACACTCAATGACGCACTCAGAATAATTTTTCAAACCCAATAACCACATTAATGACAATAGAATTACATTAGGCATGAAAACCGGGAATGTTATGTATGCATGTACAATACTTTCATGTGCACAAATGATACTGTGTACAAATCCTATTATGCATGAACAGTCCTAAGTCATTCCAATCCATATCATCCTATGCCAAATTTACTATTTTATCCTTCCTGTCGGGGGTGGGATGTTACATACAATGACTACTTTACCTGTTGTCGTTCTACTTCATATCATCGTAAACTTGGATATTTTGGTGTGTTTTGAATCACTTCAGATGGTATAGAAGTTAATCTAACTTTTCAGATCTAGTTTCAAGTTTCAATTTGAATTGTTCTGTTTGAATTGTTTTTGGGTTACATAACCTATGATTGTCATATTATTAGATGAGTTTGACTTAGAAAAGTACCGAGCTTTCCATGGTTAAAATTTACCATCAATGTTTCTAAAGTTATACTCTGTCGCAATCTTTGGGTGCAGCTTCATTTTCATTTGAATCATAAATAGCCCATTCCTATCCATGTTGCTTTCTTTGTTGCAGATAACTTTTCAGATCTAGTTTCAAGTTTCAATTTGAATTGTTCTGTTTGAATTGTTTTTGCGTTACATAACCTATGATTGTCATATTATCATATGAGATTGACTTGGAAAAGTACCGAGCTTTCCATGGTTAAAATTTACCATCAATGTTTCTAAAGTTATACTCATTCGCAATCTTTGGGTACAGCTTCATCTTCATTTGAATCACGTCTTAAGTATATAACATCAAAAAATTGAGGGATCATAAATATTAGTTAGTTAAGATTAATCCGAAAATGTTGACCCAAAATAGTAGCTAAATAGCCCATTCCTATCCATGTTGCTTTCTTCATTGCAGATTTTATCAGAGATTCGAAAATATGAGTGAATATGTTGTTAAGTCAATATGACTTCACGTCTAAATAATTTTGATGAAAATAAAATAATTATAATAATAGAAAGTGGAGAACCGTTTTGAGCAGACTAATGTAGAAGCAATCTAAGAGGGAAGCAAAAACTAAGACGAACCAGAAGCAGTAATATAAGACGGAAGTAGAAAGTAAGATGAAGTTGAAGTCAACGTAAGACGAAGTTGAAGTCAAAGTGAGACGAAGCGCAAGAAAGTAAGACGAAGCGCAAGAAAGTAAGACGACAAAATGTGAGACGAAGTGAAAGCGAAACTAAGACGAAGTAAACTAAAACGAAGAAAAATAAGGCGAAGCCTAAGTGAAACTAACACGAACCAAAAACTAAGACGAAGCGGAAAATAAGACGAAGACCCAACATTAACTATTTCTTCAAAGATCAAGAAAGACGAAGAAAGAAGCAGTTATCAAGAAGCACTTATTAAGAAGGAGTTCAAGACGAAGGCTAATTGGCTATTATGACGATGATTACGAAATCGCAAGCAAGACTCTAAGACAAAAACAGAAAGTAAGTCGAAGCTGAAGTCAAACTAAGACGAAACTGAAGTCAAAGTGAGACGAAGCGGACAAAATTCAGATGAAGAACAGCTTCGTTATAATCAACGTCTTAGTTACGATTACACTGCTAATATAATTTCTTGTTTAAGTATACTGAATGCCAAATTTTTAAATTACAATAAGGTGGTGACTTTTGTCCCTAACTGCCTTCTAAAACTATTGCTTCTAAACAATAGCGTTATCATTTTTCAAATTGTTTACCGTGTCTACTTAACTGGCATATACAATATTGAGTGTATAATAATAACAACAACAACAACAACAATAATAATAATAATAATAACAACAACAATAATAATAATAATGATCATAAAAATAATAATAATAAAATTATGATAATAATAATAATAATAATAATAATAATAACAACAACAACAACAAAATTATAATAATAATAAATTAAATATTAATAAACAATTTAATAATAATAATAAGGATAATAATAATATTAATAATAAGAACCAATTTTATATTATTAATAGAAACAAATTAAAGCAAACAAATTTATATAATGATAAGGAATATAATCATAATAATCTAAATAAATACATTAATATCACGAGACTATCCATCTTTGTAACAAATTTCATAATAATAATTATTATTATTATTATTATTATTATCATTATTATTATTATTATTATTACTATTAAATGATAATAAGAATTATAATGATACTAATAATAATGATGATGATGATGCCGATGATGATGATGATCAAAAATAAATAATGACATAAATAAATATAGTTAATAATAATAACGAAAACGAAAGCGGAAGTAAAAGTAAGACGGAAGCATAAGCAAACTAAAACGAAAGCTAAACAAAAAGTAAGACAAAACCGGAAGCAAACTAAGACAGAAGCTGAAGCAAAACTAAGACAAAAGCTTAAGCAAAACAAAGACGAAAGCAGAAGCGCAAAAGTAAGATGAAAGAGGAAGCAAACTACGACGGAAACCGAAGCAAAAGTAAGATGAAAGCAAAAACAAACTAAGATGAAAGCTGAACCAAACGAAGATGTTCTTCATTTTAGTTTTGTCCGCTTCATCTTAGTTTCTTCCGCTTCGTCTCATTTTTACTTCAGTTTCGTCTTACTTTGACTTCAGTTTTATCTTACTTTCTGCTTCCATCTTATAGTCCTGCTTCTGCTTCTTTCTATCAATCCTATCTCCAACGTAATCAACAACACAATAGCCAATTAACCTTCATCTTCAACTACTTCTTGATAACTACTTTATTCGTCTTTCTTGATCTTTGAACAAACAGTTAGTGTCAGACTGTCAGGTCTTCGTCTTAGTTTCTGCTTCGTCTTAATTTCACTTACGTTTCGTCTTACTTTTCTTCATCTTAGGTTCCTTCGTCTTATTTTCTAATTCGTCTTACTTTTTGACGTCTTAATTTCTTCTGCTTCGTCTAACTTTCTTCTACTTCGTCTCACTCTGACTTCAACTTTGTCTTACTTTCTACTTTCATCTTAGATTACTCCTTCAGCTTCATCTTAGTTTCTGCTTCCCTCTTAGCTTGTTTGGATGAGTTTATATCAGTAGAGCTTTTGTCAGTAGAGCTTTTCTGATAAGAGTTTTTCTAAAAAACCAGTTGATTGTTTGGTCGTCAATTAAAAAAACAGCTTTTTAAAAAAAGTTTCATACAATAGATTGTTTGCTAACATAAAAAAAGCACTTTTATTAATTTTAAGTATATTAATTTAATGCTAACTTAAATTTACTCCTTCTACAAGATAGGTCAGGCAGTCTGTCCCGAGACGTCCAGTGTAATTTTCTTCGTTGTTAGTTCCCTCTTAAAAAAAAGTATGATCAACTCGAACTCGAACAAGACGGTCGGTTGTGACGAATAGCTTAGTGCCACGTCTTGGAAAGGAAGGTATTTGGCAATTTCTGGCTTCTGCAAAACTTAGTTTGGACTTTTCGGACAAAAGAGCTTTCAGTTCAATTCACTTTCCAGATATAACGTACACAGATTGACAAGTTCTCATCTGGCTCATGTGGCTTCATGAAGATCGCGGTTTCTACACTTTCATCTAATAGTCTCTCATTGACCTGTCTTCCTCCTTTTGACGGGTAGCTCTGCAACTACTCAAAATCTTTACTTGAGAACATCACTTTCTGGTCATCAAAAGATCCATTTTTTATTCCATTTTTCAAGTGTTTATGCTTAAAATTCATATGGGCGGTTAAATCTAAATCGTGAAACGTTGTTTTCAGTACAAGGATTGTTAAATAAACTAGATACAAAGATCTAGAGATTTATTAGATCCTGGTTTGGGCCAGGAGCCTCACCGGCCAGGTATTGTCCCGTTTGGTCACACCCACATCCTGTAGGGGGCGCTGCGCATCCCGTGGGAGCAATGGGAGTCGAACCTGTGACCTCAGGGTTTTGATGCGTTGAGACGCACGCCTCTCACCACTGGCCCAACACATCCATGGCCCAACAGTAGAAGAACGTCTCCCATGCAGATACGTAAAGACCTAAACCTAGTTGAAAAATCATATAAAAGGTATTATTCTCATAACAGAGGTACGCACGATCATAAACCTAGCTTTCTCTGTGATTATCAACCTCACCTTCACCAGAAAACTGACTTGAGCGTCGGAGGGGCTAATCGGGACACAACCCCCGTCAAGCCTTCCTTATTTTGCAGGTATCCTCATACCGAATTCTCCACAGAAGATAGTCAATCACATGGAGCACAACGATAACGTTACATCCTGCCATAATCCAGTTGAACCAGAGTCCAAATATTACCGATAGAATATGGATACCGTTGGAAAAGTATTTCCATATTACCGCCGGAACATTGTATACTATTGGTAAGTTGTTCGTTTTATTTACCGACCATTTCTGTTAATCCGATGGTATATTTATGCTAATATACAGAGGGTATCTTTATGTCTATTGGTATATTTTACCGACGGAAATGCATTTGATATTTCGTCGTTAAAGTTATCTACGTCCGTATTAACGACGCTTTTGTCTGTCGTTTAATTTTATCGGTAAATATTAATACCGATGAAATACTTGAATTTAGAGTCGGTTATGTCCGTAGGTAATTATCTGATTTCTTGTAGTATTATTTATAAATTTTACTGACTTAAAAAAATATTTAGAAATATAAAAGAAACTCATAAAAAAAAGCAACAAATCAAAATTTGTGATTGTTATTATCCAAGGAAAAGCAGGCAGTAGATTAGCTATTGGAGGAGAGAGGGCGCACTTTTAGATGGTGATAATTATCTCCACGGAGGGATCTAAACAAACAAAAAGCTAATGCCATTATAAAATATAAATGGGGAGATATCAAGTTGGACAGGATTTTTTATTAAAATGTAATTACATTACAGTGCGCATTTGAATATTTAAAGCAGGTGTCGAGCTTCTCATTGACAAACACCCCAATGGAGTGCGAGTCTGCTCACTTTTCATCATCACCATTAATCTAAAATTTCAATGAAAAATCTCACATTTTGGGTGTTATAAAAACAGTAACCTTAACCCTGCCCTGTGTGTCATGATTGTTAAACGTGAGAGGTGGTATACAATTTAAGAAGTGCGTCAAGCTGACATAGAGGCGTGTAATTAGCATGCTTTAATTTATTTCTTCTTTAATCAGTATCCAACAGTACAAAACTGCAGCTTTCTGTGCGGGCCCATATAAATGTATATGTAATATACATGTGTTATCTTTTCGTATTTAAATGCCTGAGACACGTTTTTGGTTAGGGCTGAGTTTTTCTTTGTTATTTTATTCTTAAGCACGCTATGTTCATTGCAAATTTGATCCTGTTGCTTTCTTTCCATTTCTTTCTTCTCTTTTCCTTTTCATGTGTTTACATCAAATTAATCCATATCTAGTAGAGAAAATAAGGCACACACATCATTTCACCCCTATCCCTTTATTTTCTCCTCTTCGTTTTATTTGCATTTCATATGTTTTGTGATTTGAATTTTGATATGCTTCATGTGTCCTCCAAACTTTTAGTGACTGCTTTTGTATCTTATTTACTCTAGTTTGATTGATTTAAGAATTTACTGGTTGAATAATGGCAACTGAATTAACCTGGTTCAATTCAGTTAAAAAAAATTTACTTCTACATTAATGTTATCCATATTTCAATGGTGTCACTTTTTCTAATACAAAATGATACAATATCTGGGGCTTTAAAAACCGTATCTCGTAGCTTAGATAGCAAAGGTTCAACAAAAGGAAAAGGAAGAAACTGAACTTCAGAATCCTACGGCCAAATCAATCGTGATAACTTCTCTCTCTTTTTAGCAGCATCACACCTGATTTTCTATGCTGGGCGTCTTTTGGGGAAAGTCACCAATAGTTCAGAATCAGAAGTATTGGGCAACATTATTCTATATGCTGATCACAATCACAATGGCAGCGCAGCAACAACAAGACTTGACCATATAAATACAAATATATACAGATGTTATTATATTCTGTAAAAATAAACCACTAGCATCCTTGATAATGCCAGACCTGTCCCTACTTCTTACATAAAATTACAACATCTGTGACACTTTCAAAGTAATGTCATTTCATGGTGTCACTGTTGACTTGGTTTGGTGAGAAACCCTCTTTTGAAAGCCAGCAGGTTTACATCCACCTTCCCTCAACAGCAGCCTTAAAACTATGTAACGTAACAACTAATAATACACAGAATTCAACACTGAGAACCTATAACATTCAAGCTGGACTAGTGTGATGCTCTTTTCAAATGTTCACATTCACAGCCTAAGATTTCTTTCCTCTCTACCATAAAATTATGTAATCTCTAATGCTTATCGTCCTCCATCTCTAATGATTTCAGAGCGTTTAATTCAAACTTGTCAAAACAATCAATACCGAAATCTTGGATACCAAAATCTTGGCACTCAAGTAACCAAGTCAAGTCTTCGTCCCATGATTGGTTGTAAGTGTTTTGTAATACCAGAGGAGGGTTGTCAGTATTTTTCCAGGAGGCATCAATTAGGGGAGGTTCATCCATCCACAAGCTATTCAATAAAATATCGTCATTGCAAATATTGTCCAACAAAAGAGATGACTCGTCGGTGGAACAGTTTTCAGTTGGTGACCTTGAATTCTCCTCTGATGATGAGTTAACGGTGACCTCACTTTCTTGACCAGTAATGTTGCTAGGCTCAGGTGGCAAAGAACCAGCATGAGTTAAGCTGTCCTCTGCCTTGGGTTCTTTGTGCAAAGGCTCATGTGTGACAGGGTCAATTCCCATCTTGAGAAGCTTTTTCTTTATGTGAGTGTTCCAGTGATTCTTGATTTCATTGTCAGTCCTGCCTGGCAGCCTAGCTGCTATCTTAGACCACCTGCAAGTAATTATTTTTAAAGGAAAAATGTCACTATCTTGCTTCATTTGATCATGTGAACCATGCAACCATCAGCAAAGAAAATAACTCCCAAGTAGCAGTTTCAAATAATTGAAGCAATTTGTCAAATTCAGTTCATCTAGAATTATGAAGAAATGCCGCCCACTCAAATCTTAACTAGGATTATACACGTCCAACTCTTTATCGTATTTATTGGAAGACATTGCTGCGGTAGACCGTAGATTCTTAGAGGAATTTAGTCAACTAATGCAAAGAATAAAAAATGAGGTCATGACAAAAGGTTATGCACCACAAGGAATTGCTAGTTTATTATGGAACACTAAAATGTCACAACACGTTTACATCATTAGCTTTTAGTTTCACCACCAACTTCCAAACCCCGCTGCCGTCTTTTTGTCCATACTTTATGCCACGGCACCTTTACTCACCTAACCTAGAACACTTCCATCAAGGTGAAGATTAGTCTACAGTGAAGTCCAAACAACATCTTTTGTTTAATATTATATTCACATAGATTATATAAATAAGATAAGATAATATTAGATAAATGGCTGAGATTTTATGAGACAGAATAAAATAAAGTAATATTAGATAAAAGACCTGACTTCCAGACAACGAGAGCCTTTGCTCTACCAAAATTTTATCAACACATCATAATTATAAATTAATATACTGAGTCTCGTGGAATTAATAAAACTACTTTTTAATGTTTATCCTATACAAAATAGAAAGGAAAGAAGAAAATGTTATTGCTCAAATGTCATCCAACATAAAATTTTGATTATTTCATATATATATATATATATATAGAGTTATATACAATAATTGCATCTTTTTTTTACTTAAACCACTCAATATCCAACGTCACATTGATAACCAACTAATTCGGAATCGAGATGAGTAGGACTATTTTGAACCTCCAAGCTCTCCTTTAAACCGACTTCATTCTCAAAACTCGAATTCAAATCTTAATTAAGTAGGAAGAATCCCGTGGCACTCTACCGGAGCATCATTTTGACAATTAAAACAAACCATTTTCCAGATATGATCTGAGACATTCAACAGACTGCTGAATGTTTGGTATGGCATCTTGTCAACCAAATCCAAAAGACTTTTGATCTTCTTTCACATGAAGATGATGGGAGACGAGATTCAAAAACTAATATATCAACGTAGTGTGGTAGAAGAAAAACATGTCCACGCGGTTACTAGCTAGCTATACCGAGGAAAAATCGATAATGTACTTTATTAAAGTATGATCATCAACAGTTATATAGACTTAAATACGAGATTTAAGTAATCAACCTGTTTCCAAGACGGGCATGAAGATCTATGACCAGCTGTTCTTCAGCTTCGGTAAGGAGACCTCTCTTCAAGTCAGGACGAAGATAATTAGTCCAGCGAAGCCGGCAACTCTTGCCACATCGCCGGAGTCCGGCGAGCTTTGGTACAGCTCTCCAACAACACTGGCCATTGGTGAGAATAAAACTGATGAGTTTCTTATCTTCCTCAGCCGTCCATGGACCTTTCTTGACCCCAAGTTTGTCACAGCAAGGTTGCCTTCCCATAGCGCTACAGAAAACTTACACAAATCACTAATATTTGTCGAGACTCTCGCACTCAAAAGCCCCACACCCACCTATATATAATAATGCCCTCACCTTGAGTTTCCTAATTCTCCTTAAGTACACACACAGGCATACATGTATACAGAAATAGAGAGAGGGAGGAGATTCCGGGTTCCACCATTAGTTTAAGAAAATGACATGGGAACTAAAATGGCTTGTTCTGGTGACAGTAGACTCTTGAGACAAAAATGAGTGAAGGTGAATGATAAGTGACAAATAGGACCGAGTTAAAATTTTAAGGACCGAAAGACTCACAAAAAACACAGCTTACTTCTTTCTATTTTCCTACAAATAATCCACTCTGTGATTGCAAGCTTACTCAACCATACCATCATGCATTTCGTCATCACCACGTTTACGCGTCCTTATTGAGATACTACACTATTTTATGTTGCTTATATTTTAATTGATATTAAGTACAAATAACTTTATCGTTTCAAATAACCTTGCGGTTCTTTCGATGACATTTTCCTTTTTGATCATGATTTCATCTTCACCTTCAAATCTATGCTGGCTAGTTGCATAGCCGTACTATCATAAACTTGTTGAGTATGTTAATTGAGAACCATTAATGGAAGTCTTTTTTTTTAATTTTTCGTAATTCTTCGACTGGCCACCATTCACAAGATTTTTTTTTTTTTTTTTTGGGAAGATATAAAGCATGTTCTGGTATATAATTTGTGCTTATTTAAAACCAACAGATGGGAATGGGAAAGAAAAAATAACTTAAAAACAATAGCACTAAAAAGTAATTAATCGATATGACATTCTCCAATTTAAAATTCATTTTATTCTTACAATGGATGCAACCAATCTCTTTCATAAAATAACAATTATATTAACAGGCATAAGAGTAGAACCTACGAAAATAATAGGTATGTGGTACATTCTACGTAAGCCTTTGATTGCAACAATAGTAAGGTAAGGAATCCATCTGGGGTCTCCAAGCCAGATGGTTAAAATCTTTTTCTCTTCCATCTCCATGACAGGAAGATGGGAAACGTGTTTCAGATTGCTATTTTAGAAATTTATTATAATTCAACTAGAAAGAAAATTGAAAGACATCAGTTTGTACACCAGTCTCATATTTCAATTGAATATTCATTTTTTTATTTCCAATTCAATAAAAAACGTTAAAAACATGAAGACAACATATATTTAGAAATTAAGAGAGTTTAACTTCATTTCGAATAGCTAATTGTCAGAAGAAAGTCCTATACTGTCAGATCATTAGAAATTAGGACAGAACTTCATTTCGAAATAGCTACTTGTCATTCAGAAATAAACTAATTACTGCCGCGGACGAGGCCTTTGGCTAAAGTTTAATTATATACCAACCAAAGTTACGAATATCGTATCAAATTTGGTACTAAATTAGATTTTGGAACGGAACTATACTGATCGGTATCGTTTCGAGTAATTTTTTAAATTTATAAAATAGTCTCTAAAATTTTTAAAAATTACAAAATAGTACATATTAGTATATTGTACAGTTGTACTGTATATTTAACTAGTTTACTGTTTACATCAATCATGCTTTCAAAAATTTTAATAGTAAATAATAATGACAATTAATATGAAATAAGTCAATAACAATAATTTTTAAATA
>JANJEY010000235.1:67086446-67097230 GCA_024703695.1 Erythroxylum cataractarum
AGTATATTGTGAGCGTATGAGCCTAAGGCTGGAGGTTCTGGATCCTCGAAACCAGATTATTTTGTATTCGTTTTACATAAATCTATAGCAAATACACATTTTCCATACCTGTATTTCTGGAACCTATCAGGATGCTACTAATCAGGCACTGCAGCTTCAGAGCCCACTAATTTTAATGTTCAAAATAGTATGCCCATTTTTGGTCAGATTTACCATTAAATGTGAACAAAGTCGTGGCTTTATCTACGTTGAAGGCTGCCAACTGGCTCATCTATCTATTTAAGATTCAACTCAGAAAGACCATAGATGCCCCAAACATAGAAACAACACTGGTCAATTTCTACTTGTAATCATCCCCAAACACAACTAAATGTCCAGCCAATCAGTTGCAATATGCATTGGACACAAATTACATAAAAATGAAAACATCATTATAACAAGCAGAAGCCAGTGCATTATATCTCGAACACAAAACTAAAATCATCAACAATTTCATACCATTTAGATATTTAGAAGCTACAGTAAGGCCTAATTTAAAAACTACTAAGAGGTAAGTAGAGTGTATTGTGATCAACTAGTCAATTTAGCTCTACATTCGTCGATAACTGTTCACCACAGCATATTCCTTAATGTTAAGAGTATAATCAGAACAAAGTAGAGCTATTAATAAAATCCAAAATGTCACAGTAATGTAGACTAGATTCGCATTAAATGATTGCATAATGATAAAATTAGAAGCTAAACTTTACCATCTTGTAAAGCAGCCATTATTTCCGGGTCACTAAATGCAGCCATCAATTCAGGGTCCTATCAAAAATGTCAAACAACATTTGTCACAATAGACAACAATATAACTACAAACTCCACCTTAATGCCTCCGAATGCATGGCGGAGCAGCAGAAATCAAAATCAATTTGAATTATCAAAAACAGGAAACTGAATAAAATTTTAAAACAATAAGATCTTTACATTATCTAAAATCCTCAAGCGTATGAAATTTTTGATAGTGGGCATGAAAGGCAACAAGTACCACCATACTCACATTCAATATTTTACTAAAATCAACATTTCCTGGCACTCCTCCTGGCATGGAACCCGGGAAACCTCCAGGCATGCTTCCGGGAAAACCCCCAGGCATCCCGCCTGGGAACCCACCTGGCATGCCTCCAGGTTTTTTAGTGGAGGATGATTCCTCTGTCTTCTTGGCCTTCTCATATTCAGCCTTCAAACAGAACAGAAGATATCATGTTCATATAAAGGTAGCAAATTAAATGCACATCATCAAACTACATTTCATATACCTGTGCTCTAGCACGGCGGTGTTGTCGCTCTTTTTCCCTCTTTCTATCCTCTCTCTCTTTGCGCAGCCTGTCATATTTCCTATGATGTTCTTCAATCCTTTGAGCATTGGGTTCGACCTTTAAAGAGAAAATATTGCAATGTGAGACAAAAACCCAATAATCATACCATTTCAATTTGGCACCTAACACGATCTCAATGAAAGTCAAATGATAGTAAATCGAATTGAAACTTCAAAAACACTGGCAATTTTACAATTTTTTACATCTTAAACATATATCATACATACTGCATAATGTTACAATCTGAGTTTCAAAAACATGTAATCATGCATCAAATGGTACAAAAAGTTCTTATGTTATTCGCAAATGCATGTAATGACTAAGCAGATAACAGGTGTTTTACCTTCTTCAGTACAGCACTTATTTCCTCGTCATAATCTAACTTTGATGCCACATGAAGATCCTTGGCAGCCTCTTCCCATTGACCAAGCAAAGATTGTGCAATGCCACGAGTTTTGTAGCCCTTAGCTGAGTCTGGGTTAATCTGAAAAACCATCCCTTAGATATTGTTACCCATTATGTAATGTAAAAGTATGATTTTTACATGAGTGTTATGCTTGTGAGAGTATGTGAATTTCTCTCTTTTACTTTTTCCTTAAGGATTAGTAAGGAGATAATTGGGTTCTGGAAATCTAATAACCTCGAGAGCTGCATTGGCATCCCGGATAGCAGCATTTGGTTTCTTCATCTTAATATAAACGCTAGCTGTACAGATGAATATGGAGTCAGAGCTTTCTCGATAAGTAACACATAACTTCAAAACAACTGAATCCTGGAAACATTCGGAATGCAATATTATTCTACCTCTGGTGGCATACATGATTGCAGATGTTGGGTTAAGGCAAATTGCCTCAGTCAAATGCTCAATGGCCTCCTCCAGTTTACCTGCATTGCAAACAACAATCCTATAACTATTAAAATCGGCTTCTCCACAGAATCAATAGACTCAAATTGCACTAGCAACTGAACATACAGAGACCACATTTTGTACCTTCAGAGATTGCTTCCATGGCTTTTGCCTTGGCTTCCTGCGAAGCATCACGACCCTCCTCTGTGACCTCCACAGAAGGGTCACCCATCTGCAAACGACCAATAAATGCGATAATTGACTTTGAAAAGCACGCAAAACAAAGACCTCAACTGAATAGCAATACCTTTTGGGGAGGATCATTATCGGCTTCGACAGTTTCGCCTTCAAGCTCAAGATCAGATTCAATAATCTCATCATCTTCCTCCTCGGAGACAATGTCTTCCATTTGGTCGTCAGTCTCCTCCTCCACTTCACGGTTCTTCTACAAAACACCATCACCACAATACACTTATTTACAGACGCCGAAAACATACTTCACACACAATCACAGTAAACACAAAAGTCTTACCGATTTAGGGCTGCTTTCGTTGTAAGCCGAAGAAGGGAGCTTGGCGCCAAGACTGAATACACGAAAGAGGTGAAATGTTTTGAAAGATAAGATGAGAAACAGTTTAAAAATGACAAGGTAGAAAATTTAAGAACCTCTCAAGATAATCGCGGAAGAAGGACAAATCGGGGTCGCTGAGGATAGAGGGATTTGACTTGCACTGTTCGATGAAGCCTTTCAATTCCTTTAGTTTCGCGCCGTCCATTGGCAGAGATAAGTAACAGATACAGCAAGCGAGTGAAACAAAGTTGAAAAGAGATGATGGGTTTGCGATCTTGGCAGCTCTTGCTTTGCTTCTTACCTTCACTCTCACCGCCTACTTCTAGTAGCTTCGGTTGTGTGGAATAAGCGGGTGTGTCTGGGGCCTTCTCGAAACTTTGATCGAAGATCCAACTGAGACTGGACCTTCTGGGACCTGGATCCAACACGGGTTCATTCTTAATCGCATCAAATGGTATTTTTGTTTATTATTGGACTTTTAACAACTTTCCTAATGCTGGCAATATGAAGACTCAATTTCTAGATTTTGGATTTGTAAGTAAAACATGCTAGAATTTGTTTCAACTTTATCTTGACCAAGTCTAGGTGACAACTAGTCAGGTTATGATTTTTTTGTAGTCAAAGAATCACGATAAAAAGATCCCAACGTCAATAAAACAAAAGGCTAAAGTAGTTATAAATAGGACCAAAGTGAAGGATGAAGATCATCCTAAGTTTTCTAGCTTTATTTTCTAGCTTCTTATGAAATTGTCTTTTCTTCTCTTTAGTAGACGTTAGTATAGTTTCTCTTCACTATACATTAGTAGTAACTATGGTCATTATTAGGTAACTTTCTTTATTTTGACTTAATGGAGTTAAGGCTCTTGGAACTTTATAAATTAGGAGATAGATAATTGGGTCTTATTACAAATTGTTTCATCTATTCATATATTGAATTATTCTTCTCTTCTTTTGTTTTTATGGTTATTTTGATTGATTTCTAATGCATGCAATTAGTTCATTGATTTGAATACTCAACTACAAGATTATTGAATATTTAAAAGTACAATTCCGTTAATCTTTATAGCAATTATGAGTTTTTAATTTGTTGAGTCAAAATTTATTAACTTCTAAGAAGAGTATTCAACTAGATTAACTAGATTAAACGCAACTATGGATGTTCTATTATTTTGCTTCAGTAGTCTTTATTTTCTTAAAATTGTTGTTTAATTAAATTTTAGACTGTTTTTAAGGTTTTTTTAGAAAAGAAAAATTATATTAATTAATAAATATTGAAAGTAGTACAAAATTGATAAAGAAGTGAGGGGATTACCCTATTAAAATCCTTACAAAATCATGTAAGTAGTAAAGACAAAATGAGAGTTACAAGAATAGTGGATCAACCGTGAATCATAATAATTTCAAATGTGTAGGGAGGATAGTAAGTTAGCAGAGCATGCAAAGCCTACAAAGCTAAATAAAACAAAACTCATAAATCAGCCCATTGAACTGTTAATAAGTGGAGTATATAAATTAGCAATCTACTGGAAACATGCATTAAATGCCAACGATGGCTAAATACCGAAGTAATGCCAGGATATTTTGAATCTTAGGGATATCATATGTCAATGGCTAGGTACCGGAGGGTATTAAGAGAGATTGAGAAATTAAGGTACCCTGTGTTGATATTTATACATTTAATTATGTGTTCACTTAGTAAGTGATTATGACGTGATGAGTTGGCAGAGCATTGGATGTAAGCTTACTAGGTTAAGTTGGGCCCGGGCAATTATGTTAATTATCAAATAAAGCATAAATGGCAATTAATGTTTGTGTAAATAATAATTTGGCAATTAATATTTGTGTAAATCATAATTTGGTAAAAGTTTTGAGATGTTTGTTAACCGTTTGGATTAGACTAAGTCTTGTTATGTATATATGTATTATATGTATGATTTAATCGGTTGACTAAGTCTTATAAATATTTTTTTTAGTTACTTAATTTTAATGATATGGTCGATTACCGTTACTGAGTAGGCAATTCACCCATTGCCACCGTATTTTTTAGAAGATCGAGTGATTGTCGATAACCCCAGTGCATATGATAGACCGAGTGAAGAATAGTTGGGGCCAACAGATTACTTGTGTAAAGTTGTTGAAATGTATATATTTTTGAATGGGATAGTTTAGGTAGTTGAGTCGTATAGAATATTTTTATACTTAACAAAAAATCTTCTCTTTTGGAACTAATGAGGAATTTGATGAATAATAGTATGTTTTAGGACCTATTTGGTTAATTGTGGTTTAAGATTTTTAGGAGCATCACATTAGGTTGTATAAGAGAAGGTTTACATTTCTACGGATGTATTGAATGAGAAAAAACTAAAGATATGTTCTTGTCTTATCCAGGATAGCTTTAGAAGATGATAATGCTAGCCTTGAGTCACTTGGGGAATTGGGAAGTTTGTTTTGTGCTCTAGATATACCGAATTAGGGGGATGTCCAAGTGAATAAAGTACGAAGAGAGGTGCCAATCCCACCATAGATGATGCAGCAGGCTATTACTACTGCTCTAGCCTGAGGTGATTCTAGGATGGATCGTAACTATGAGTGAATCTGTAAGATGGGTGCAGTAGAGTTTCGAGGTACTATAATTCTTGAGGAAGCTGAGGCATGGTGGGAGTAGACAAAGATAATTTTAGACCATTTGGAATATTGCAAAAAGAAGGTTGTAGTACATTGTTTCCTTATTCCAGGGCAATGCACTGACTTGGTGGAAGTTAGTGAAGAAATCTTATAGGACTTGAGAGATGACTTAGCAGGAGTTCTAGAGAGAGTTCACTATGCGAATATATCAGGATCTACAGAAGATGGGGTTCATAGGTTTGGTTCAGCCAGAGGAGATGTTAATGATTGATTATAAGGCTCGCTTTATAGCTTTATCTAGATATGCATTGGAGGTTGTGGCAAATCTCGAAGATAGATGTTATCAATTTGAGCAGAGTTTGAGGACAAATATTCATTTTGGTTTGGGAGCTACTACCTTCGATTTCAAGAAGTTACTAAAGACTATACTCAAAGTGGAGGATGTAACGGAACAAGGCAGAAGGAGGAGAGAGCTTAAGTGTCAATCAGATAGTCATCTTGGAGAAGGGTGTCGGTTTGTATAGAGAGAAGCTACTCATATTGGTGCAAGGAGATCTAGGAGAGTCAATGGCACATCGAGCATAAGTGGTAATTTACACCGATCTGATGGAGATCGAGGAGCTGTCAGGGATTTAGTACATCATTGCATTATGAGTGCACCATTGGTTAGATCCGATAAAGAAGCTAGTCAAAGGTTCAAAGGAACTTTTGATAGAGGAGTTGGAGGATTTCAGAGTTGTGCTACCTATGGGAGATTTCACAGAGGACCATATTGGGACCTACTGGGATTAATCAGGCATATTATATTTATAGAGAGAGGGGACACTTACAAAGGAGTTGTCCAACAGTAAGGAGGAATTCAGGAGTAAGGACAAAGGAGATAGTACAGGGTCAGAGTAGTGTCTTTGGTTTGGGCAAAACTGGTAGCAGGGGTGGTGGTAGAGGAGTCAGACGTGGATCAACAGTGGGTACGAATACTGGTAGGGCATCTTCGACTCATAGTCAAACTCAAGCGAGGATATACCACATGACAAGGAAGGAGGCACTTGTAACTAATGACGTCATTTCTAGTATAATTTTATTATTTGATATTAAAGCTTATGCGTTAATAAACTCCGCATTCTTATATTTCTTTAAAGTTTGTATCTAGAGTTCCAAGGGAGGTTAGTCCATTAGGATAGGACCTAAGAATGATGTTACTATTAGGAGACTATGTGGTAGTAAATAGTGTAAGAAGGGGAATGCCAGTGAGGATTGGTAGAATAGAGTTATTAGCTGAACTTTGAAGGTGTGGGATAGATTTCTACCTTTAATGAAGTTTGCATATAATGATAGTTATCATTCAGCAACGATATGGCACCATTTAGGCATTATATGGTAGGTGGTGTAGAGATTCAATATGTTGGAATATAGAGGGAGTCAAATTATTAGAGGGGCTAGTGTTGGTTCAGGAGACATAGAAGAAAATAAGGGTAATAAGGCAATGCTTGAAGGTAGCTTAGGATTGACAAAAGAAATATGTCAATCAACGTTGTCGAGAGATGGAGTACAACCATAGAGATAGGGTATTTCTTCGGTATCACCTTGGAGGGGAATTATGAGGTTTGGTAGAATCAAGAAGTTAAGTTCGAGATATATCGGGTCAGATAAAATTGTACAACATGTGGACCCATTAGCTTATAGATTATCACTACCACCATAGTTATCACAGATTCATGATATGTTCTATGTGGCAATGTTGAGACGACACCAATTGGATCCTAGTCATGTTATATTGAGTCTTGAGATTGAAGTTACAAAGGACATGACTTATAAAGAGGAGCCAATAGATATATTGGATAGACAACTTAGGAAATTAAGGAGACGAGAGATTTTGATAGTGCAAGTTTTGTGGAATCATCATTAATCTCCAAGAGAGGCAACTTGGGAGGTAAAGGATGAAGTTCGATGTTAGTATCCTCATTTGTTTGGATCTTTAAGTACGTAATTTAATTTTGAGGGAAACTTTTTTTAAGATGGGGAGAACTATAAAGCCCACAAAGCTAAATAAAAACAAAACCCACAACCCAACCAATTAAACCATTAATAAGAGGAGTATATAAATAAGCAATCTGCTAGAAACATGCATTAAACAGTAGGGAAAACCACCGTCTTCTTTTTCTTTTCTATCAACTTTTCTAGCTGGTAAGTGTGTATAAATGCACCATTTTATTCTGTATGTGACATTTATCTTATAGGTTCCCTCCTTATGTTTATTTTGCAGAAGAGTAGAGAGAAGAAGAGGAGAGAGTGAAGGCAATGACATCTTTTGAAAATTTCAGTTGTATGTAGAGGCAAAATAGGAAACACAAAAAATTAAGGGTAAATATGAAATTTACTTGCATGAAAGGCATTTTTAGTAGTAATTGAAATGGATGAGGGTAAAATGGGACTTTTAATTAGTTAAAGGTATTTCAATAATTATGGTGGCTAGGTTAGTAAGGATATTATTTGTATAATTATCAATAAATTAGAAAAGAGAATAATGTTGGATTATTAAATGTAACTAGGTTAGAAATTTTTCGTAAATTAGTTTAATAGAATTATGTAAATTCTAGGTCTAAAAGTCCATTTAAGGAGTAATTGGGATTATCAACTAGTTGAGTTCGAAATCAAGGTAAGGATAACCTTAGACATTACTCTTAAAATTAAGTACATTTTATTATGAATAAATTATATTTTAAATTAGTCATTAATTTAATTAATTATTAATAATTACATACATGAATTATATTTACTTTAATTATCAAACAATTAATATAGTATAAGGTGTTTCATTGTTATATTTTGTTATGATTTCTGAGGTGTATTACTTGTTAAATTAACGGGAAATGTGTTAATTAAATAGAGATTGGTTGATAATATGTTGTGAATAATTGGTAAAAATTAAGCATCGGTAGCTTACCTAGGATAGGCTACATTCGGTGGTTTTAGATGGATAGATTGTGTCGATATGAGTGGGATGGTGGCTAGGTATCTATTTGTAGAGTAGATACCGGGGCATCCTGAGTCTCAGAGATGTCCTGTGTCGATGGCTAGTTATTAGAGCGATATTGGGATATCCTATGTCGATGGCTAGGTACCGGAGTAGTACCTGGGATACCAAGAGAGATTAAGAAATTGAGGTACCCTATGCTGATATTTATACATTTAATTTCATGCTCGCTTGGTGAGTGATTATGAGGAGATGAGATACGATGAGTCGGTAGACCATTGGATGTAAGCCTACTAGGTTAAGCTTGGCCTAATCAATTTAGTTAATTATCAAATAAAGCATAAATGGCAATTATGTATTGATATTTGTGCAAATCATAATTTGGTAAAATTTTTGAGATGTTTGTTAACTGTTTGGATTAGACTACGTGTTGTTGTGTATATATGTATTATATATATGATTTAATCGGTGACTAAGTCTTATAAATATTTTTGAGTTACTTGATTTTAAGGGTATAGTCGATTACCCTTATTGAGTAGGCAACTCGACCCTTGCCATTATTTTTTCTAAGAGATCGAGTCACTGTCAGGCACGTGATAGACATAGTGAAGAATAGGTGATAGGATTGAATCATCTTATATTTTCTTATGCATTTCAATGTCTTTTCAATCCTATTGTTATGTTTTAATACTCAATTTGTTTTCATCTTGTGCTTACATATAGATTGAAGGAGTGAACACAAATACATACTAAAAGGAAGAATTTTGACAAAGTTGGAGAGCCATCTAAGAGGGGAAACCATCAAAGGCATTTAGAGGAGAATTGGAGAAGACCCGGGAAATAACCCAGGGCCACGATCATGACAAAAGCTTAATCATGGGGAGTTAACCACGAGCGTGACAAAACCTTAAACATAGGGCCACGATTATGGGGAGTCAGCCACGATCTTGATAGAGAGTAGATAAACTGGCTACGATCGTGCATATGAACTAGCTATGATCATGCACTAAAGGCCACAATCATAGCCTGTGCATAGACATATGTGGATGACCTTCTGAGCTTAAGTTTTTGAGGGGCTTTTTAGACTTTTGAGGTAGAAAAAAATCATAGGTTTTACCTTAAATGGAACATTCTAAATAAAGAAAGAAAGGAGGACCTAAAGGAAGGCTACACAATCTGCCACTTTTGGAAAACTTCAAGAAGAGAGAAGAAGAAGAGAGAAGGAAGGAGCAGAGAAGTTTGTCTTATTTTTTTTTATGCTTAGCTAGTTTATTTCATTTTCATATGTCTTAATCTATTCATTCCATTATTTTAGAGATTTTTTAGTGTTAATCATGTTTTTACATGTACATGAATATTTAGAATGAAGTTTGATGGATTTATGGTTGAAACTCATGAATTTTGTAATGGACCTTTGTGATCTATCAATGGATGTGTATTTCTGCAACTTTCTAGTTTTAATCTTGGATGTTTGAGTTTATTTATGCATTTTTATAGATAATTTATTAGGTATTTGAATGTTTAATGATTATGTTATGGGTTTTGTTTATTTAATATCAATTGTGCTTGATATAAGCATGTGTGGCTAGACTACTTAGGGGTTTGGAGATATTATAAGGATGAAGGGATGGAAATTGTGGGAATGGAGTTGGACTTGTCTTGAATTGGTATTTGTAGGTTTAGGTTGGTTTGGGATTTAGGATAAATGTCATAAATTAGAAATTGCTTATAGGCTTGATCACCCTTTAGGTAATTTTCTAATTTTAAGGCTAGGGTTGAGCTTGTGATATGTAATAGTTCATAGTTATTACGAGAAGTAGCAATAGGTTAGTTGAATTTGTCAAGATACTTAATCAACTAATCTAGGATCCCATACCTTTAGGTTACACCTTTCGAGCTTATGAGTAGGTAGCCTAAGTTAATTGTTTCTTAGTACCTAATGCATCTTCGCTATTGAACTTAGAGAGCCTATTCTAGGTTATAGTAGAGATCAGGGGCATTTTTAGAGCTTATTAGTTTTGCCTATTTTAGAAAATTAAGGGTTCGAGAGCTTAATCAAGTCCATAAGCTAACACCATGATGATAATACTTTTTATTTAGATTCAATGATCAATGAACATCCCAGAATCCTGAAGAAATCTGACCCACTTCCTTACCATTATTATTAGACTTTTCTAAATTTCCTTTATGCTTGTCTTTTTGGTTACGTTCATTGCATATTAGTTGTCTCGTCTTCATCATTTCATGGTATTTTGTTTTCTTTTGTTACAACATTTGAAATTGTTAAGTCAAACTAGACTTCACGTATTAAATAATTTTGATGACAAACAAAGAGAAATATACAAATGAAAAGTAGATGGACGCCTGAGGAGTAAAAATCAGCAGAAGTGAAAAACAGCTTAAGGA
>JANJEY010000235.1:67305222-67315361 GCA_024703695.1 Erythroxylum cataractarum
TTTAAATTTTAAGAGATTAACATAAATATTTTTCAAAATAATTTTAATTTAATTTAATATATTAACAAATATTTTTTAAAATTTAAAAATTAAAATTAAAATAATTAAAAATCTATATTTTCTTAAATTAGAAATTAAATTAGTATCATTTTTACATACCTAATTACATATCTGATAGAACTCATTCTCAAGCTTATTTTCAATGACATTTTAGTTATCTCTCAAGTTTTTCAATTGGCCCTTACAAATCCAAAATAATCTCAAGAAATTTTTAATTGAGCTCATTTATCAATGAAAAAATATATTGAGAAGACCTTCGGTATTTTTAAGGCTTGATTAAAGATATAAGAGAAAAATGATATTAACCTCTTTTATTCTATATAAATTCTTATAAAAATATTCGAATAATAAGATATAAACAGTTAATACTTTTGTCCTTATAAAATTTTTTAAGTTATATCCTTATAAGTTATTTTATATATAAACAATTAATATTAAATAATTAATTTTATCAAATATCTTTAAATAAATATTTGATATTATTTGCTTATCAAATCAAATCAAATATATTAATCCATTCTAGCTTCAACGAATAACGAATATAATCAACTAATTGATAACCAAAGTCATAATAAAGAAATGAGGGAAGAGAGACAACGAGCGAGGAAGTTTATTGGTAGACGTAACAACTAAAAGATGAAGAAGCAAAAAAAACTGGAAAAGTAAAAAAAAAAATTGATCAGTGGGAGAGAGTATTAAAAGAACATAAAGAAATCAATTAAGGATTTCTAAGAATTTCAATCGTATCATCTTTCACTCCTTGACGTCTCATTGTACTCCCAAATGAGCTAGACAAGATATTTTTCAAGCAAAAATTTTAGAGAAACAGAACTAAGATTTACTAGGAATCAAGACAAACACTTGTATTCAACTTGCTAATGCCTTAATAGCACATAACCAAAACTATTATCAAATTTAATGCGGAACTGGCAACATTTTGTTCTTTTGCAGTTTTGGTTTTCTGAGGTTTCAGAATGTGGCATTCGATTAGTAATTTTGTAGTTAAATTGCTTACAATTTCAAAGTGGTAACTGGTAAGTCCTGTTAAAGGTGGCATTCGAGAAAAGAAAACAGAGAAAAAATAAGGGCTATCCACAGCTTAGAAATTAGCCGGTGAAAACACCTATGTCAGAAGACAATTGAAAAACGGACAAATCATGCCACTTGATTAAACGAGGCGATCAGTTAAGGACAACTTATAGAAATGTCAAACTAGAATTCCAAGAAACGAACAAGTTCGATGCTACAAATTACTAGCTACCAAAATTACCAGTTAACACTTTACTGCAACTTAGCAGGAATACTCTTTCTACAATCCCAACACTATCAAAGAGAGATTCTGCCCGTTTGCAAGACAGTTGGACGATGAGTACCCTGTATTTACTATCGAGGTTTTCTTTTTTAACCCCAACAAAGGTCTAGTTGGTGTGTATTTAGAAAAGCTCATAGGGGCGAGACGACGATTGTGTGAAAGTTCACTTAAAACAAGTATCTTAAAAGTTTTCCAACTCAAAATAAATAAGTTTTCAGTTAACTAAGACACCCAAACTCACACTGAAGATTATATCTCAGTAATGTAGCTGATTATTGGTCTTCTTTATCTATCTGATCTGCACGATTCCAGCATTTATAAGTTTCTGGATCTTGTTCATCACCATGGGATTCTTCATGTGTTGCTGAGCTGCCTTTGGATTTTCTTGTAAGTCAACCAGAACCTGCAAACTCATCCATAAATTATGTAAGACATGAATGACAATAAGGATCGTACATTCAAGTAAGCCGGTAGTGGCCAAAATTTCAGCGCAGAGAATGTTACTCACCTGTCTCATAACAGGATCTGAAAGAATATTTTGAACCTCTGGGTCTTGCATTCCCTTGGCCTGCAATTGGAACGAGCTTATAAGCACATGTACCAGACAATCGGTTTGCTAAATTAAAAACTGAAAACAGGAATTAAACATGTATAACCTGTCTCTCTTTCAGCTCCTCGGGGGTTAGATCACCACGACTTGCCTTGTTAAGTTGATCCACACATCTGCGGTATAATCAACATCATGATTTAATCTCTCTCAGAAACCACCAGATTACCATTACATCCTATAATCGATCTTACCTTCTCACGCCATCCAGCAATTCCGGGTTCTGAGGGTCATGCTTCAAGCCCTGCTGGTAGGTCTCCAGAGCTTTGTCATACTCTTTCATCAAAAATTGGACAGCACCTTTTCTTGTATAGCCTTTTGAAAATGATGGATCAAGCTCAATACATTTTTCTGCATCCTTCAATCCTTCAGGCAGAGCCCCAAGCTTGGTATAGCAGGCAGCCCTATTACTGTACGCCTGAGGGCAACAACCACCTTTACATCAGGATCTTGCCAATTAAGTAATATAAACAAAGATTTAGATGGTTTTTAATTTTTACTTTTGGATCTTTTGGGTTTCTTCTCAACGATTCTGTATAATGCTTGATAGCCTCTGGATACTTCTGCTGCTTGAAGTATTCATTACCTGCAAAGCAAGTTGTATGCGATATGCATGAAGTTTATAGTTTACATAAAGGAACTAGCCAATTGGACACTTATCAGGTGTTCTCTAATAAACCAGTTTCCTTTTAACATAGAAAGAGAAAAAACTTGTACAATGTTCAAAATATTCAATGATCTGTAGAAAAAGCAGAATGGAAAAATTACCTTTCTCTCGCTCTTCATCAGCCAACTTTGGATCGAAATATTCTTGTTGTTCAAGATCCTTCTTCTCCTTTTCTGCATCATTCAGTTTCTTCAAAGTGTCTGGGTTCCGGTGTTCTGTGAGAGCTTTCTGAAAAGTCTCAATAGCAGGTTCATAATCCTTTGAGCATTTTGCCAATTTTACCAAGGCAGTTCCCTTCCTTGTCAAAGCTCTTGCTATCATTTTGAAGTCTGACCTGAGCTCTCTTCCCCTTTCCACTGCTCTGTCACAATCCTTGATGCATTCTTCGTACTGAAAATGAAATAATTTTAGAAATTTAAATATAATGGGATGATCACCACGAAAAGAGCTTAATTGCAAAAGCAGACAACCCACTATTGCTGTAATGGTTACCGAAAAATGATAACAGAACAAACTGGTGGAACAAAACAAAAACCAAAATAACAAAGTACAAATCAAGATTATGAAGTTCAATACTTGCTCTACTAGTCATGTAATCCCTCTCCATTAGCAGCATTAAAGTCAAATTGGTTCTCATTCAAACTCTATATACCTGACTGATCCTATCCCAATCAAAGTAAAAAAAAAACTGCGTTTATGCTTATGATTTGCATGGAACACACAATATGTGTTTTCATAAATGGTAAACATAGCTAGACTCGGCAATTTGAATGGTCTAAGTGGCTTAAGAGCAATAGATTTAGGAAACCAGGGGGAAAGAAAACAAAATCTCTCCATATTCATTCAACACTCCAAAACCTCTCATATTTCATTCTTCCATGGGATACAAGCATCAGAGCACTATTGACAAAAACATAAATTAATTCGTTAAACACTTGTATAACACCTACCCCATCACCATCACCATCACCATTGTGAATGGCAAAGAACATATACATTCCCAATTTTCTGATTATATCATAGATGATCAACAATTTAGTACAATAGTATCTCAAGCGCAAAGGTCACAAGCACAGAGAATTGCCTTGTTAAATTTTGTCTGTAACTATCTATTAATGAAAGAAGAAAGGAAAGAACAAAAGAATTTAAGAATGCCCTTCAAATGCGGTCAATGAGACAAATAGCCAAAACCAACGCATAGGCATCAAAACAACTACTCCAGAACATAATGAAATTATATAATTAGGTTTAGTTTCAGTACTTGGTTGAAGTTTTAAAAGTTTCAATCAATAAGAGCAGCACTTACCTTGCCCATCTCCAAGTAAACAGCAGCACGATTAGTCAAGTAAGAAATGTCCTCATCATCAAGCTCCAACGCCTTTGTATAATGCTCAATCGCAGTCCCAAAATCTTTCTTTTTATAAGCTGCATTGCCCAACTCTTTTTCTTTCACTGCTTTCGCTTTTCTCTCTTTTGCTTCTTTCTCTTCCTCCGTCACCTCCATTGGCTCCGGCTCAGGCTCCGGCTCCACTTTCTTCTCCGTGGCAGGAGGAGGAGGCGGCGTCGACTCAGCCTCCGGCACCTCCATATCCTCCGCCGCACTCGGCGCTCTGAACTTCACATTCAGTAATACTCCCAACGCTTGCATCACTCGCTGATCCTTCAGATACAGATTCAAATTGCTAGGATTCTTTTGAATCTCTTGCATCATCTTCACGAAATCAGGCTGTTGTAGAAAAGCCCTCGTCGACGGATCGGCAGTAAGTTTCGTCCACATCTCCGGTCCGGAGAATGCGTCGCCGAACGGACTGGGCGGAGGAGCCGCCCTGGACCTGGAAGCGGCGGCTTGAGCGTCAGCCAAGCCAGACTTGAGAGCCTCGTTGCTAGGATCAAGCTCGAGCCCCTTCTTGTAGGCGGCTATGGCGTCTTGCACTTGGTGGAGACCAAGGTGAGCAGCGCCGAGTCGAGAGTAGCCTTTGGACCAGTCGGGCTTGAGCTCTACCGTCTTCTTGGCGTCGGTGAGGGCGTCGGCGTAGTTCTGGAGCGAGGCGTGAGCGGCGGATCGATTGGAATAAAGAACATGATTCTGAGGGGAAAGCGAAATAGCGTCAGAGAAGTGTTTGATGGCGGCGGAGTAATCGCCGGAGGAGAAAGCGGCGTTACCTCTGGCCTTAGCTTCGTCGGCCATGGATTGTCTGGTGTCGTATGTGGGATGAGTGGAGGTTTTTAGGAGTTTCGGTCCTTTCGGAGCAGCAGAACGGAGATAATGAAGAGGAGATAAGGGTATTATCGGAAAGGTGAATGTGAGACGAGAGAGTTCTGGTGATTCTGGAATGTTCTTTTCTTCGAAGTTCGATAGAGAATGGGTTCGTTTGGTCTTCGCCAGACCAGTTCGCCTTGTAAGACATGAAAAGAGAAATAGGCCGAAATGCTCAGACAAAGCCCAGTAAACTGATTATAGGTTTTTGTGCTATGAAACCAATAACATGTACCCATTGTTAAGCCCACCCAGGCCTAACGCCTGTCGGTTTCTGTTTCTCCGTCTTCAATCTTCATCTGAGTTAAGCAGTGCCTCGGAGATACCAGTTGTTCTCTACATAAATACTAGACGTATCTGTGACCTCTCTTTCTCCCTCGGGTAAATGTCGCTTATTTTAGTAATCATTCTTTATATTTATTAGTTTTGTTGCTTCTCTTTTATATGCTGGTATTAGTTTAAACAAGAAGGTACTGATGCTGTTCGATGAAATGCCTCCGAGAAGACAACATGAAAATATATTCTGCTATTTATATTTATAGTTTATTCTTGTTTCCATTGCCTCACTATAAAAAGTGTTATTCTCGAGGGATTCTTTCTGATCAAAGTAATAGAACCGTTGAGCATTTCTCATCCGCTTTGGAATGTTGTTCTATGTTTGGGGACAAAGGCTGATCTGTTCTCTCATTGATTCATGCATGAAAAAGGACGCACTCGATATCATTGAACTTCTCATAGTAACAAAATTCCATCGCGATTTGATGTATTCTCTTTTTATTAACTAATGTTCTAAGGGTCGTAAGTTCACCTTGACTCATGATGCCTATAGGCAGCCTCCACCCTTATTGCATTTATGAATCTGCGTTTAGCTTTTACTGTTATAATACACTGAGCTTGCGCTTGAATTAGTGGGATTAACAAAGTTTGATGTCCCTTGTTGATCTCTCTCACAAAGGTCATTTCCTTACTCAGAAAGCAATTACTGATTTGAGTGGGCAAATTAAGGAGGTACTTACCCATAGAGTTGCGTTACTTGTTGGAAAATTTTCAATTATCTTCTTTTTTTTTTGGGTCTATTGAGATTTTGTCCTTAGGCTGGGATTTAATCCCGAGTTGTAGGAAAATGAGAGGATAAGATTATTGAAGTCATATATTCTCGCATTTCTGGTACTGCGTTAGAGTTCTTAATGCCTTTTACTTATAATTTCTGCAATTAACCATTTAAATGATTCTAATGTATTTGTAGGAAGAATCACATTGAAGTTTTTAATGCAAGGTGCTTCTGGTGGCTTGCGGGCAGCTTTCTCATACTGCGTTCATCAAGTGCGAAGTTATGATTACCATCACTATCTTTGCCTTCTTGACCTCCCCCCTAGCATGCGCAAGGCTGCATTTGCACTTCGTGCTCTGAATGTTGAAACTTCCAGAGCTATGGACGTTGCTTCTGATCCTAGAATTGGTCTTATGCGTCTTTTGTGGTGGCAAGAAGCTATAGATAAGATCTATGCCAACAAGTTAATTGAGCATCCAACAGCTCAGGCCCTGTCATCAGTGGTATCTGAGTATCGAATCAGCAAGGGATGGCTAAAGAGGTCGATTGAAGCTCGAATAAAAGATGCAAGGAGAGAGGACACTGACATTCCAGAAACTATTGAAGAGCTGGAAATGTATGCCGAGGACACTGCATCAACCCTTCTTTATTTGACACTTCAAGCTGGTGGTATTAAGTCCACTGCGGCTGATCATGCAGCATCTCATGTTGGGAAGGCAAGTGGCCTTCTCTTGCTTCTAAGGTCACTGCCATATCATGCAACTCGCAACCGTCACTTTTCTTATATACCAAAAGCAGTAGCAGAAAAACACAGTTTGCTGGTTAAGGAAGGTGGTAGGACAGAAATCTGCTTGGATTCACGTGAAGGCCTATCTGATGCTGTCTTTGAGATGGCATCAGTGGCTAACAGCCATTTGCGGAAGGCTCGAGAGCTGGCTGGAACTGTTCCCGCCGAGGCTTGTCCGGTGCTTCTACCAGCTGTGCCAGCCCAAGTTCTCCTGGATACCTTGAGTCGGGTACAGTTTGATGTGTTTGATCCAAGGTTAGCACGGGGAGTTTTGGGGATTCCCCATCTGTTGTATCAGTTGAAACTGAAGTGGTATTCATGGAGGAGGAAATACTGAAATATAATTCAAATTCTTGACAGATAATAGAATTTTGTAACGGTTTGCAATATGTTGGAGAGTTGAGATAGTTTGTTAGTTTTCCCATTTCTAGAATATCTGGTTGCTTTCATTCAAAGAAAAGAAGGAATCACGATCACAAGAGACTTTCTTAGTCGTGAACACAAGAGCTGGACAGGAAGCTTTACGTAATTTCTTGGCAAGGCATGTTATCCTAATTATATGATGAATTGGGAGATGAAAAGTTGCGGGCGCTTGGCCTGGCGTTGCACGACACTCAAACATTGTAAGCATTCATGGGCAAAAACACAAATCCGGACAAGAGTTTTCATTTCTCAGGCCACTACTTTGGTACCAAAGTTAATTGTGTCTTCACATTTTACAGTGCTTTTTGCTTTCGAAGTTCTTTTTCCCAAAATTTTTGAAGTTTTGCCTTAAATTTTAAGTAGTTTATGTACTATTTATTGTCAACAAGACAACAATTCCCGCTAATTTGCAAGGAAAATTGGCTCCACGAGTGCGTGTACTCTTCTGAAGCATATGTGAGAGGTTTCTGATTTCTGCGTTCTTGGTGGGTGTGTGGTACATAGTACGTACGGTTGTTTGTTCAATCAGATGGAATTTATATTATTTTAAATAAATTAAACAATTTACATAAAGAAGCTGGAGTAGCTCAGTTGGTTAGAGCGTATGGCTGTTAACCATAAGGTCGAAGGTTCGACCCCTTCCTCTAGCGATTTCGTTCGTATCTTTTACAATGCGACATCAATTTTCATTTTACCATATATTCTTGTTTTTATTTTCAATTTTGTTGTCCACTCTACATTATAAATATATTAATATGGATCAATGTCGGATAATTCGTTAATATATTGTGTTGTATAATTTTTTTATTTTACATCAATCATTTCAATATAAATTTGAATTAATTATTATTTTTATTTCTATAAATAATAATTTCCACATATTTCACATATGAATAATCACAATTGATATAAGAAAAATATCATTTAAATATCATATAAATATAGATATAAAATATTTAAAAATTACAATTTACATTATATAATAAAGAACATTTACATAAAAACATCATATAATAAAAATAGTGCTAGTTTATGACTCCGTAAGCATTATAATAAGAATTTCTACCAAAGAATGCAACAAAGTAAAACTAAAAACAAAAAAAACTTATAGTTAAAAGTTTTATACTTATATTTTTTATATAATTTAATATATACGTCAAATATAAGTAAAATTAAAAAAAAATATTTAAAAAAACCTAAAACTTCATTCAAATGCATATTGGCGCAAATTGCACAAACCTTAATTTTTATTCGATATAAAATCTTTATCATTTGGAAGAGTCTAATCATCACCATTATGTAAATTCATTGTATCAAATGACATATCAATATTTTCTCATCCAAAATTATCTTTCAAGTCATTCTTATCTATAAAATTTGGTTCTTCAGAAAGTTAATCCTCTAAAAGTTTAATATGGGCAAGGAAAATTAGATGTAGAACTACTTACTCTATTCATAGTAAACAAATAAAATTAGATTATTAAGAAATTATGAAAATATATTCAACTTAATGATGATAATAACGTACTTTTTTTAAAACTTTAAGTTACACCGAACAAAGACCAATTGTATTCTAATCTATTTATTTTCTTAAAATGAATGGATTTAGATGTGTTTCGATTCCTTTAACGTCTAGTTGCACTCACACATTGGTTAAAAATTCAAATTGCAAACCTTGATTAAGAATTCAAATTGCAAACCTTTGCAATTCTGGAATACTTTCAAATTGGTCATACTAAGCACCTATAAGACAACAAAAGTAACCTTATAAACAAAAAAAAAAGTGAAGATTAATTTCAAACAAGTAACAAAAATGAAGAACTACATCTTTGGATTAAGTTTGTCTTTTTGACATATTGCAATAGACATCTCAAATTCACTACATACGTCATTATTTTACTAGTTAATGGCATTCTCCTATTAACTTAATTAACTTTCTTTATAAAACCTAGTCTAAAATCAACACGATGATTAAAAAATTCCCTAGCAACAAATGACAGAAAGCAAAGTTGTCTTTTCCATCTTTTATTATGACTACAAGATAAGTTGTATACAAGAAAGACCTATTTTTTAGATTGATCTTGACTTATTCCTTCATCCTCTCTATAACATCCTAAAAATAACTTATTATTTCCTTATCATCAATATTAGCCAAATAAAGTACTCTTATTAAAGGCTCAAAACTTATTTATCACTTATAAAATTTTGTCCCATCTCCTTCTTTATTAACCAAAAATACTAAAGTGATAAGAAATCAATTACAAATCTTGTAATGGTACAAAAACACAAATTACTACCATTTGTGAAACTTTTTCTTATCAAATTCAAACCTCATACATGATTATAGATGAGCTTGGCCATTTTTTCGAATTTTGCATAGTTCATTAAAGATAAGAAAATATCTAACATCTCATATCTCAACATTAGGTCAATATAATGAACAGCACAAGAAGTCTAATTGTAGCACCCCACTCTCGCAAGACCCGAACCCGATATCG
Organism: Erythroxylum cataractarum; assembly: GCA_024703695.1. Taxonomy (NCBI): domain Eukaryota; kingdom Viridiplantae; phylum Streptophyta; class Magnoliopsida; order Malpighiales; family Erythroxylaceae; genus Erythroxylum; species Erythroxylum cataractarum. Next base: position 67,314,885 of record JANJEY010000235.1, read on the forward strand.
ATGGTGATATCCGAGACTGCGCCCTACGAGGGTGGTGTGCTAAGCACTCGACAATCAAAATTCGGTTTTTTTCTTTTTTTTTTTCTTTTTACCAACACACATATGAAAGTCAATAATCAAATAGGGCATAAGCCCTTTTCCATCATATAATGTCATTTACAAAATTCTCATATGGCCATTTGTCCCTTTCACAAATACAACACTGGAATCATTTCAAATTATAATTCATACAGAAATTGCAGAATAAACAATTTAATACAAAAATATAGACATGCAATGCAGACGTGAACTGATCCCGACCTCTATCCTTCACTTGAATGCTGTCAGTATACTCACGTTGGCCTAACGGGGTATTCTTCTGAATCCTGAACAAATAGTTGCAAATTTTGGGTGAGTTTTGCGAACTCAATGAGTGACCATCCTCGATGGCTCACCCAGTCACATAACACATACATATATGTCATACAGAATTCAAAT
>JANJEY010000235.1:67368476-67380861 GCA_024703695.1 Erythroxylum cataractarum
TAATCCATCGAATGTAGAGGAAGGAGAGGATGGTTTTAAACAACACATTACCTTCGGTTAGGGTGGTCGGAATTGGGGACGCTGGCGACATAAGCCTCCATGACGAAGGAAAGACTAGACGACGGCGATGGCTGCAGATGGTGGACACAGGCGGCAACAGAGAAGGAGAGGAGAAGAAGAGGAAGGCAAGCGTGCACAATGGGAGAGGGGAGGATTGCAGTTGCTTTAAAACGTGAACCAAAACGACGTCGTTTTGGTTCAGTCCAAAATGGCGCCGTTTTGTTACGTTTTTTAAATGACAATTTGCATATAAATTTACCGATGTCATTTATCGACAAAATTTTCGCCGCCTATAAATGGTTACTTCCCGTCTTATTTTTCTGACGCGGTTGTATTCCGTCGGTAATTACCAACGGAATGTTACCAATCCCTAAATTTTCTTCTCTATTCACTTCTTTTTCTTGTTATGCAATATGTGAAATGACCTTGATGAGCCTTATTCTCCTTTTATTCTCATTTCATTCTTCATTTCATTGGCTACAAACTTCAACTTCTCTTTATCAACTTAATACACTATCTTCTTGAGTCTATGGCTTCATTTTGTTTTAATATTGCTTTTCATCAAAATAATAAACACATTTGTAGTAATTATGTTTCTTTTTACCATCAAAACATCAATTGAAACCTCCCTTGGATTGTAGTTGTACATATCTATAAACATCATTGCCTCAAGTTAGCTTTATGAACCTTATGGTGTGTGTTTCTTTGATATGCTACAAATGATAAGGGATAAGGTGTTGTCAATCTCTGACCTAGCATATGTTTATAACAAAAAATGCAGTTTTTCATAAAGAATTAATTTATTTCTCTCGTAAGTTTGAACTTCAGGGGGAGAAACAAAAGGAAATTCAAACTTTAGACTATCAATTTTAGGGGGACTATTAATTCCATGACCATAGTGTTAGTGTTTTGAATATAAGTAATAAAACTTTGAATCATGGTTTTATTGATCACTTAGGGCATGAAAACTCAGTATCACCAGAACATCACTCAGAGCATAAAGAAATGGTTAAACTAGAAGGAGTCTTTTAGGGTTTAAGTCCTTAATTATTATCCCATACTAATTGCTTACTAAGGATGTTGCTAAACCACCCAGAAAATAATTACCATAATGTGTCATTAGGTATTCTAAATCCACATATGAACTTGAAATTTCAAATAGAGTCAAAAACCACATAATTAATTTTATATCAAATCGTAACCTATTAGAATCAAATAATCTATTTGTAAATCAATTATGTATTGTTGTTTTTCCTAACAATATGAAGTAAGCTTTAGCTGATCTTACATAGGAAGCTGCTTTGAATGAGTAAATGAGCTCCTTGTAAAAGAATAAAATGTGGTAGTTCATTGATTATCTATTAAAAAAAGGGCTATTTGGATGTCGATAGATTTACAACATAAAGTATAACGCTGACATAAAAGAAAGATTCAAAGTAAGATTGGTGATGTAAAGGTACACTTAAAACTTACGAGATTGATTATACATAGATATTTGCCTCGTGGCTAAAATTAATACTGTTAAAGTATTGTAGTCCCTAGTTGCCAATGTAAATTGTCTATTACAACAATTTGATGTAAAAAATGCATTATTGAATGGTGAATTGTCTATATATGTCCATATAGAGTTCCTACCACAATGTATGGCAACAATAAGGTAAAATGGAAAGGTATGCAAATTAAAGAAATGATTATATAAGCTAAAACAATCTCCAAAATCACGGTTTGTAAGATTTACAAAGTTTTATGATAGCTTTTAGGTACCATCAAAGCAATTTATATTACACTTTACTTTTAAAAAGAGGTGAGATAAATCACCGCTCTTATTGTATATGTCGATGACGTGGTGGTCATAAGGAATGACCTTGAAGAAAGGAAGATATCATTACAAGAGCATTTATATAAAGAGTTTGAAATTAAATGTATTAATTGCTTAAAATATTTGAAGTTTCTATATCAAAGAAAGGAATTTTCCTATCACAAAATGTTATGAATTAAACTTGTTACAAGAAACTAGTATATTAGCATTCAATTGATTGATACACCAAATTAAGGAAGGCTTAAAATCTTATGTTGAAGTAAACCAAGTACCTATTATTAAAGGAAGATATTAAAGATTTGTAGAGAAGCTGATATACTTGGCTTACACAATACTTGATCTTGCTTATGTACTGAGAATTATGAGCCAATTTATTCATAATCCTTGAGAACAACATATGAATGCAATTATGAGAATTTTGAGGTATTTAAAATATGCTACAAGAAAAAAGAGTCTTTTAACTAAAAAAAGTTGGAAAATATAAATGTTTATGTATATGCTAACTGGATTAGATCAATAGATGATAGATGATAAACTTCAGGTTATTCCTATTTATCATTGACAATCATGCCACGTAGAGAAGTAAGAAACAAAATGTCATTGCTTGCTAAAATAGGAAATACCCAGGCCATAGGCGATCCAACACCTTTATGGCTAAGGTTAGCTTTACAAAATTCGTGATAATTATCTAAGCGACCAATTAAATTGTATTATGAAAAAAAAGTTGCTTGTTATATAGCTCACTTTCCTATCCAATGTGATCAAACCAAGCATATTAAGGTTAATAAATTCTTCATTTTGGAGAAGTTAGATGACAAAATTATGGAGTTACCCAAGATTTGTACCGAAGATCAACTACATTATATTGGTACAAAAGCAGCCTCAAACAAATTGTTTTCAAAATATCTTGGCAAGATGGGCATATATAAGATTTATACACCAATTTAAAGGAGTGTTGAGAGTTTTTCTCCAAACATGTTGGAATTGTGTGGTTGTAATATACTCTTAGGTTACTAATTTAGAACCAATTAGATTCCTAAATTCTAACTAGACACACACACACACACACACACACACACACACACACACACACACACACTTTCTCTTCACACACACACACACACACACACTTTCTCTTCACACACACGCACTTTCTCTTCAAATATATGATAGAATAAAATATTCTATCTTATGAATTGTAAGTCAAATTTCCTTCGGTTTATCTTTAGCTCTCATTAAGTTCTCACTCAAACTAGTCTAAAGGAAGTTTTTCACTGTTTTTTAGTAATTTGGTGAATTTAGTAGTGAAATTTTGATAATTTGCCTAGTATGTGTGATTCAATTTACACAAGAGATTAGCCTTAGTAGTCTAACTATTTATTCTAGATTTGAAGAGCTAAATAAGAGGATCATAGTCACTAATAGTCATCTTGGTAGAAATAAAATGTAAACCTAAGTATTTGATAGGTAGGATACCTTTTCAAAACCTAACAAATACTTGAAAATTGTCTTACTGATCCTTTATAACTTTCTTAAACAAAAGTTTGTTATTTTTTTGGTCCAAAGATAGGCCAAAAATGGCTTCAAATTGTTTAAAACTATTTTAAAGAGTTTTTAACAAATATACATCATCATGACAAAACAAAAATAGGTTATGAACAAATTGAAATCTTTTAAGTCTAAAATACTTATAATGATACTTAAAACTCATTAAGTGACTAATAAGTTCCCTAAGGATGAGAATTAGAATTTCCATGTCTAAAATAAAGAGATAGGGTGATATGGGATCACCTTGTATGATTCTTTTGTTCCTTAGAGAAATTTAATAGGCTTTCCATTAATTAGCAATAAAACACAATTACTATAAAGCATTGACAAACTCATATGGTAAAAGTCTTAGGAAATTTGAAAGCCGCCAATGTAATCATACAAAGATGTAGGATTGGAAACCCTAGGAATGAGTTTGACAAAAGTATATTCATTTCACTCAACATTTTGCCATAATTAAAGATGTATAAAGTTACTATTGTAATTTTAGTATTAATAATATCCTAAGCATACTAAAAGAAGTTGTCATTAAAACTATCTAGCCCAAAGTTCTTTAGAGGGACGAAGGTTGAATAGGGTAGCTTTAACTTCTTAAGGGGATATGAAATAGCTCATAAAGCTCTTGAGAAATATAAGGTAAGTTTAAATAAAAGAAATAATGAGTTGGAAAGATGTTATGCCAACAAGAACCAAGCAAGTTCTTGAAATGCTTGTAAGTTAATAGTTCCTTATCATTTTGAGTTGAAAGAAGAGATCCTAATTCATTCTTTAATATAAGCATTTTGTTTGAATTCCTCCTTACTAGCAAGAAATTATAAAAGTCAACAATATTAGAGTTCCTATTTTTTAATCATTTTATCATTTTTTCTTAATAAGTGACCAGTCGTTGTCAAGAGTTTGGAAATAACTCTTTAATTTGAGTTTCTCCTCATTTTTAAGCAATTCATTATGAGAATTATCACATAGAGATTTTGGGACTCCTCAAATCTTTTCTTAACCTGACTGAACTTTTACGTCATTACATTTACTACAGTGTAGGATCTTAAGATTCTATTTATCAACCTTGGGTTTATAAACATAAGAGAACATTGAAACACATTTGGTAAGCTTACTATAATCCCTAAGTAGAGAAGACTAAAACTCTCAATGCTTAATTAGGGAATTTTTAAATCTAAATTGAGTTTTTTATATGGTAGATATTTTGTACAGTAACCAATAATGCAGAATAATTTGAAACTCTAAAAACTTCAAATTAAACATATGATTAAGGAATGCCCTTCCAATTTTCTTTAAACAAAAGCCTTTTTTTATGGTGTTTGTCATTTCATGTAAAGAATTTACTAAAAAATAAAGATCATTGAGTGATAAATTATTAACATAACCTCTAAAATCCTTTATACTATTATCCTTTATGCTTATTGCTTCGTTAGGTTCTTTAAAAAAAAGATGAGAATTGAAATCTCTTATAACGAGTCAATCAATCTTCCTTAGTATGATTTTTAATCTTAGTCAAATATGCTCAAAACATTTTTTAAAATAAAAGTTATTATAGGCATATATGAAAGTAATAAAGATAGAATAAGAGTGACAATGAAGGTTAATTTTCAAATTTATTAGCTAGTCAGTAGAAGACAAAAAAAGTAATTGTTGCACAAAATGAGATTCCGTACAATAAGAATTATGCATTTATAAAAATGAAAGATATTATATACAAAGTATCAATTTCTAGTAAGAAAAGAGGCAATAGAGAAAATATTAAGGGTATTGATTTTGGTATTAAGATATGAGAAGTAATGAAATCCTCCATTATCATTTGTTTAGAAGGTTAATTAAACCCTTTTGTATTCAGAGCTTAGGATATTCATCAAAGATAAAGCTTTGGTTTACCTTGTATGCCTCTTTTTTTTTTTTTGCTTTTGGTTCCATTTTATTTCTTTCTATTGATGCTAAAAAAATACCTCCACCACTTTAAAGTTTTCAAATTCCTAGTTTGAATGGCTACTAGCTAAAGTATTATTAACCTTAAAAGGAGGTAGGTTACATGTTCTTTTTATGAGGATCCCCTTAGAGTGGGAAAGAGCATTATCTTTTTATTCAATTTGTAAATGAGTATGTTAGACATCCTCTTGATTGTCATTGATAAATTTTACTTTTAGAGTACATTTCACAAAGTCCTTTTTAAGATTAACTTGCATAGTTTTCATCTTGCTTAGCATTCAAATGATTTGCCATTTAGTTAGTCTAATTACCAATATATCGAAAGGAAGATTAACAAATGATTCACCATCAGAAAGTGAAGAAGCAATGTAGCTTATAGGAGGTATAGAATTTCCATCTCGAACAACTTTAAACTAAGAAAACTTAACGTAGCCTTAAAGAAAAAAACCATATTCTTCTTAATGAGGGGAGGCCATTTTGGTTAGACCTTTACGAGATAAAAGGAGGGTTATCACTAGGCGAGGAGATAAGTAAGAGCATGAGAAAAACAACTTCGAAGAAAAGAAGGTGTTGGGAAATCATTAGAAATTAAATAATGAGGCAATAAAATACTTTTTTATAATTTCTCAAAGATTCTCTTTAATATAATAACTTGAAATAAAAACCTAGAAATTAAAGTGATAAAGAAAAAACTAATTCGGATAACCTATAAAACTTTTTCTTCTTTGATGAAGCTGTCAACTATAAGTTGTTTAATTATCCAATTTCTAATAGTATCTACAAAGTAGATAAATGTTTTCAGAGGGATTGGTAGCATCAAGAATTGAGCTACTTTTAATAAAATAGGTTATAATTAGCATAAAAACATATTAATTACCACATCAGATGCTTTGAAATTTTAAGTATAAGGATCAATTATACAGTTATCATAATAAGGATATCCATGTAAACATAAGTAATGTCCCATTAAGGATCATTATGATTAGACTAATTTAGTGAACTTATTTTTTACTACAAACTTAAATATTTGTTAAGTATCAGTATGCTTTAATTTATGAAATCGATTACTTTATTTAAAAGAAAGAAATGTAATGTGTGCTAATTTTATTGTTATATCAATATCCTGCTTGAAGAAATTATAATTAGGAACAATTCAGAAATATTACTTACATTCAATTTGAATCTCAATACTATGATCCCATTACAATTTAGTTGTATAGTAATTATCATAAGGATCTTATATTTATTATTAAGAATAAAATATAATTAATAAAATATATAAAAAAATAAAAATGTCTTTATTGAATATGTTAATAATGTCATACATTATTTGCAACTAACTAATTAGTTGTAAAGATATAAATTAACAAAAGGAACTGAGTCCCAAAAAGAAAAGGCTTAAAAAAAATTCTAAGAGAAATACTTAAAAACTTACCAATAATGGTAACGAACCATAAGCCTAAAAGTTCATCCTAAAACACCAGAGAAATTTAGGAGAAAGAATGTATTAACCATCTAATTGAATAGGGATAATAATTACTTTACTGATACTGAATTTTGCTTCAACGCCAAAAGTTAAGGACCAATCACCCATTTTTATTTTTGTCTTATTTAATTGTTTTAGATTACTAATTATAAGATTAAAAAAAGGAACAAGAAAAAACATATACACCTTAATTGTATTGAGTTGTTCAAAAGAAAGATTTAACATGTTAGAATGATTCGGTTGATATAGCAAGATTGTAGCTCAATTATTGTAACAAGTGATATTAGAGTCTAATTATGGTGTGTATATTTACTTATGTGATCATCAACATTAAAAAATGAGTTAAATACTAGTCATTCCTTAAAAGTATTAATTAGTATTCACGTATACAATTATTGTTTGCATGAAATAATGAGAGTTATTTCTCTTAACTCAAAGTAGTTTGAGATAGAAACAATGAAATCTAAATTTAAGATTGAGAAATATTGTCTCATCTTGTATTGTTAGGTTATATAATGGAGCTATATGAATCTATAAAACTTTTACTTCAAATTATACATAATCTGTATTATCAACTTGTCATCAACTTAATCAATAATCTTCTTACATATTACTTAGTCTTTGATGACATTTTATCTATGATTCTAAAGGAAGAAACTCGGTATAAGAATAAGGAAGGTACATATCTTGGCTAACAACAAGTTAAACTTTTAATAGTGATAATAGAATATCAATGAATGGTGACGTAAGTGGGTGTTGAGATCATTATAGATCAAAATCAAGAAGTAAGCAAAATTTAAAATGCTACATCTGTGATAATCAAGGGATTAAAGAAGAATTTGTTATCTTTAGGGAGACTAGATGATCACAGGTGTAAAATAGAGACTGTCAACAAGATTTTAATGATAATTCGAAATGCATTTGTTCTTATGAAAAGAGAAAAGATAAGTGAAACTTATAGAAAATTAAAGGGAGAAATATTGTTATAAGTAGAAGCAACAGTTGCTTCAATTAGTTTAAGTGAAAGATCTTAAATGTTATGACATTAAAAACTTGGAAATATATCCAAACAAAGAGTAAAGATCTTTTCTGAGCAAAAGTAACTTTAGAATTATAAACGTATTATTACTTTTTTAAAAGCATTGTATTACAAATAAACAATACTGTATGAAATTCAATACATCAAATTCAAGAAGCAAAGTTGTTCTAGAATTGATTCATTTTAAAGTATGGCAAGCACCAGTTCCATCTTTAGGAAGAGCAAAGTATACCTTGTTATAAGAGGAAAGAAAATATGTTCTCAGTATGTAAAGTTTCTTTTGTGTGTTAAATGATTATGATACAAAAAAAGAGTACTTAGGGATAAATAATGGAGGAGGATATGCTAGATATGGATTTGATGCATTCTAAAAATAAGAAGGTATTAAAAGACAACTCACTATTGCATACACTCTTTAATAAAACAAAGTGGCTAAGTAGATGAATAGAAACATGTTAGAAAAAAATAAGAGTGATATTAAGACTATAGACATAAATAAGCCTTTATAGACGTTAGTAGTCAATACCATTTGTTATGTGGTGAATTAGGTTCCATAAACTACATTTGGTTAAAAATGCAGATGAAGATGTGTACTAAAAGCTGGCAAAATATTTCAACCTCCATGTATTTGAAAGTTATGTTTTTGTGATATATAAAATGCCAAAAAGACTACAAAATTGGATCTAAAATATAAAAAATATTTATTTTTAAGATATGCTAATAATGTGAAGAGTATCTCCTATATGATCTTATTGCTTGTAAGGATATTGTCTTTAGGGATGTTATCTTTAAGAAAGATATATTACAAAGAGAAGAAGAAGTTATCAACACTTTTCAAAGAAGTTTAGAAACTACTATATAGGTTTAAAAAATTTTAAACTTCTTCTCAAGCATTACTTGAGCAAGGTGCTCAAAAAATTAGTTGAGTCTTAGATTCTTTATATTTGTTGACCAAATCATATAAAAGACCACCAAAATGGAACTTGAATTATATACTAGAGAAAAATATAACATATTACCTTTTAACAGAAGATAAAGAGTCAAAACCTTTTTAAGAAGCATTTAAAATTCCAAATGTCTCTTAGTAGGTGGAAACAATGCTAAAAAAAATTGAAGCTCTAAATAAAAATAAAATCTATAAAATTATACGATTACCACAAGGAAGTAAGCTTATTGGTAATAAATATGTGTTCAAGATCAAGCGAAATGGTAAGGATCAAACGATATCGTGCAAGATTTATGGAGAAAAGATATGCTCAAAAAGAATGAATTACTTTAGTGAAATATTTTTTCTTATGATTCGACTTACAATAGTTAAAGTAGTCCTATCAATATGTGTTGTCTTTGACTTACATCCATAACAGATAAATGTGAAGATTGATTTTTTTATAGAGATTTTTATAGAGATCTTGAAGAAGAAATTTATAAGCTCCAAAGTAAAAGATTTTGAAGAAAAAAGAAAAACGAACTTGGTCTACAGGTTGACAAATCTTTATATGGTCTTAAATAAGCAACAAGGTGTTAGTATAAGTGATTTTATCATTTATTATAAGCCTTAAATATAACAAACTTAATAAAGAATCTTGTACATATTTTAAGAGGTCTAGAGATTATGTGTTCACAGTTATTGGTGGGATTGTAAGTTGAGTTTCAAATTTATAATTAGTTGTGATTATGTTAATAGGATAAGTGAAATATATAACAACTCACAAGCCAGTAAATAAGCGGTATAATTGAAATTGATGTTGGAAGATTTTGTACATAATTAACCTAAAGTTTCATGACATATAGTGAAAAACCCAACATTTGATTCAAAAACCTAGTATATACAAGTTCAATTTCACTTTGTTTGTATTGTAAATGTGCAAAAAGTTCATACCAAAGAAAAATATATATGAAAAGTTCATTTATATAGTAAATTTTATTACAAAAGCAGTCAACGGTGATAACTTTGTTTATATTGATTTACTTATGACTTGATAGAAATTTAAACAATATAACAATGACAAAGTGGTATCAAAATTGATGATTCTTAATTTGTTTTAATTATCATATATTCTTATATTTACTTTTATACTACAGGTGATTTATCTTTATGTAGATATTTTGTAAATAATATCTGAATTCTTCTTGTGTGAATAATATTTAGATATTATGAGCAATATCTACATTTTTTAGTATAACACGTAATTTAATCAAGAGCTGATATTCTGTCAATAAACATATGAAAATAATTTAATGTACAAACACATAAGATCTAGGGCTTTATGCCTCACCCGAAAGGAGATAAAATTTATCAAACAAGTAATTATAGAGATTTAGACAAGCATGCAAAATTAATTAGGATCGATTTCGTCTGTTTCCAATTGGCCATCAATTTAGTCATAAAAACATATGTTACACATAGACTAACTTTATTTATTAATTGTTTTAAAATATTATAGTTTGGTAATAATGATGAATTGCTTATGATATTCATATTTTTAATTAGTGTCAAATAAATAAAACAAATTAGTTTATCTACTTTGTACCTAACACAAGCTTAAAATTTAATTCTAAAATTACTAAGTTACATAACACAACCTTAAAATCTAATTCTCTTCAAAGTAAGCCTTGATTTCCACTTTTAATAGATCATGCTTTAGATTAAGCGGATTCCATTTCACACTCATAATTCATTAACTTAGAAAATTCTGGGCTCAGAGAAAAACTTTTCAAACTTGATTTCTAATAACAAAAATACATAATTCTAGACATCTAAACCAAAGCGACTAGTTTTTTTTGTTACAACAGGGCTCAGAAATCAGAGCCCTAGGTATGGAAACAAAGTGATATTCACCTAGTATAGTCAAACATATCTAATAGGTTTTCTTTGCTTGTAAGAGATGAATCGACGTACCATCCAAAGTAAAATATGCAAGCCGCCTATATCCAGCTTTTATGCATTCTATTGTCCATCGACCATAAGAGTAGTACATACGTGTAGAATTCAATCATGAAGTTACGTGCAGAAGCATTATTGCACAATAAACAGGTAATTATGCAGAAGAATGTTACGTAGTTCAGTGTCATGGTTACTATTTTATATTTGTTGTCCCTTAATAAGCACTGTTTCATAAGTTACATTTACTTGTACGGGTGTACTCATGGTCGAAGTACTCAGTTTAATCACTTCCAAATTCTTCTAACCTTTGTCACAACATTCCAAAGAAGTAAAAATAAGGATGCACACAAATAATGCACACAAATAATGCACACAAAGAATGTACACTTGAATACAATATGCACACATACACGCTAATTCTTATGCAGTCCTCGTGGTTGACAAAGTCAATTGCCGGACACCAAGATATGAAGCTGACAAGACATATGAGGGAATCCACTATTAGTAACAAAAGCAACAGCAATATAGTACTATTACTACTATAATAATAACATCAATAATAATAAGAGTTTTGCTAAAACATAAATTTAGAAAGGTTTAATAATACATAATCTTATCCCTATTTAATAAAGAACATGTTTCTTATAAATTCATATGTAATAAAATAATGATAATATAAAATATAAATAAATACGCATAAATAAAAATATAAAATATGTAATGCAATAAATAATATAAACAAGTACAAGAATAAATTAAACTAACCATTACAAGAAAATAATTAGACTAAATAAGAAATTTTTTAAGCTAAATAACTACGAGAGAAGTATTATGTAATCAAAACACTAAGGCTAACTATTAAACGAAACACTCATGGGAAAATATTTAAAAAGCTTAAGTGAACGAGAAAGATCTCTCTATGTGAGATCTTTTATCTGTATCCTGGTACGTTAAAGTTTCAACAGAGTTATATCATTTTTAATCACTTCCTCGCAGTTCTTCTTTGAGTTTCCTTTTTTCCCTTACAATCTTTAAATATTATGTTCTCATATCTTCTTACTGGATCGTCAACGTATCTCTTTTTAATATAACAGAATAACCTTATCTTCGCCACTATTAGTTTATAACTATATACTTGTTAGATAGGCTAACACTTCGTCTCATACGGCATAGCTTGTACGAACAGCAGAGAAGGAGAAGAGAATTTTTGTATATGTTTTAGTTATAATCCTGTGACTTTTATAGCCAAATACAACAGATACGCTAAACTAAAAGTAAGGGAAAAGATCACAACAAATCAAGTATACACCAAGAATCAAGGAATCAGATATACACAGCATCAAGAAAATATCTGTTGCTGATAACAAAACAGAGTCTGCACATATCCAGCTGTTGATATCTTAACATGCCCCCTCAAGCTGAAGACGGAGAAGGCTGAAGACGAAGCTTGTCACGATGGCGCAAGAACAGACGAGAGCCTAAAGGTTTGGTCATTATGTCAGCAATCTGATCTTGGCCTGATATAAATTTAATCTGAACCTTTTTGCACTGTACTTGGTCTCGCACAAAATGAAAATCTAGTTCAATATGCTTCGTTCGAGCATGAAAAAC
>JANJEY010000235.1:67387511-67399164 GCA_024703695.1 Erythroxylum cataractarum
TAAAAAAGTCGAGGCATTTCGAATTGTTTGTTGACACGGACAAAGTCAAGGAAAACCTCTGAAATTATTCCAATATTTACCTACAGTAATATGACATATATGCATTTTTAGGTCTTGGTGAATGGTTTTGGTGATGTAATGCTCTCTTTTCAATATATGGGGGATTAGGAGTTCTCCTTGGGTAACTTTGAGGCCTTGAATTGAAAAATGACATGTTTCTTAATTGAAATATATCCCATGATGAATTGGAGCATGTGTAATATCTTGTTTAAAAAGTTGAGGTTTGTAATTATAATGAGAGTAGTGAAATTGTTGCATGCCTGAATATGGCCTTTTTTTAAAAATATGTTTACAAGATGGCCTTGCATAAAATTTGGCCTTATTCTTTCTTTGATGATATGTTGTCTAAGTCTAGATTTTGCAATATACATAAAAGTATTAATTTTTCTTTTAACTTGGAACCTAAAAGATGATAGATGAGCATTAAAGCTTTAATGTCTATAATTGAATATTATATGCTTATTTGATGATTTATGTGATGATTGGTCATGCAAATGCTTTCTCCTTAAATTTTTTTACTGCTATTGGATGGTTCATTTCTACAAGTGAAACCAATTTTATGCCTATCATTAAAGTTGTTTTCAGTTCAAAGCATGTTATTCAATTTTTTCCACTACTAATTGTTTGTACTTTATCCACAACTATTATTTTTATTGAGACATAAAGATTTTTTATTCAATTCTCTAAAGATAAAACCTTTTAACTAAAAGGAAGTGTTTCATCCTGGTTTTTCAATATATGTAAATCTACATATAAATTAGCTACTCTGGCTAAAAGTAATCAAATTGTGATAATAATCTTTGCACAAATTTCACTAGAAATTTATACACTGTTAATAAGAACTACTTTGATACCAATTATTATTCTACATGTAGCATGCGAGAGGGTAGAAAATTTTGTGTTTATACATTTTTTCCTATTAAAAACTAACAAAGGAATTGCATATTCTAATGAATAGTTACAACAAATTCATATAAGGTATTGAGAAAACAAATACATTAATTATTAAAGAGTGTAGGAAGAGAGATAAAAATCAATCTATAGTAGTTTGGTTGAACAACTATTAACATATATCCACTCCTCAAGATCTATTTATGAATTCAATAACATCTTCTTTAATAACTGAAGAGGAGCTTTCATACATACGTTTTCTTTCAAATGATGAGGAGCCCTTACATATCTTCATTTCCTAGGTGAAAAGAACCCTTTATACATCTTCTTTCTTAGGATGGTCATTTAGCTCAGGCATGGCCAAAAGTCAACAAGTTTAACCTATTTTTTAAAATTTAAGATTTGGGTTACACTTAGGCTTAGACTTCATGGCTTATACCATGCTAGTATTTGTATTTAAAATGACATTATTTTGATATTTAATGGATAAATGTAAACAACGCATATAAGAAACACATTTACCTCATCTTCTATCATTTTCCTTATCCTAACTAAACTCTCTCCTCTTTTATGTTTTGTTTCCCTAAGTCCTCTCCCACTAGCCTAGTCACTATCGTCACCCTAAGTCCTCTCCTTCCATCGCCTTTAGCCTCCAAGTTATCATAGATATCAACTTTGATTTTTTTTTTGCATCCATTGAAACTTTTTAATAACTAGAAAATCTTATATCTCAATTCATATTTTATTCTCTCCTAATTTTCATAATAAATCAATACACTTACAATAATAAAAATACCAATAGTTTTTTCTTCTTCACCAAATCTCTTATTCTTGTGTTTTAGCATTTAGTTCTTTTTAGATTTAGGTTTTAAAATCTTTTCATAATAAAATCAAGACTGAAACATTTTGTTGGAGCCTTATAGCATAGGATTAGGAATATAGAAGAATCATTAAAAAGGAGATGAAGTAATGCATGTGCCACCTCATGCCTAACCAAAAATACTAATAGAGATGTCTAAAGAAAAATCTTATAAGATGTTGTGTATCTCTAGGGTTCAATTTAAGGTTTAAGGTACGGGTTCTATTGATCCAATTTTATTTCTATGATTTTACTTGTTTTTGGTTTTTGTTTTTATTTATTTATATAATAGTGTGTTACTTATCTTCACTTGTTATTTTCTTATTTATGAAGATTATTGGTTATTTTGTGATATACATTTTGAAGTTTAGTTTATGTATATTTGTTATTGCTATCAAAATGTATTTTTCTTAAGGGTTCACAAGAGGCATAACTAAGGGTTTTATAAAGTTATTATATGGAGATTCATTTCTAATTGGTGTCTAATCCCCATTCAAGTGTTTCAGTCATTTTTTCTTTATTCTATCTCCATCCCAGTTATTGTGTTTGTGAGATTTTTTTTCTTACTTACATAGAAGTGTGAGAAACCATCATTTGTAACTTTTTATTTGTTTTGTATATTTAAGATTTATGTAGTTTATTCTTTGATACTATATTCTTTTGGTTATAGAAACCAAATTCTCTTCTAGATCTTTTAAATTTTAACACTTAAGTTGTTTTTAAATGTTTTAGTATTATTTGATTATTGTGGGATTTTTAAGCTTACATCTTATAAATGGTCATTTCAAACTTTTTAAGTTCAAACAAGTTTGATCTTAGGCTCAAACTAAAATAAAAGAACTCATTTGTTCTTTATCATATGCAAAGAGGAACCCTAACAATTTAATTTCTCTTTTAATTGATGTCTCTCGCTTATATATAACTCAAGAACTCCTTTATTGATCACAAAACGCTAAGAGTTCATATCATGCTTACAAACATATGAACATAATAAAACTCTTTCCAAAGCTCCCTCTAGGCCTAAAGATCCTATATAACTCATGTATAGTTTATTTACACCCAAAATTAACTCAAATAATTGTGAGACATAATTTCTAACCACATTCAACTACCAAAACCACCAACCTTTGACTAGCTTATATTTGTTTGATTAGGAGTTTAGTTAACCTATCCCCTAATCTAACAAACTTCACCTGTTTGGTAAATTTTTATCCCTATGTTAGGCTAATTAAAACAAAACCCTTGAATTAGTCAAACCGTTACAAATACTAACTTTTAAAAATAATTTGTCATTAATTTTCAAAAGCTTAAAGCATCTTATTTTGATAAAAACAATTCAAAACTATTTCAAAAGTTTATTTAAGTTTGTTTGAATATCAAGAGACTTTATTTAAAGTTTAAAACAAAATTCATCTTGAATGTGAAAATATTTAGTTATTATGTCTTACACATAAATAATCATGTAATAAGTGAGTTTCTAATTTATTTAAATAACTAAGACAAGATTAAAATGCTTGTTACACATGTAACTTCATTATTTCTTGTTTTTTGTTCTTTAATTTAATTTCCTTGGAACTCTTTTAAATTATGGTTGGTGTTTCATTTTGCTCATTTGTATTCTTTGATCACTTTATCCTTCATTGAACTTGTTCTTATTACCTTTTGCATGAATTTTTGATAAATTGACTCACTAATATTACCAAAACTAAAAATATTAATAGAAATTTATTTTAAAATCATTAGAACTTTGAGTTAGAACTTTACTTGATGTAATAGAATGGTTCAGAAAAAATTGGTTATTTTTACCTTATTATTACAACATTTGATAATTGAAACATGTGTATAATTTGAAGTGATCAAATCCTGAACTTTGGGTTCTAGATTTAATTTGTTAAAAGACTAGCATAATAAAGGTATTATATATTTTATCATTAACTTAAAATGAGGATTATCTACATACGTATATAAATGGGAGATTAAAGTTTAAACTTTAGATTCATATTATTGTTCAAAAGTTTATAATTGACATTTTTTAACTAAAATAACATGTAAGTAACAATTCTACCTTATATCTTATAGAAAGCTTAAACTTGTACCTTTGTCAATTATCCCCCCTTTTGACTTAAATTTTAGAATCTAAATGGTAATTCAACAGAGGAAGTTAATATTCATATATATGTATATATATACATATATAGATATATGTATATCCATATCTATATATATTTATACATATGTATGTGTGTGTGTGTGTGTGTGTGTGTGTGTGTGTGTGTGTGTGTGTGTGTACACATATGTATAAATGTGTATGTGTGTAAGTATGCATGTATATTACTAGTTTGAAATATGCCTTAGATGTTGCTAAAAAATAGTTATAAATGCCCTGATCAGGTTTAGATGTTAAGCTAATTAAGTTGACTTGATAGATGCTAGTTGTATTCAAAATAAAACTTGAAGGAGTTAAGAAATGTTGATGATAAAAGGACTCTAATTGAAGATATGGTCTACAACTGAAAACATATTTTCTAACAATAGTTTCAACTTATTGTTGTATTAGTTTATGCAAGTCTTGTTGTTATATTAGTTATTAATTCAAGTACAATAACTAGTATCAAAGCCCTCTTCTTAAGGGATCTATATTGCAAATTAAGAGCTAACTATTAGTGTTTCAAATAAAATACAATTTTTTTCTACTCATATTACTAGAGTTTTGCATAAGTATTTTTCATTAACAATAAATAAACATATTATTAAAGTGAATGACTTCAAAAAGTTTCACTCCAATTATACCTCTAACATTTACTAGTGAAAATTATCAGTTGAGGGTTGTTAAGATAACTGCTTCTTTGTGGTCTTGGGATCTTTCAGAAGTAATAGTAAAGGAGTTAGAAACCCTACCATTATTTGAAAATCATAGGATACAAAAAATCAAGGATAATAAAAACAGATCCTTAAAAAAGTTTAAAGATAAAACTTGCCTTTTTTTCAGCTATGTTTAAAATTTTATTTCTCAAGATCATAATTTTGGAAACATCTTTCCAAATATAGGAATATCTTATATCTGAATTTTATGATATTGTAAGAATAAGAAATATGTTAATCTTAAATCTTGAATCTCAAGGAAGAATTTAAGTTAAAAAAGAAGAAAGACTTCTAAAAAGTATGCAAATAGATTGCTAGAGGTTATCAACAAGCTTATGCTTTTTGAAGATGTTATTCCTAATAGTAGAGTAGTCAAGAAACTTTTTGCCATTCTACCTAAAAGATTTAAATTCAAGATTTATCTGTTAGAGAAATTTAAAGATCTTTTAGAAATTATATTGGCAAAGCTTCTTAATATTATGGAAGCTCATGAATAAAGAAGGTAAATTAAAGAAAATGGCAATTTTAAAGCTTCCAAGCAAACCAAATTTAAAGCTTGTGATTTTAGTAAAGAAAAAAGGAAAAAGTGGAGGGGAAAACAAGGCAATTTAGGTGTAGATGCTATCAATATTAGAACTTCTATAGTAGACATCAATGATGTAGGCAGTATTAGAACAAGCAAAGATAAAGGAGTTAATCATTCCCTTTGTCAACACTATACTTAGTTTCAGTTTTAAAACAAACCTGATGTAAAGTGAAATAAGTGCAACTAAATAGGTCACTTGGACATGATTTAAAGAAATAAAGGGAAGCAATAGGTTTAAAAAGAGGATAAACAATTGTTTGTGGCTTTGTTTTATGCAAGCAGCAACCAAGGTGAAATGGGGCTAGTCGATAATAGTTACATAAATCAAATGACCAATAATGTAGAGTTTTTCAAAGAGTTTAATAAAACATAACTTTTTCCAAGGTAAGAGTTATAAATGAAGAAAATATATATACAGTAAAGGTTATGTTGCAATTAAAACTCTTACTAAAGTCAAAGTGATTATTGATATATATCATGCTCCAACAATTGATAATGTTGGTCAATTACTTGAGAAAGCTTTTAAACTGCATTTTGAGTTCATGAAATGTGTGATTAAAGATGCAAAAAGACTATATTTTTTATTTTAAAACAAAGGAAAATAGCTTATCACTTGATCTAATAAAGAAAGAACAACTTGATATTAAGCTCCTATAAAAGCCACTATCCTTTGGCATAAAAGGTTGGGATTTAATATCATTTTAGTATCCTTTCAAGGTAGAAACTTGAATTGGTGAAAGGCATAGATCCATTGGAAGAAAGCATCTCAAGTTTCAAAGCTTGTTAGCTTGACAAGTAGGCAAGGAAACTCTTTACACAACAAGCTTTGAAGGCCTCACATAAGCTTCATTTTGTATATACTAAGCTTCAAAGGCCTTATAATACATTATCTCTTAAAGGCAGTAAGTATTATATTGCCTTTATTGATGATTATCAAAATGTGGTGGATTTTCTTTCTTATGTTCAAATCTAAAGTAGCTATTTTGTTTTGACAATTCAAAAATTGGGTAGAAAATCAAAGTTATTGCAAGATAATGGGGTTGAGGATTAATAACAAAAATAAATATGCCTTAAAACAATTTAACAAATTTTATGAAGAGGCTAGAATTGATCATCAACTTGTTGCTCCTTACTCTTTGTAGCAAAGCAAACTTAGTGAAAAAAAATCCAACATAAAGATTTTGTGTATGAGAAGAATTTGTTGTATAAGAATAATTTGCCTAAAAGATTTTAGGTAGAGGTCACCAATACTACTATTCTTTGTTGAACAAATTACCAGCTATAGCACATTATAATCAGACACCTTATGAAGTATGGTTTGGTTAAAAATTCCCTATCCAATTTAAAAGTGTTTAACTATTTATGTTTCTTTTATATTCCTCAACTTAAGAGAGACAAATTAGATAAAAAAATTTGATTTGTTATTTTAATAGGATTTTAATAATAACTCCAAGGGCTACATAATATTTCATATTTAAATATAAAATATTAGAAAAAATATTGTATTCCTTGAGGAAGAGTAGTAAGAATGGAAAATAGATGGTGATGATCAATATTTTAGTGGAATAATCTCGATGATGAAGATGATGATGAGCAACTAATCAAAGGCACTATATTGCTTTATAATATTTATACAAGATTCAATTGTAATACTAAAAGAAACAAATGTTGAAGAATCAATGCAAGAGCATAAATAGTTTGTTGCCATAGAGGAAGATCTTCCAGCAATCGAAAAATATCAAAAATTAGTATCTTATTAAACCATCTCAAAATAAAATGGTTATTAGGATAAAATGGTACTTAAGGAATAAGTTTAATATTGATAGATCAATAAATAAACATAAAGCAAGGCTTATGACGAAATGTTACGTACAAGTATTTCATGTGAAATTTTCTAAAACCTTCACTCATGTGACAAGACTTGAAACTATCCATTTTTTTATTATTTTTGCGTAAAAGGTTATAAAATATTTTAACTTTACGTAAAGTCAAGATTTTTGAATTGTTTCTCAAAAGAAGATATCTGTATTGAGCATTATGAAGGCTTTATTATAAAAAGATAAGAGGAGAATGTGCATTTGCTAAAGAAGACATTTTATAGCCTCAAGCAAGCCTAAAAGGCCTAGTGTAGTTGCATGGATGAGCACCTATTGAGCTTAAAAATTTTTAAAGTCTAAGTGAAGCAACATTTTATGTGAAACAGGAACATACTAGTTTAATTCTTATCTCAGTTTCTATTTATGATCTTTTGGTCGCAACAATTAGGGGCTTATTGGTATTTTTTCAGTCCAAATGATGAAGGAATTTGATATGACTAACTTGAGATTAATTTCTTAATTTCTTAGTTTGAAAGTAAGGCAATAAAAACTCTAAAGTGATCAATACAAATAAAACAACAAAATCTTGAAAAATTTTCAAATAATGGATTGTAAATATTTTAACACTTTCATGCAGTCCTTATAGTCAAGAATTCAAGGTTGAGAAACATAACAAGAACTTAATTAGATGTCTCATATTCCTCACTACATCTAATCTTAATATTGCATAAGATGTAAACTTTTCTTTATCTAAGTGTATACATTTATGCATGTGAAAAACACATGCACGTTTTTAAATATGTAATTAAACGTAACAAGGAAACGATTGATTATTGTGTTAAGCATTTAAATTATAAAAATTTTAAGTTAATAGTTTTCTTTTACAACAATCGAGCAGGTTTGAATGAAGATATGAAAAGTATAGTTTAGTGTTGCTTCAATCTTTGGTTAATTTGTAACTAACTTGTGTCTCAAAAAGTAAGAACTCATATTTTAAAGTATTATAGAAGTTTTTTTAGTAACTACAACACCAAATTATGCAATATAAAAAATTATGGAGGTTTGAGTTTGGTATAATAAGAATCAATATAGATTTTTATTAATAATCAAGCAATGATATTAATCTTTTCCAATTCAGTATTGTCCATGAAAAGATAAAACATTATAAGATTAATTTAAAAAAAAGAAATTTAGAAAGAAGGAAAATTTTCCTTAATATTTTGTACTACTTAGAAATAAGTAATTAACATCTTCACAAAAGCTAGGAATGTTCAAAATATGTTTTAGATGATGTTAGAGAAATAGTTACAGCTCCCCAAATATTAAGGTAATTGAGTTGACTTAATAGATATCAATTGTGTTCAAAATAAAACTTGAAAGAGTCAAGAAAAGTGGCTGATATAGTAAGACTCTAGTTGAAAGCAAAGTCTATAATAAGATCTTCTTTTAGGAACAATTAAAGTATATTTGCATTAGTTTATGCAATTTTCTTTTGTTATCTTAGTTGTTAATTTATTATGATCCCTGATTTTGTGAATTTTTATTATATTTTTCTTTTTATATATTGTTAAGATATATTATATATATATTTTTATTTATTTTTGGCATTTTAATTGAACATATAAAATCTTAATTGTAGTGGGATTCAAAAACAGTGATTGTCACACTTTTAATTTTGAAAGAATTCTACACTACATTGGAGTCTATCATCATAGGAATATTGGAATTAAATTACTGCTACTTTGTTGTGTGGAAATTGGATATTGAAAAAAATAAAGGGATGTGGTTATTGTGTGTTTGAAGTACATGTCTATCTACGGCTGAAGAATATCTCATGGTAGTGTGCTTAAAACATTGGATAGTATGCAATAAAAAATAAAGGGAGTGGGCGTTGCAAAGGAGCTTATGTGGTTTTTGGGTTCTTGCAATTAAATGGGGTGTGGGCATTAAAGTGACGTGGGTGTGTGTGTCTCACAAGCTACGGTGTAGTGGGTTGATAAGGTGTTAGTATTGCATATGTTCGTTTTTGGTATTAGGAAATAATCCCAAAACAAGTGAAGCTAGTTAAAGAAGGTGGTTAGAGCGGAACGTGATATATCACACCGTTAATTGGAGCTTTAATTGCTGATGCATATCTGGGAAGGTTTTAGACAATAGCGTGTTTGTTAACCATCTAAGTTTTTCTGTGGTTTTGTATTGGTGTTTATATGAATCAACTCATTGTTGTTGCAACGACTTCTAGATCTATTTTAGTGGAGCGAAACTCATCGGGAAGTTGTTTTTTTTTATATCTTAAGTGTATTTGTCTTTGTTTCTAGTTATTTTAATCACTTGAATTATTCGTTTAATTGCTTTTATTATTAAACAGTGAGTGTAAATCCTTTGTTGAGGTTAGTACGAGGTTATCATACTATTGGGTGTGAAATTATTTCACAGAAAGTGAGATTGAGAGATAGTGTCAATGATTGAGTGATGTCGACTCAGTAAAGCCTTAAGTAAAACTATTGTACTTTAGTGAAAGTGATTAAGCTGGGTACCACAGATGTAGGCAAGGTGTGTTGAACTATGTTACCAAATTTTTGGTGTTTTTATTATTTCGTTTTTTATTGTTTTTTTTAATTGTGTTAGAGACATCCGCGGTAGAATTGAAAAGTTTGTGAAACGATTACCCCCTGCAGTTTATCAATTGGAATCAGAGTAAGGTCACTGATTCGGAACTTGGTAGCAATTTAGTGCAGATCCTAATTTCGTAAACATGGTCATAAAAGAAGGAGCATCGATTATCAGATTGCCGCTGTTAGGCAGATTTAACTATCCGACATGGAAATCACAAATAAGAGTCTTCATCCAAGCTCAGGATACAACAACTTAGTATTCG
Source organism: Erythroxylum cataractarum (assembly GCA_024703695.1). Classification (NCBI taxonomy): domain Eukaryota; kingdom Viridiplantae; phylum Streptophyta; class Magnoliopsida; order Malpighiales; family Erythroxylaceae; genus Erythroxylum; species Erythroxylum cataractarum. The sequence goes on from JANJEY010000235.1 coordinate 67,397,465, forward strand.
GTAGTACATGGGTAGACGCATCTGACGATTACTGACAATAAAAGAGCGACAGTTCAAAAAGATCCATCTAAATGGACAAGAGTCAAAGAAGAAAGTGCAATTGAAAATTCAAAAGCAATGCATGCAATATTCAGCGTTGTCAATGAAGGACGTTTCTCAATGATATCAGCCTGTGAATTGGATAAAAAAGCGTGAGATGCTTTGCAAACTATTCATGAAGGACCAAATTCTGTGATAGCGTCGAAACTACAGATGTTAGCTGTGCGGTTTGAAGAGCAGAAGATGGATGAGAATAATACTATTGGAGACTTTCATGAAAAATTGAGAGATATAGCAAATCAAGCTCATCAACTAGGGAACAAATACTCCAACGTGAAATTAGTCAAGAAAACGTTGAGATTGTTACTTCCAAGATTTATTTTGAAAATTGTAGTAATAGAGGAAGCTCTCGACATTGATAATCTGTCATTGGAAAAAGTTATTGGAATCTTTACAAACTTTGAAATGAATCTTTTGAGAGGTAAGCAAGAAAGAAGCAAAGGGTTGGCACTATAAGTGGACACTGAAAAAACTGCAAATGATGTAGAAGACGAATCCGATGAGAATGACGATGTGGAGCTATTAACACAAGAATTCAGTAAGTGACTGAAGAGAGTAAAAAAGGACAGATCCTATTTAAAGCAAAAAGGCAGGAGCTCATTGAACAAAAACTTCAAATGACAAGCCAATACTCGAAAGGGAGAAAAAAAGGTAAAGAGAATTTAATGCCATGAGTGTCAAGGCTTCAGACATGTTCAAGCGGAGTGTGCTAATAACATGATGAAGAGAAGAGGAAAATCCTATACGAGCACTTGGAGTGATAACGAATCCGGAAGTGATGAAGTTGTGAATAGTGATGCATTAATTACTTTGTACAACAAAAGTCCAGTTACTTGTTTAACAATAACCGAGAAGGAAGTAAATGAAGACGAAAAAAATGAGTAAATTGGGAAATTTTGGAAAAAAATGCAAATGATTCAGCTCAAAGCTTAATCTTATATTATGATAGTGATAAAAGTAGGTCAAGTGATAAAAATGAGATCATTTACGAGACTTACGAATTAATGTACAAAAATTGGGTGAAAATATATGAAAGATTGAAAGAAGATAATCTCTCCATGAAAAACACCATATAAGAGTTAGAAAAGAAATTGATGTTGATGTCAGATGAGTTTGGTGAAGCTAGAATGAAATTATTAAGTATTGAAAAGGGAATGAAAATGTTGAATGGAGGCACATAAAAACTAGAAAAGTTAATAGAAATTGGTAAGGTTAAAGGGGATCTTCAAGGCATTGACTATAAGGGTGAGTGTTCTCAAGTGAATGAGAAGAAAAATAACATATCCAGATCTGTCTAAGAAGAAACTTCGAGGAAGAATTGAAGATTTGTACTGAAGTGTCATTTTTACAGTGTTATCGGGCATATAAGGCCGAAATGCTCTAAGATGTTACAGATAATATTTCAAAGGGTTCAAAATCGAAAATCTAGATACTCTCCATTAAATTTTCAGCAGCAACCCATAGTATCGAACCACACTTGGATTAGAAATGGTCAAGTACAAGCACAAAAACTTAGTGAAGGAAAAATAAGACATTGTACAGATTCACAGTTAGTTCAGTAACTAGTCAAACAGAAGACAAGTCAGTTACTTCTGAAGAAA